>OY804551.1:27726969-28326969 GCA_963680865.1 Spergularia marina | reverse complement strand
CACTTCCATATGCTTTGTGGATTTGGAACTTCTGTGATCCTGAAATACCTTGAAGAGCACTAAAACCCTCTAGTGGCACCTATATAGTACATATAGAAGAGACTCGTCATGAGGAACAGAAGGACAAAACAGAAGCAAAGATATCGACCAACAACAAACAAAAAAAAAACCTATAAACTATGAAGAAACAATACCTTTGAAGTTCCAGTCACAAACTGCAGAAGGCGTGCTTTATCTTCCTTGCTAAATGCTTGGACCACATCCCAAAACCACTGGATATTGGGAGATGCGGGACTGTACCCGGAGTACTCTGTATTTGCTTTCATGTCATCCACTGTAAGAACGTAAATATGAGACAAGTAAGACAAGGGAATGTCACATAGAGCTGTCAGTAGCATATTCATCATCAGCAAAATTTAGAAAACTCACAATCAATATCCGGAAGCCCACTTATTAACAACTCCAGCTCTTTGTCGTTAAAGATTGATATGAGTTCACGAGAAATCATATCACTAAATCCTTCCAAGAATGCATTAATTTGAGGGCGGATTGCAGTTGTCAATCTATGCTCGACAACTAAATCGACATATTGATGCTTGTTCTCCTCGGTAACTTTTATGTTACGTCCACCAGGAATTAGCTCATAGTCCGTTACCTGGATTTTCCGACAAAATTAGACATCCGAGGGTCAATCAGTGAATGAAAGCGTTGAAATTAAAAGATAAGAGTCCAGCTACAAAAGATTATTACCTGCGTCCTTTCGTACAATATCAGCTTCTCCTCATCAGCATCAATGCTGAAAGTGAGATCTAGCACATCGCTTATATCATTCTGCACACACCCATACTAGTAAGACACCAACTTAACAGAACAGGTGAATAAGACACTAAACTTGACAAACAAATGATTAACCCATCCAGCCGACCCGCAACAGCAACTACCACCCACAAACCCCGAACCAACATTTGGTAAGAGAAGATAAAGCATATACCACATTCCGATAAATGATGAATGAAGAAGAAAATAAACTTCATACTCAAGTAAAAATACCTCAAGCATCCACTTAATATTCTTGTAATAATCTGGATCAATAGCTTCTATGTCATGATAAGTAACTTTAACACCTAGAATATGCTTATAGAATGAGCGGGTGAAATGAACATCCAGTAGTTGCCCGTCAAACAGAGCTTTTCCAACCTGAGAAAATTCTATAGATTAGAAGTTGTCTGCCAAAATAATCAATAATAAATTGGATAAAGCAAAGAAAATAGACTGACCACTCGCCCAACAAATTTGAAGTACGACAGGTGCTCAGTTTGATAAACAGAATTTGGATTAGGCTGAAAAGTTGAATCATTGCCCACGGTAGTAAACAACAGTGCTCCTTTATCAAATATAACCCGGGATAATGACTGGTACCATTCCCTAGTTAGCCCTCCGGCATCAATTCCCTCTTCTCCCTGGAAATGTACAGTTAACCTGCCCTTCAACTCTTGAGCTGACCTCATGCGCAGTTGGTTATATGAATCTTCAAGTATGTATGCTCTTCGCACGGAGATCCTTAGAGGGCTATGATGATGATCATGCTGATGCTTTATCTTTGACCTAAAGTGTGCACGTTTATTATCAAAGTCGATGAAACGAGGAACCTTTAGCATCAGTGAAAAGGACTTCTCAAGCAACCCAGGGTTTTGACGGATAAAAGCATTCAGCAATTTCCGATGCCTATCAGTAAACTTAACAAAAGCAGCATGCTTATCATCCACCTTAGAACTAGGACCACATATTTGCTGCTTACTGGCTGAGGTGCTGGCATCGTCAAGTTCTGGTACTGCAGCAACAGAAAAATCCTGACTAGTACCAGGCTGTGCAGGTTGTATTTTCTCACATGTAACAAAGAAAGCCTCAATGTAAGGTAGAACATTCTGAGAGCCAGTAGGAAGCGGAGTCGCACTGGAAGGCTTTGAATTGACTACCAGCGAGGATGAAGGCAGTTCAATGGAAGAATCAGTATAACCCTCTATTCTGGCTATGCAAGTGCTGAGCTCTAACCACAACGGTTCCAAAGAATAAATGATGTCTCGAACTAGAGAAAGGACAACGTTATGCTCCTTTGCAACAGAACTCTGCTGTTCTTTCTCGTCTAAAGAAGAAACCAGAGAGCTCAGTGCCTGTAGCACTCTTAAAATTGCTGCGCCATCAGCAGAAGATGCATGCAGGAGCGCACCTTCAGAATCTCCAAATGAATGCAATTCCCTCATAGCAGATTGACTCAAGTCACGTGCAGAATTAGCCAACTCCGTTATAAATAAATGACCATGAGAAGGGGCAAAGGCCACCATCTTCTTCAGAACCTCCGAGACAAGTGTGTATGAATTCTCTGACAATCTGCATAAAGATATATAGGTTAACTTGCACATTTAGACAGAAAAAAGTATGGATAACTGCAATAGCAGAAAAGTTGAGGATCTGTAAAGAAAGAGCAAAAGAATAGCATTCTAAATGTAGACACTCAAATTCGGGAGCAAACCAATAAAACATACATAAATATGCAGGATACCAATATGAATAAAAAATCAGAACTGAACAAAACAAGACATGAGTGTACACTTCTGGATGAAAAATCTCAACTATAACCAATATTGCAAATTTAGATAAATTAAATAAACAGAGGCATAAAAGCATTTCTTGATCCACATAACGAATAGAGCAACAAGTCAACCCCATCATTAAATATACACTCGACCAATATGAACTAGATTCAACTACAAAAGTTGATATAGAGCACGTCATCAAAAAGATAATAAGATATCATACCCCTCTTGCGCCAATAAAGAGCACAGTAATCTCAGATCAGCCGGTGGAAGCGCAAGCAACACAGCTTGAGCATCAAATGGCTCTTTAGAAGCAGAGGTCGAAGGTTCAGTAAATTCATCAACCTTAGGTATTGAACCACCCTCAGAAGTAACAGTTGCAGAATCAGTATTCATTGGTGTATCTGTTGTTGGAACATCAGGGCCAGACGGCTGCTCAACAGTAGATAACTCAGGCTTAGTTGGATTAGATTTGCTTCCAGCATTGTCAACTATGACATCCAGTAGATTCAGCAGCTGGCATACAGAAGTAACACAAAAATTAAACTCTAAACCAGAAGTTAAAAGAGGGCCAAATACAGCGACACCATTAGACCATCTGTACCTGCTCAAGGTGTGTTGTAGTCCTCAGATAAAGTGGTTGGTTCAAAAGACCTAAAAGCAATGCAATAGATGGAAAATCTTCCTCCCTCAGCTCAGAAGTATTGTTCTCAACAATCATTACGCTTTTACCACGCCCCTGATCTGTATTCTCAGAATTGTGATACGATTGTAGGGGCAGCCTTAGTTCGAGCAAAACCTTGGCAACATAGGGGTGGTTTCGAGCCAAGTACGTTAGAGTCTCTAGAACTCGCCGAGAAACCAAAGGAGGAACCCCTAAAAATGAGCATAATAGAGTCAGATGAAGAAATCAATCCACAGATACACACCTCATGTTCAACAAAATCAAGACTATGCTCTCAATATATGCACTCCCAATTAAACAGGAACATACAATGCGCAAATTTTCTTTAATCCTGCCAGTACCACAAGTATACCACACAAGCAGTGGAAAAACATATGAATGGCTCATCAGACAATGACATACAGACCACAAAAATTACAAACAATGGGAAAAAAGAACCAAGTTGCGTTTACCCACTATGAAACAGAAACCAGACACAGGTCAATACATCTATAAATACATTACATAAATGGAATGTAAGCAATAACTTACCATCAATGAACTGGGGCCGAGCATACATTACGTTACTTTGACAACCATACAGCCTATATGGCGGCTCAGAATCAGTAAGCTGATTGCCTGTCTTATGCTTGTCAATCATCAGCATCTCCATCAGAATTTTGACCAAAGCAGTCCGACATTCACTATGGGCAGACAAGTTCAATAGGAGTCTCTGAAATGGGCCTTTGTAAAGTGGCTGCAAACCACACCATTCATTAGTAAACGATAACATGCAAACAGAAGCAATTATTAGTAGACTACAGTGACAGCATTAACACACCTGAACAACACGAAGCAACCGAATCATGCCCTTGAGATCACCTGTATCCACTAACGGAGCACCATCAGCTTCAAGGACCTTAGTTCCGATCAAACGACGCGAAGCTGTACTGCCAATAGCTCTGTCCAGGATTGAACCTTCACCCCTTCTTGATGACTCGCCCCTCCGACTTCTAGGATGCATGCCAAAAATAGCGCGACCAGCACCGCTGCTATAACGATTAGCAAATCTTTCACGCAACATGTTTGCTTCAGCAACAAGGGCAGGAGTAAGATTGGCCAGAACAGCATCAGATGATGTTAAGAGTACCTGACAGACAACAAAATTGCTCAAAATGCACAACATGACTATCAAGACTCAGACAAAATTCGAAAAAACCGTTAAAGTATTACCTCTTCCCTAAGGTCTGAAGGGAAGGTAGCAATAATCGACACAGTATCCATTTCCACGGGTTGCCCCTCCAGTTCTTGGGACTGATGAAGCCTCTGTACCTGCTGCTGCGCAAGAACTTCTGCTCGGATATCTGGGGGAAGTGCAGCCAGAAATTCAGGATCTATATCTCCACTATTTTGCTGTTCGTCGTTAGCTGGCTGATTAGATTGACCTTGCTGAGCAGACAAGACTTCCGCACGCAACTCTTCGGGAAGTGCATCAAGAAATGCAGGGTCAATTGGACCAGACTCACCATCCCCAGTCAACTGCTGCCCACTTGCCTGTACACCCTCTTCAGCCTCTTGGCTAGGATTTTCGCCAACTTCGCTTACGCTATGGAGTGAAGTCTCCCTACCAACTGGGGTAGAGGTGCCAAAAGAGACGGTATTTCTCCTAGTCCGCGTTCCTTGTGGATCTCCCAAAGGCACTCTATCAGCAGAGATTTGTCTGTCTCCTCCATCATCATGACCATCAGCACTCCCAATCTCAACGTCTAGGCTTCGCAGACTTTCTCCCAAAGTAGCCCCACTTCCACCACTTTCTTGGCTAACTGCCTCGACATCTCGAGCTGCTGCATCGTTGTGCTCAAATTGCATTTCAATAGACTGAGACTGTTCCATTCGTGCATCAGTACCTCGCAGATCTGCATTTGGACCAGATTCACCTTCAGGTATAGAACTATCCCCTGCTTCAGAAGATGGAGCATGAGCATAATCACCTTGATCGTCAACTGGAACTTCTGCTCTCATACTAGTTTCTACTTGGTTAACAGCCTCATCCTTCCCCTCAGAGTCTATAGCAGTGTTGTTCTGATCGGAAGGCTTATCGACTTCTGGTCGCCTTAACTGTGAAATAATAAATTCCTCAAGGCCTTGTGGTATGGCAGTCAAACTTGATCCACCTACTTGCTCATGATCGTCTAGCCAAAGATTAAATCTGTGACCTGGACGCCCATTTCTTGCAGAGCGGAAAATATTATCCAAACGTGACGAAGCACCATCCAAGCTTCTGTCAGGCAACATTAGATCACTGATGTTATCTGAAAGTAAAAGAAAACAAGAGGTCAGGACTCATAAAACACTGACAAGGATATACTATGAACAGTGAACAGTGAACAAAAAAAATGCAAGCCAATGTACCAGAAGCTCTGGAAGTGCTGGAGGTTAAGGAACGTTGCGAGTCAACTAAGAGTGGATGCTGTGATGGAACTGTGTTGTCACTTCTCCCAAGAAGATTATAGATGGAAGTAGACCGCCCTTGACGCCTAGAGCCAAAAAGTTCAACAGGCATCACTTGCAGAGTTTCACTTGTGAGACTATGATCTCTACCAAAAACTTCAATATGATCAAGAACATTAATCCCATTAATGCCTTCCTCTAGCCGGAGTATGAGCCCATCTTCATCATCTTCATCATCGTCATCCTCCTCCTCTAACACATCTTCATCAAATTCATCCTCATCCATCTCATGGTCATCTTGATCTGTGTCGGGATGAGGAATATCATGATCTTCATCTTCTTCCAGATCATTGTGATCATCCTCATCGTCGTCCTCATCATCATCATCATCTCCATCATCCCCAGACATATCCTCATCATCATCTTCATCAATATTTTCTTGTCCTTCTGGCTGAATTTCAAATCGGATAGCTACACTGTCAATCCCGTTTTCAAGGCCTCTTACATCCTCTGGGGTGTCATGCATATAATCATCATCATTATGAGGAGCAAAGCCTCCATTGAGATCCTGGTCATGCTCCATATCATCTGTCATAGCCTCAGAACCACCATAAGTGTGCGCAATACTAAATGAATCAACACCAGCAACAACAGCAGAGGAATCATTCTCTTGAGAACCAGCATCCGTGGTTGGGGCTCCATCAACACTATTGTCTGTTCTTTCTTGCAAGTTAGCATCAGATGGCTTGACAGAAGTGTCGCCCTTTCCAGAATGAGCATCAGCAGAATGGACATGCTCCTTTGTAACTAATTCTAGTGCTTTCACGACTCCAGCCACAACGATGGATGAGTCAGCCTGGTCAAGGTCCAATACCTTGAGAACTTGAGTCAGTGACCTGACCAAACCAGCATCAATGAAAGTAGCAGAGGCTTCTGACGAGATGCTAGAACCAGTAGGAGACCGGGCGACAAGCACACCATTAAGTAGATCAATAAATGCCAGAATTTCAGCGCCTGGAGACAAAAATCCCTCAGCAGAATCCACAAATTCACCAAAAACAATATTAATATCGCAGAAGATTCTCCTCCTGGCCTCAGCAGAACGCACACATGCAGCTACCAGAAATTGACTGGCCCTTGTTGCCAAATTTTGTTTCCAGTCACCATCTGATTTCTTATCTTTTTTGGAGTTTCTAGAGTAAGGGACAAATTTGTGCAAGACGTGGTGGAATATCCCCCCAGAGCTGTATCCAGAAACACCGCGGTGTGGCAGTACCCTGCAACCACTAATTTCAGCATCCCTCCGCAACAATACATGAACAGAAGCAGCATAAGTCACAAGAATCTCTGTAAGAAGCTTCAGGATAAATACAATTTTAGCTGTAGAGGCAGAGACATCCTGGCTTTGAGGATCACTTTCCCCGGACCCACTTGCAACAGCCTTCCCTTTCCCCTTACTTGTAGTAACATCAATGTCCATATCAGTTGATAATTGTGTACCAGAAGCCCCGAGCACGGGATCATCCTTCACTGGGGGTTCAAATGTTGCAGCTGTCTCCAACAGAACCTCGATCACAGTGATAAAACTATGAGGAGGTTTCCTGTGGGCTTTGAAACTCTTTGACTCCTGTAGCTTCCCTTGACCACCACCTAAAACCAAAGATGGCACACTACCAGGAGTAGGCTTCCCATCAGGACCCAACGATTTGTCCTTTTCTTTATCTTTGTCCTTGGATTTCTCTTTTTCACGATCTTTGAGCAAAACAATATATGGCCTGTCACCTACCATCTCAACTTGACAGACTGACTGAGCAGCACGCATGAACACCACTGGATCCCTAGAAATTACAGCAGTCGAATTTGCAAGAAAGTTGCGGACAGTGAGCCTACCACTAGAATGTCTGCTTGTTGCAGTAACGATACTGTGACGTATCTCCGACTCCATCGCCTGCTGGAGAGTTTGAGGATCTTCAAGGATGTGGCGGATGATAGTAGCAGCAATATTGTCAAACCCAGAGAACAGACTTTTGGTTGGTAGGCTAAGGAGCAATGGAACGCCACCAGCTTCAAGAAAACTAACAGCAATGGGGTGAGACTTTGTAAGTGTCGCACATAACTGGAGAACAGCATGCATCGTCTCCGAAGGGAGTTGCTTCCTGATACAACTACAACCAACCTCAACAAGCCTCTTCTGCTGATCTAAATCAACAGGTTGGTATGATATATCCTGGGAGTTCTTCTGCTTTTCATCGCCAATAACAATTGATGTTTGCTGAGTGCTTTCAGTACTCTTCTTCAATAATTCCACAACCTCAGGGTTCAGCTTTGAGTCGACTTGCAACAACCGATCAAGTGTAAGAAAGGACGTAGTTACCCACTTCGGAACAACTGCATCAGTGCCATTTGAGGACCCTATATCCCATTGCCACAAAAGATCAGAGACAAGTTGTATCAAACCACTTTTCAAACAAGTTTCTCGAGAAGCAGCATCCTCATGAAGAATTAAAGCCAGAACATGAAAAAGTGCAGACAACGTGAAACTATTTTTGTCATCAGAAACCAGATTTGACTGCTTTATCTGATCAATAACAAAGGAGATAACATTAGGCCTGTCTTGGCCCTCATTGTGGGAACACATCGTCATAAGTAAGTCCCGAACTGGAAAAGCAAGAGATTCCTTTGATTGCAAAAGGTTTATGCAAGTGGACAACAACTCATTAATAGGAGGAAGTTGTGCCATCTCCTCTTCAAACTGCCTACTATGTTCAGAAGCAGCACCTTCCTTTGAATCTGGTCCATTTCCAAGTGACAAAGCCATTGCACGAGCAAGTTCATCATCTTCTGGCACTTCCTCCGGGTGAGAGAACAGCCACTCCATTGCCAACTCTACACTGTTAACCCCGATTTGCCTCAGAGCTTCTTCAGCTCTGGATCTTGTGAATCCCATTTCCACAATTGTTGAGATAGTTGCTTCATTAGGAGGGGGGCCTACTAGACGGCTGCTGCTACCACTGGGAACATTTTTCACTTCTACCCCAGAATATATATGCCGTACAATAGAGATGATCGACGTGATGAAATCATAACTGCAATCAGCAAACTGTGGGTGGGACCACAGCGGAACGACAGCCTTCAAAACCATGGACTGAAGAACCTTTACAAATGTCTCAGCATCCTGCGGAAAGGGAATGTTGCCATCTGATGATGGCTGCACAAGCAAATGTTTAGTAAATGGAGACAGAATATACGATGAGGTAACCAGGTGATCCATAAGCTTGCCATAGCCAGCTAGAGAGCCATAAAGCCAAGAGTGTTCAGACTCTTGCTTTCTTTCATGCCTCAGGTTTCCATCATCAGTCTCCATGGGTGATGCAGGAACAGTGAATAGCAACTGGCTTGTAGCTTCAAATGTTGTCAAAACTGACTGAATAACTCCTTGCCCATACAAGCAATTTAATAGCACCGGATTACAGGAATCATGCCTGTCCATCAAGATACTATCGATAAACTCCACGACCTTACCAAAATAGCGACACTTGCTGGATACAGATGCCTCGGAACCCGAAGGGCTGATACGACCACCAAAGTTCATGTGCCCCAAGGAGATGGATGCAAAGGTAGACACTACTGTTTTAGCAGAGGGGGATATGTTCACAGCATCATCACGTCGTCGAGAGGGTAGCAGCATGGACTTGCCCAACTCTTGAAACAAATGCACAATGTGCAAAGCAAGCGATCTGACCATGTCACAACATGATGAATAATAATTCTTTTGCTTAGACTCTTCACTCTTAACAGAAGAGTCAGTATCTGAACCACCTATCTGACGCAATTGCTGGCTGCCTCCAAGACGCAGAATGGAATGATCAAAACTGCCTCTATTTTGGATACCGGCAGCACGACCCAGATCTCTGTAGAGATTTATGAGGTCAAAAAACTGGGACTCAACGCTCCATCCAGACGTTCGCCTTCTAAGCAGTGGATCAAGCAACTGCCTAAAGGAAGTAACTCTTTGTTCATCAGGGTCATTGACACTTGATACTTGCTGTGAATCTGACGTGGAACCACCTTCTTCATCTTCTGGTACTTCAAGTTTTGCATCTTCAAGAAGAGCAATCTGCCACAAAATTTCACGATGCACTCTGCCAATATCTTCCAGAACATCCTTGCTTTCACCACCAAATTCAGTAAGCAATGCAGATACCCAACGGGTTTCCTTTGCTGCAGCAAGAAATAGTAAAAATTCAACAAGATATAATGACGAGAACACACCATCATCAAGTTTTGCCTTAGGATCCAACAAAAATGACCCCGAGACTAAACTGAAACCAGTCAGTGCTTTCTTCAAATGATCCCTTAAGAAAGTGCAAAAGGTCCGAGCCAGTGGAGCAGAATGATGCTGAGTGAAACCCTTAAAGACCATAGTACTGTGCAGAGCAATAGCCATCCCCTCAGAGGATTGAGCAATAGTAGGCCGCAACATAAGCTTCAAAAGAGCATCAATACCAGACTTCTCAACAAACAATCTACACGTTTCAGTGTTCTCCATGGTTCTATGAACTAAAACCATCACATGGAAGACACTCAAGTTAATAAAGTGCTCATCAGTAATACTCTCCGCCGCTGAATCTATTGCACTGACAACACTAGAATGACCTTCACTTCCACTTGCACTTCCTCCCTCTCCCGAATCCATGTCCATACTAGTGTCCGCATCAGCCTTTTCAGAAGACCCTGAGGAACTTCCTTCACCAAAGGAGGCTATGTTGTTAACAATCTCGATAATAATATCCACTCCAGTACTCCTTAATGAAGATACATGGCGCAAAAGTTCTTCCACACCATTTGCCAAAGGCACAATAGCCTCATTTAAAGCCACAACGTATTTCTTACTGGTGAATATATCGACAAGAAAGCGCAAAGCAGAGCTTTCTTTCACTGCTTCCAGGCCCTTTGTGTTAAGGCAGATAGAAGCAAGACCGCTTGGAACACAAGTGAGAGCCTTTGAGGAAGGAAGTATGCCAGCACCAACAGAAGATAAAAATGCATCTGGAAGACCCATTTCATGTAAAATAGGAAAACAAGTAGGGTCCCTGTGAAGAATTTCATTCATGAGAGTCACAGCAGCGAAATATATATCACCACCAAATTTCTCCACTTTTCCAAATATCACAGACAACGTGGACGGTAAGGTACTATCCTGAGAACCCTGGGATCTGGAAGTATTTGCAGGAGCATAGGTAGCAGACCCAAGGGCCTTTAACAACGCCCTAATGAGCCTCCTTTGAGCATACAAATAGTCCTCGCTAGAGCCCGAACATTCACCAGCAATCATCAAATTAGCGTCTGGGGTTGCTGGACCTACAACTCTTTGAACTTCTACCTGCAATCGAAGGGCTAAAAGTTCCACTCCTCCCAAATCTTTGAAAAGGGTTACTGCTGCATTGCTATAGTCCATAAGCTTCTGCAGTGTTTTCACAGAATAACAGACAATGTGCATATGTGCAGGATCAGAGTCCTCCAAAAGGGGTAAGAACGTCGGAACCATCCCTGAACCTCTAATAATGTTCCCTGAGCTTGAAGTAGATATGACATGAAGCAGATAGAACTGTAGGAGAGCCTCAACAAAAGCAAGAGAAGAAGGGTCATTAGAGGTCTTAAGGGACAAAATTGCCTTCTGGAGCACATTCAGAAGAATCATCCGATTGGCTCCAGCAAAGTTAATGCTTGAACCACTCAACATTCGAGCTCGGTCATGGGAAGATGAATATGCAGCCAGCTGAGCTGCCAGTGCAAGCATAGCAAGTGTTCTAACAGTTCCAGAGATAGTTTCTTCAGATCTCACAATCTTGATCAACTCATTTGTGTACTCAGGCTCGTTAGCAAAAAAGGATACCAACTCATCATTAGCATCGTTAGACTGCACAAGCACGATGAATGCAAGAATACAAACTCTACTATACAATCTGCATGACCTAGACGCGCGAAACGCATGTGCATATCTAATTCTTGTGAGCAGAGAAAACCTCTGCTCAGAAGATACTTTATATTGCTCAATGCATTGCTTAAGAAGAAGAAGATCCTCCTCTCTTCTTTCATGCAGATCTGGTATATGTATCACAGTTGAATCAGGAGCGATTTCATTACTGCTCTCACCACTTCTGTGAGGACTAACCCCATGCACTTCAAAGTACAGCGTTGAGCCAAGTCGAGATTGAGACTTCTCATCTCTGTCCTGTAAATCCGAGGGAAACAAAGAGAGCCCTTCTTCTTGACTCTTCTCATTTGCCACAACACATGAATATAAACCCAAGCCCTCTTCCTTGCTTCCCCATCCCTGGGCTAGAGACAAAAGACAACTATTAATGGTACCCAGACCAATCATCTTCCCAGTTACATGCAGCTTCGAGGGAGGTATTTTCACTAAAGAAGAAAGAGTCTCCAGTGTTGCCACAAGAACCTCGGGATCTGTTGACGCTAGGAGAAGCTTGAAATGCTGTTCAAAGAAAAAAGGGATTATTATATAGAGCTTACTGTTTGGGAAAATAATATACAACAAATCCTTACTCAGATTTAACTCAAAAGCTCTAACATACCTCTATGCCATCAAATGAACTCTTATTATGACAGTTATCCACAATAATTTGCATCACCCGCAAGATCTGCAAAACGGCATTTTTGGGGAAGGGCGCGTCATCTCCCGTTATAGTATCAGAGAGGAGGAGATCATTCCTATTAGACACATAGGTCTTGAAGTATGTATCAAAGTGATGAAACAGTGGTCTCCAATGATGAAAATTCCCCTGGAAAAAACAAAATGTGAGGTTAACAATTGTTCATGGTCCATCCAATCAAAATCATTATATGAAAAGCACCAAAATAACCACCTTGTTGTACTCCCACCGAAAACCAGACAGCGGAATGGCAATATCTTGCAGGGGGCTCTGAATAACTTTGTCAATAAACGCTTTAATTTTGGAAGGCTGCAAAGGGGAAGAAGAAAATTAGTATAAGCCAGTCCAACAGTGAATCAATTAGCTAGCTGTCAGCTTAGCAACAAGCAAACACCGCAGGGAATTAACAGTACGTGGAAATCGCCAGCTCATAAAGATAAATCTAAGACTAGCTCTCTCTTGGCCAACTCGCAACCTCTCAACCATCCCTTCTATAGTTCTATGTGAGCCCTGCTGACGCATAATATTATTCAAGCTCGCTCACATCCTAACAGCTTAAAAGATTAGGCAAAGCATTCATATTGAAAAGGGCTCAACAACAATCTCGAAATCGACAAAACTGAAACCATTGCAACAAGAACGCCACTTTTTGTAAAGGGCTTCCCTTTGTGAATGAATTTATCCTTGCACAAGTATTTGACTGGTCTATGCCCCCTAAAAACAACTTCAGAATTCAAAGATTCCGATAAATAAACTAATGCAGTCAGTGACTAATCCAGACACAAATCACGGTATATACATATCCTTTTAAGTCATATCATACAAAGCACGTTGACCACAAAAACCCATACGTAAGGTTCATTTATAGTCACAGTTCCATAGCAAAACACTTGTCCATCTACATACTACACTACAAAGCAGACAACTTTACGGTTTTAATCAACCCCTTAAACCTCAAGCCATACAGTACTAAAAGCAACTTTTAACCAGACTTCATCAAACAGACATCCTTAAAAGTTCATCAATTGTCAAACTTCTATAACAAATCACTTGTCCATCTACATTCTCCACAGCCAAGCAGACAACTTAACAGTTTTGATCGACCACTTAAATCTCTTGCCATACACAACTAAAAGCAAATTTCAACCGACTTCATCAAACACAACCAGCAATCGAAACTAATTATCGACCACCAAAAATCCTAACTTTAAATTCCATCCACACTACCCAAAAACTCCAAGCAGACAACTTTACTCAACTTTTAACCAACCACACTTCATCAACACAACTAGCAATCGAAACTAAAAATCGACAAAATAATCGAATACGCACACTCAAAAAATCCCAACTTTAACACTAAAAACAATCCACACACTAACACAATACAACAATTAAAAAAAAAAAAAAAACCTAAAACAATCAATAAGCAGCAAAACCCTAACAAAACCGATACGAAACCCTAAATCAATCATCAATGGCGATAAACCCTAACTTTGAAAAATCAGCACTCCAAATTAAAATTAAAAAAAAAATGAAATGAAAAAGAAGGAGAGAAGAAACACAAACCGGTTCAGAGTCGAGTTGAATAGAAGGACCAAAGGATCCTTCAGTAGACAAAAGCTGGCGAAGCCGCGACGGAAGCGTCGATCTTACGCCTGCCATTCCTTCTTATTATTAATCTTCTCAATCAAAACCTATATTATTATTAATCTCTGCAAATAAATAAATAAATAAAAACCATATATTATACACATATATTGATGAAAACTTTAGGTTAAAAAAGGGAGGAATTAAATTAGGGAAGAACAGTCAAGAACAAGTATAGAGAGAGAGAGAGAGTTACCAGAGAGAGAAAGAAGAGAGAAGAGGATGCATACACACATCCGACGACGTTTTTTTTTTCTCTTTTTTTCAACCTTTTTTTTATTTATTTTTGATGAGGGATTTTGTAGAGAGAGAGAGAGAGAGAGAACCCCCAGAAATAAAAATTAGAGTGTCGAGGGAAAGAGTAGAGAACAAGTAGAGTCTTAACTCTGAAGTGATGTTGGGCTTTTTTGTCTCCTTTTTAACCCTTTGTTGTTTAACCAAAATTAATTACTTTTGATTAACGTTTTGTATTTTTTTTTATCTAGGTTTGTGTCTAGATATTCCTGTTCTTGTATTGTAGTATCGTTTATTGAACTGTTAGAATTCTCGTTGATTCGGGATTATTGTGGAGGAGAAAGTATGATTTTGTGGGAAATTTAACTTACCTATGGGATGGCGGATTGACGGGTGGGATTCATCTCATTATTCATTCTCATATATGAACTCGTTCGTATTGTGACACGGTGAATAAATATGTTAATTCAATCTTGTTATGATTATTATGTGACTGTATGAGCCTTTTAGTAGGAAGATGATCATATATATGCTACATCTTAATGTGCGAGTCTTATTATATATGCTACATCTTAATGTGTGAGTCTTATTAGGACCGTAATCATAATTCATAACTCAACTTGATGTTGTTCAAATCAGGTCATACTTTAAACGGACAATGAGTCGGTGATTAGTTTCAAACTCGATCACGATCTTTGCATCAGATCAAAATGGTTAATGTTACATTTGATCTGGATTGAATGAAATGCTGATCCAATGTAAATCTTGTCGTTGAATTACTTTGATTAATCTAGTCTCTACAATCGAATGATAAGGGCATATTCTTTGTACTTCCAGTCTTCCACTCATCTATCCCAAAACATAGAGAGTACAATGTCAATCAGTCCAACTTAAGTCGGTTACTCCCCAATCTACATCCTTGACCTGAGACGGGCCATGATGACACAACTGAACAGCCCAAAACGTATTCTTCACCATCCTTTGCTTTCTAATTCGATTAGCCCATTATGTACAAAAAATCCTTTAGTACGTCTGGGTAAACAATCATAGCTTTTGAACGTTATTAGCGCTATGTAACTGTTGTTCTACCCTTGTAAGAAAAAGCTAATCAATTATGTATAGTAGATTGATCTAAAGAGAAATGACATGTACATACGTATATGAACGGCTGAGACAATGATGACAATTTTTTATTTCCTAAACAAAGGCAAAATTAACTCTATAAATAAGAAAAAACATACTACGGAGTAGTATAATTTTACCATAGATTAATATTGTACTACCATCTACAAGTTTTGCACAAGTGAATCATTTTCACTTGGGACTAGTAGCAGGGCCTTCGAGTCGAATATAATCATACATAAGGCCTTGAAAAGGGCTAACTCCCTTAGTTTGGGTCAAAAACATGGTGTTGTTACCCTTCCTTAGGCTACTTCCTTTGACGTCAATGTTGAACAGCCAGTAAAGTCCATGAATTCCATGTCTTGCTATTGAATTATCATTCCCTATTCTTCCTGATGTAAATATTGCTGGACTTGGTTTTGGCTCATTGAAACGTACCTATTTACACAACAAATGAGTCACGATTTCGACACCCTGAAATGGTCGCGTTACTTAAAGGACGGACAATCGATTCATGCCATCAGGTAATAGTAATTTTCGATACTAGAGTGCTTTGATAAATTATTGTCTGTAGTAGTTGGGCCGATACCATAGAGTGCTAGTGGTTTGATTTTCGCATAATTTGTGTGTACTATTATTTGATTTCCGAAAATGTTGCTGATATAAGAAAATTTGTACCTCTAAATCTGAATTGGTAGCAGATGCAAGTGCTAATCTGAGCTTGTATACTCCATCCGTGACCACATCGTCAAGAGTAAATTTGACTTGCCATGTCGTTCCGTTATATCTTGCACCTATATGCCTGTTGCTCATAATAAGCGATTTAACGTAAATCACAACACAATGAAAGTCAAAACGCTAAAAATTCATGAGGACGGGGAGACCGGGAGATGCAGCTGTGGTCGAGAAACAAACCTAGTAACTTGAGCATAAAACCAATCTTTCTTATAATCACTTGTGTTAACATCATACACTAAGTCCTCCTTTGGATATAACTCTGCATATCTCTCCCATAATCCATACTGTCTAAACCTGTTTATTCGAACCACAAAAAAAAAAAAAAAAAAAAAAAAGTTGAAATTTTGTTTGTAAAAACTCGTGTTGGAGTAAAAATTGTCATGATTATATGTATGATTGTATTAGATATCAGACTTACTTGTCGGGGTGATTTACATAAAGCTTGTTGACATATTTCGGATTAGGATCAGGGATGTAGAATTCCTTAGCAAGACGATCGGGAACTCCTATTTCCCATAGGGTTGGACCGTCTCTTGTTGGCTCGAACACTAGGTCTCCCAAATCGACATTTTTGCCTGTTTTCGAGCATAGCTTAACATTACGAGACGACCTAAAACGCCATGATTCTTACAACTAAAGGTAATAATGTACGGAGTTAGATGTATTTACCCACGGATATGTTGACCGGCGAAGTGTGTTTAAAGTCTCCAATATAACCGTTAACCCAACCATGAACGTCATAGTTTCCGACACGCACAAATGTGATATTGAAGTATCCGTCTTCATCCGTCCGTGTCCAAAACTGGTACGTCTATTGATGTGCAGATGTTTTGAAGAAAAATTAGTGCAGCCTTCCAAGATCTCAACAAAATTTCAATCCAAAAATTAGTAGATGTGAATTTTTGGGCTTGTTTACCTTGCAATCTCTTTGCCAAGATCCGACCTCTCCTGGTGGGCCTAGCCCAATAAATGAACCTTTGGCTGGTACTTTTTCATTGGTAACATACCTGAAATATTCATGTTGGATTTATGGTTAAAACCTTGTACAAGCAAGTATAAATATGAAGATTACAAATGTACAAATGATCCATGGAGTCGAAAACGGGAACCAAAATGAGTAGTAGAACGTTGAATTGACATGAATCTAACATGCAAGAGCACGATGAGGTTTCTAGAGTCAAACTTTTGGTATAGGGACGAGGACAATGTAATTTAGGAGTTTCCGTGTTTCATTGACTAAACATACAATTGAATGTGTCGGACATAAAAGAAGAACTTACTTATCATGAACGAAAAATCTACCGGTAACATTAACACGTTCATTTGCTTTGGGAAAATCTTCTGATGCCGGAAAGCTATAAGGCCAACTTTTAACTTCAGCCAACATCTTCGTCAAAGAAAATAAGGAAAAATCACCAAACGAGTTAAAAAGAGGTGAACCAAAATTTTTGGAAAATCAAATGTAAAGTAAAGTTCAATTTGAGCAATTAAAACGAAAAATTGAAGAGATATACATACCCTTTCTTTAGCATTATCCCATAGCAAATGAAAATCGTCTCCTTTTGTGACATTATTCATGTACATAAAAATAGGTCCATAAATATGGTTCCATGGCTCTCCTTCTTTAAATCTGGGTATTAGCTCCTCCCCCGAGTAATGGGCACTCACAAACATCTGAATAATAATCAACCAAGTAAAACTTCAGCTCTACATGTTATAAAACCACTTAGATAGTTAGACCACATTCACGTTACACTTCTGTATTCATTTTAACAAATTCAGTTCAGCCACCACCACTTTAGTATCGACTAAATTTCGCTTACAATGAGCGAATTACTCCAAGAATATACTTATTGTTATGTCGAAGACCGAGCACTACTAATATGCTCGAAAAAACTATATTGACTATTGAGTACAAAATCAAGGAAATTAAGAACTAGATGATTTTTTTTTTTTTTTTTTTAAATGGAAGAATAAAATGGGAAATTTTTTAAGGGGAACATACCGCAAGGGTGGATGGGCCGACGTGAGAAGTAAGGAACTGTTTGTTGGGCCCACCAGAACGGAACTCATAACTGGGCGTAATTTGCCAGAATCCAGTGGGCGGGTCTTTACAGATCCATCCGTGCACCCTTATATCTTGGCTTTCCATCGAATACTGATATTTGTCATCCACCTACCAATCCACAATCCACACATACACACAGATTCAATTGTTGTCACACATTTCACACACGACCTTAACCAGTACTTAAACACGGGTCGGTTTTGTAAGTGGGTATTTCATTGTAATCGAGACAAAGGTTAATTAGCAGATTACGATATTTAGACACGTCGTTGAATGGATTTTGAGTTGGAAAAAATAGAGAAAAGAAGGCGAACCTCTCCTTTTAATTTAGGATCAATGGGATCAACCAAAAGGACAGCTTCAGGATACTCAAGTTCTTGACCTCTAGGTTTCTTACGGTCCTCGGGAACTGGCATTTCCCTTTGTCTATTATCTGCTATCACCAAGTATTTAAACCTGCCAATCAACATTTCATCTTAACAGTAATAATCTTGCTTTTCAATGATATAACCCATAAAAATGTACGACATTTCATTTTGTGACGACAATAACAGACTCTCCTATGAGACTGTTTGACCACACAGTTGTTGATCAAAACATTATATAATTAAGTAGTAAAAGGTCTAATGGATGTCAATTTCATTTGAAAAACTTACTGTTGTCTTTGAAGCTTGAAAGCAAGCCTAGCATTTGGCATACCAAATTGATCCCAAGCTCCTCTTTCAAAGATACCATACGCGTAAAGTCCTGACACTCCTCGGAGCATCACATACCTAATATAAATCGTTATTATCGTATAAAAGGTGACAAATATCAGAGATACCATGTGAATTTTAGTGTACTCGGGAACTCAATTATTGTTCATACCTTTGATCGACTTCCATTGGGGCAGCCTTTTTAGCATCGACCTTAGGATCATAAGCTAATTTAAATGACAATTCGATTTGGTCTTCTTTCTCGATGATTACTCGAAAGTCCTTAGCAACAATCCTGTCGAAAAATTGACGTATCATATCACTACTAAGAAGTTGAACGTCTACCCCATTTTTCATACTCCGTATATAAGTTCACAATAGAGTCACAACGAGTTAAAACATCTTTTAAAAAGATCGATCACTTTTAATTATACTCGACCTTAAAAAAAGCGAGTCGAAATACTACGTGGGCGTACCTTTGGAAGTTTCCTTTGGTTCCTTTCGTACCTGGCGGAGCCCAAACAACATCCCAATATCTACCAAAATGTGATTAATTAGCGGCACAAAACTTTGATCAATATAATCGAAAAAATATCGAGTGAATTTAATTAACATTTCAAGTAAAAAATTATAAAAAAAAAAAAAATTACCCTCGATCATCATCAGGATTGACGGTATCAAGAATGTTGTCGATACCGTTATAATTAATCCCGGTGACATATCCTGCTGGTTTGGCGATTGTAACTGCTAGTAAACCGTTGCTTAAAATCACCTGCGAAATTTGTAAACCCTAATTATTTCAAGGCATGATGGGCGATTAATGTTATCGTTGGGAAGTTTAAGGTGTTACGGTTGCCTACAAGTTATATTAACGAATTTTTATGTCACCAATAAGTTGAAAAATCCGTGACCAATTTTGTGTTAAGTTAAATTCGGATCGGTACATTGGTAACTATGACCGACGCTTCCGCTTGTGAATTTGTATACAACAGTTATAAAGACTTATATAGTTGTATGCATGTGGTAAGGGTTTTGATAATTTCATGTTATGATTTTGAACGATATTTTAGTAGTTTAGTGTCTCAAATAAGTCATTGTAAGAAGTTATCGATCAACTCACAGATTTGTCTTGGATGTTAAGTTTAACGGGTGGAAATGACTCTTTCGGAGGCGAGGGTGGTGGCTGATCTTCTGCGACGGGTGGCTCGGGTGCCGGCTTTTCTTGCGATGATGCTTGTGGAGCTGGTGGTGCCTTAGCCTTGCGGGTTGATGGTGATGGAGATTCACTGAAGTATATATCATGGAAAAACAAGTGAGAAAATTTAAGAAAAATGGTCACACACTAAGCGGCTTGGCGGGACTTGACTTGATATAACTATTGTCTTTTCCGTTAAAATTTATTTTTCATAGAAGATCGAAATTTCTTAAAGTCCCTCGTACAGAGTGCTCGCAGGGACAATTTTAAGTGTAGGGCATGAGAAATTGACAAAATTGCATGACACCATGAAAGAATAGGGCATTGTCTCACCCTTTAGCGAACAATTTGGAATTGCAAGCAGCATTGACAGAAACGCCCGAAATATCACTGCATGAAACCATGAAAGGATAAATCTTTGTCTTAAATGGGCCAGAGAAAAACTTAAGCTCCCCACTTAGGACCAAATCAAGCTTCATATCCTCTTTCTTGACAAACTTTCTCGTTATTTCAACCTCGCCATGTGTAGAAATTTTTAAGGTAGATTTGCCCTTAGACTTTTGTACGACATTTTCGACATGGGTTTCACCTAAATGTGCCTCAACCTCATCCCAAGTCGTTTCCATAACCATGTTACCTAAATCTACCCCAACCAAAGAGTTCTTATTTTCGGACTCGAAATTGAACACTAGGTCAGTCGATAACACCTTTTGTTGATCAGTTAAGACGTTAGCAACGTTAAATTTAGAAACTTGTACAGCTTTGACTTGGAATTGGGGCACCTCTGCCTTATGAAAGGACACTAATAAGGCTATGGCATATATGCCAAAGACAAGAAAAACAATTAGTACAACCGTAGCAATCCCTAATTTTATGAAATTCCCTCTCCGCTGCCGAGCCTTGTTGTTGGTGAAGTCATATTTGCCGTGCGCCGGCGGCCGGGGAAGCTCTTGGGAGGCTGAATTCGGTCTAAGGCGTGCTGTTTCTGCAGCCTCCATTGAGGGATAATGTAGGAGAAGTTAAAGATTCAAAATTTCGGAAAATTATTAAGCAATATAACTCCCCCTTATTTTATTTTTCAATTTTTATTTTATAATTTTTTTTTTGGATTTTTTAGGTAAGGGGGAACGAATATACAAAAGGGACGGAAAGAAAAGGAAGAAAATCCGAAGGTGAGATTGATGTTTGTAAGTGTATGTAATGGTGGTAATGGTAGTTTTTCTATAATTAGCATTTTTGTGATCTAAAAGGGTGGATTTTTCGGTACATTTTTATTGGGTTTCCAAGAATTTAGGAAAGTCGAAAAAAATTGGTAAAATTTTGGACGAGGAGAAAACTCTTGTTCATTTCAACCATTGAAAGAAAACTAATCAGCCGTTTTCTCCCATCAAAACATCAAAGAATTCAAACTATGCCCTCTTTGGCTCTTTCGGACCACAATTCTTTCGAGATAGGTACGGAAAAACCCACAGTCCGAACTCCGAACCAAGATTCGGACCTCACTGTCAAATACTCTCGTAAAGATATAAACCCTAGTCTCCCATACCAAAGAACATTGTCATGGTCAGGACGCAGATACATCAAGTTTCACACCAAAAAGGCGAGAATTTGAAGTTTCTTTCACATAAACGCTATCAATTCAAAACAACGGAAGTAGTTAGGTAAGACGGTACCATACGAGAAATACTCAATGATAGGATAGATAGGTAGGACCTAAATTGTTGAAATGAAAAGGGGAATCCAATAAACTTATAAACGTACCCGCATGTAGAAGCAAAATAAAGATGTCTACTTCAACAACACCAAAATGCTAAAGTTTGCTGTAAAGTGTTACAGCAACCATACACAAAGTACAGAAAGCAAAAAACACCAATAATTACACCCACAAAAAGATCCCTCTAAACAACTAATTCACAAGGGAACAACAAATTACTTACTTTAACAGATCAACAATTGATATTGATTCTTTCTCCTAGAAAGCTGGACTAAAGAAATTGAAGAAAACACCACACCTTACTGATTCTCAGGAACTAATGCTGCACTCGTCTTTCAGTATCGCGGTTTCTGAGGGATTGTTATCTTAAGTGGAGTTGCGGAAATCCCATTTTAAGGATCGAAAATATGGCTTTAATGAGCTAATCTTGCTAGAGTAAGAATTTAAAGCCCCTAGACTAATCACTCAGTTACAGGAAACATACAGACCTTGGATTCTTCATGCTGAGGTAGGAATGCGAGTGTGACAGTCAGTCTTGAGCCTCTATCGAGAAGAGATATCATCCATGTCGCTGGACAGAGAGGGATTTAAGTCGTCACCCTCCTTAGCTGTAGAGCTACAGAGGTACTCGATCCTCTTGGTTGCCTCTGACATTGAGGGGCGGGAATCAGGGTGCTGAGCGGCACAGTCTACTGCAAGCTGTAGTAGCTGAACCATCTCCTCCTCAGCATGCTGGTATCTGAGGAGTTCAATATCGAACACCTCAGAAGCCCAATCATCCTTAACGACAGACTGCACCCATCTAGGGAGATCTACACCTTCCTCATTTAAGAGTGCGTGTGTAGGAGCCTTGCCTGTGAGGAGCTCCAAGAGAAGTACACCAAAGCTGTAAACATCAGCTCGTTGGGAGACCCTTCGCAGGTCAGTGACCTCTGGAGCACGGTAGCCATTAACACGGTTTGGAGTGGTGGAAGGGCCGACAAGCTGAGCTAAGCCAAAGTCCGAAACCCTAGCCTCGTAGGATTTGGTGAGGAGAACGTTCGATGATTTGATGTTACCATGTGAGACACTGGGGCCTTGAGAATGGAGAAAGGTAATTCCGCGAGCAACTCCAAGGGCAATGCTTGACCTCATTTCCCAATTCAGTGGTGTTCTGCCAGCACCTTTGTTTCCTAAAAGAAGAGAGCAAACACAGCACCAGTCAAAAAGAGTAGACTGACGGAGACTAGTAGTTATATACACAATGTACTTCCACTCATAGAAGGGTGTTGTGATCTAGTCAAAACAAAGACTGGTTGCACTACGAGAGCAGTTAATTGGTATTACAAGTTTCCAATTATCGTTAGTTGCCTATTGTGAAATCTAATAAGCAGAACCCGAAACATAAAAATTTAAGTGCCTGTTCATGCAGAATGGTTAACATACGGAGTATTCATCAACAATTACTCAATTATAAGAAAAAACTGTTATTCATCACATGATTTTGTTAGAAGTATGAGGGAAAAAAAATGGATCTGACTACTGATTGACTAAATCACAAACAAAATTTTGTTGCAGACCGACAAACAGTGTACAAAGGTAGGGTAATAAGCGTAGACCAGAAGCAATTGACAAAACACAAATCAAATCAAGCCGTGGTTGCTTATAATTCACAGATAAATCATGAAACAAATCTTTCCTATTTAACTTGGGCAGTTCCTTACACTAGTAAAGCCAAAATCAGCAGGGATGGCAATCAGCAGTGTCTATTGCATCCCCTCTTTTATGATTCCGGACATATAGAAACTGTCAAATCCGGTATATTGAGGATATAGATGGATCCATTCGCTAGAAACCAAAGTTCAAGATTACTGATTAACCAAGTTGGGCCATTCCCTCGTACCCTCAATTCTCACTTCAATAGAATGATAGCGAACTCTCAATTTATACTAAGCCAGCTCAAGTGTAAAACGATAATACTTAAGCCCAAAATTACCAGGAAAACTACATTTAAACATGTGAAAAAAGCTAGCAAGTGATCTTACCATGCAGAAAGGCAGATAAGCTTCCCGTGGGCATGTAATCATGGACCAGAAGCTTCTCATCGCGGCTATAGTAGTAAGCTCTAAGAGGAACCAAATTTTCATGGTCCATTGCACCAACTTCTTCAATCTTCTCCTTGAACTCTCCCTCCGAAATGGTCACATCCTTCAACCTCTTCACGGCCACCACCGTTCCAATCTCCATCACCGCCTTATAAGCCGTCCCAAATGTACCTTTCCCCAACACCTCAGCAGAAGCTCTCAACAATTCCTCCAAATCAAATATCTTTCCCCCAACCCCATTCCCGAAAAACACCAACTTCTTACCAACTCCACCATTCACCTCATCCAGTTTCGGACCCCCATTGGTCGTCATTGCTGCTGCTGCTGACACAGCATACGCCGGATAACCATTATTCACACCACCATCGTCTCCCTCTCCATCCGGCTTCTCCCTAGGAATCTCAATACCAGTTTGCTTATTAATCGACGAGAAAGCATTAGCATTCCTCTGCCTTCTCTTCTTCTTACCACATATGAACACAATTATCATCAAAATGATAGCAAACGCCACCACAGCTCCTACTACAATCCCGGCTATCGCCCCGCCTGACAGTCCTTTCTTCTTCTTCACCTGTTCCCCAGTCAACACCCCAGTACCTACATTGCATTTCTAATCAGCACAACACCTCTTACAAGATACATTTCTCACATTTTTTGCATAAAGAACATAACTTTACCATAAAAGGGTAATTCAAATTGAAGAAATAAATAAATCCAATTTCACCTAACTACAAAACCCTAATTAAAATCATTTCTTCAGCATTACTCAGTTAGATTCCCCTAAAAATGACTTCTTTATCACACAAGTGTCTCAGTGAGTACATACTAAATTACTAACAACTGTAACTGAAACATATTTAAAAAAATCGCTACGACAACAACAACAACATTACCCGAGTGTCTCAAAAGCTCCCGTCTATGACAAAAAAAAAAGTCGACATTGGAAATATAAATAAACATTAATTACTAATAAAAAAAAGGGGAGTACCTGCAGCAAGACCAGGGCAAATTTGGAGGGGTTTCCCACACAACTTGGTACCCTGAAAAGCAGTGACCGGCATAGAGGCAAGGCTGACCGGAATAGACCCATTTAGCCGGTTATTCGACACATTAAACTGGTCCAACTCCAGCTTAAACTCCGGTAAAAACCCGGTAAACTGGTTATTCTCAAGGTACAGCGTTTTCAACCTTGTTAAATTACGAAAAGACCCCGGAACATCTCCAGTAAAATTATTATGACCCAAATTAAGTCGAACAAGATTTTTCAACTCGGAGAAAAACCCAGGAATTAACCCACTAAAAAAGTTGTCTTGTAAATAAACACTCCTAAGCTCAGTACACATCCCAAGATCTGAAGGTAAATTCCCGGACAAGCCATTAAACCGGAGGCTGAGAAGCTTGAGGGAAGTTAAGTTGGAGAAAATGCCACGTGGGATTTCTCCGGCGAGTGAAAATCCGGGGAGTTGTAGGCCCACTACGACGTCGTTGTTGTGACACTGTACGCCGTACCAAGAACATACTGTTGAGTTAGTTTGCCATAGAAATGTCCGACCACCCACCGCCGCACGGAGGGCTAACAATGCGGATCTGCTGGCGGCGAGATCGGCGGCTGCGCCGCCGCAGTGGAGGAGGAGGAAGAGGAAGAGTAGTGTCACAACCACCGTGGGAATAGAGTGGAGCAGAGGTGGGTTTTTTGTCATTTTTTCTTTTGGAGAAGAAAAGTTCAGAGTGAAATCATGTGAATGAAAGAGTGTGTTAGAAGTTTGTGGGTTTAGACTTTAGAGAGAGAGAGAGAGAGGTGAAATGGAGGTGCATTGATAATAGGAGTGGAGGTTGGGAACTGTGGAGAAAATGGTGGGTTTACTCTCACTCACTCACTTTAAAGTGTACTCTACTCTTTTTCTTGTTTAATCTTAACCCAGGATTTATGGGTGTTTTACTCTTGAGTCTTGACTAGAGATATGAGAAATCAAGTTAGAGTTGCGTACGTGTGACGATTAACGAGCTATTGATATTTGATAGAACCTAACTAGGAATATTTTATAAGAGTTTTGTTGATTTGTGGGATTAATACTTGATCGAGTCTAAATTGAGTTGTACAGTGTAAACTAAAAAGCCGTAGTTATAATTAGGAGAGAAAAATAGTGAGGACACTCACATGTTACATTAACATTTAAGGAGTACTGTTTAGTCTAGATTAGAGATATCGAGTTGGAGTTGTGTACATGTAGCGAGCGATGTTAAAACTTTAATAATAGCGAGCGTAATTATATATCGAGTACGGTATTAGTTATAAACTTATACGGCGTAATCAATTTGGAAGGAAATAAAGGAAAATGAGGAGGACAGAGTAGGGTGAGAATTTAAATTGGGGGGGGGGGGAGTGGACTAAAGTAGTAAAGTGTGAGTGAGAGTAGGGGGAGAGTACCAGGCTGGTTGTGTCATTAAAACCCTACCTGTTATCAGTCTCTCTGTGATAAAAGTAGGTAGCAGCACTCTACCACTCATGTTACTCTTTCTTTTCTAACTTCCTGCCTTTTCTCCAATACAAATATTTGAACATCCAATGATGCGTCCTTTGGAGCTAAACATTTGGTTCGAATATCTCTTACGTGACTAGGCGACTACAAATAAAATGTTTTGGCGAAAAACGAGAGGGGTAGTACAGTAATGCAATCAGAATAAAATGTAAACCACAAAATTGGTTAGTTTTGGTGATCAAGTTGCCATTAATAACTGTTGTTGCTGTAAATGTACACATTTTGCTCAGAAAGAAAAGAAAAAGGGAAAGGAGACATGTGGAGTGAGTGAAGTCAGTCAATGCAGTCAAATAGGTTTTCTTACAAAGTTGAAACTTGAGAGTACTTTTAATCTACTTCACTAAAACTAGATTAGCTAAATGGCTAATAAAGAACACACATAGGAGAAGGGCATATTCTCCTTCTAAGCAAAAGGTTGTCGTTTTAAAAGGAAATTACAGGAAATTGTTAACTAATAAAACTGTCAAATCTTATCAGAGCCCAATGTCCTGTTTTGTGACCTAGTGATAAAGGTAATGTTTGGTTTCTATTTTTGTTACTCGTATTTGATTTGATCGATAATTTACTAGTTCCGAGAGGTTGGTTCCCGACGAAAATAAGGGTCACTGGATTAGTTGGTGTGATATAGTTGGACTAGTTGAATGTGAATGAATTGAATCATAACTAGCCCATTTGGGGTTTTGTTGATCTTGGTTGTCCCCGAAGGGTGTTAGCCCAATACTGATAAGAACAAGGCTTTTGTAACACTAAAGCCCGCCCCTCGCCCACCTGCCACCAGTGTTTTCCGCTCAGTTCAACTAAGGTGCACCAGTAGTGTTGCGGCTAGGATCAATGGGTCCGATGTTTCCCACCACTATGAGATTATATATCACACCACATCCATGATACACGAGTTGAATGTAAAATTTGCCAACATGAAATCTGGAGGCCTTTTTTTTCGTCCTCTTCACATTGAAAGCTTGTAAAATGGAGTATTCCGTAAAATTGTAGCGATTAGCCCTGTCATAGGGGGCACTTGATCAGAACTCTTTCTCTTAGTCCTAACTAACCTTGTCTGCACACGCTTGGCTGACTCAACTCGAGTCTAGTCTAGCCGAGCTTAAGTTTATTGGTCTTAAGACTTGACCGGAAAATGAAACCAAATGTAGTATGCGTTTGAGCAAGAGAAATGTCAGTATTGATTAACCTCCAAGCTTAAATGTGATCCAAATTCAAATATACTGGTACGAGTTCTATAGCAATAAAATGTGGTCCGACTCTTTTAATTTCTCACGTCCTTATTCGACTATAGTCCAGATGCAGCACAACCTGTCACTCCTTCAGCGACCAACGAAACCAACCTACCACCCCAACCCGGGAGACATAGGACTTCGCAACACTGGGAGTCTGAACAACATTTACTCGTCTTCTGTCACATACAGGAGTCTCAGAACTCGGAACCAAGTCAGTATAGTTTAAAGGGATCCTATATTCTCAGATACATGAAAACCATCGAAGGACTAGCAAAAATGAAAAACGAGCACTCGACAGCCATGGAAAAACTGCAAGCGACCAGTCACCCACACTTCTCAGTTCTCACCTACACCACAACTGAGGCACAGACCCTCCCAAGTTACGGCCATCACAAAAGAACTTAACAACCACCAGCGACTGACGGGGCCACGAACTTCCTACCCAACTAAGATTGCAAGACAACTAATACTGATCATTCAGTAAAAAGCTACCGGAAATCCAGTTCAGATCAAACATCATCACAAATTCACAATATACACAGAAGTGCAAGGACACTTCTGGGCGCAACCCAGAACCTGGGTGAAACTTGCAGTTTGGGCAAATCCACTCCAAAAGGGTTCAAACTAGATAAAAGAAGTACGGTAACCACAAATCTTAAGGACTGTTTAATCCCCTAATTAGTCTGCCCTGTCTGCCTTTGCGAAGGACAACGAAAACGTTGTGTTCCAGGTTCAAGCCAAAACAGTCCCTGTCCTACACTTTGGACCTTCATATGAGCAATAAAACCAGCCGAAACCAACCAAATCTCTTTAACAAATACTTACAAACCTCCCTTTCAACATATTCTACCCTCTCAAAGAAATTGCTTAAAAACTATCCTAATCAATCATCTATCTCCTCACAAATTCAAACAGATGAAACAGATCCAGTCATTGGGTTCGGTGGGGACTCAGGAAGGCTGATGACACCCAGAAGTTCAAATAAAACGTAATCCAGAAGAAATTGCATGCCATCCACATATACAGCGTACAGAACTTGTCAAACAGAACTTGTCAAAGATGAAGAACTGGAGGACCATATTTTAACAACAACATTTGAACACATTGGCAAGATGACCCAGAAAATAGTAGAGTATAGAAATTAAACATTCTGCAATCCGCAAAGATTACATGCGATAATCCGCGAAAAATAGTTACAACAAACAATAGAAATTTCAAGCTTCGGTCCCAAAAAAAACCACAAGCTCCTAAACCCTCTCCATCTCTCAACCAAAATAAATCCAATCATACAGCACACTAATAGTTTTGACCAAGCAGAAAGAAAAAACAAGGAGACAACAGGGGACTATGTAGGACTACAATCTCAAAACTTAACTTAGAAGCACTTTCTGTGGACGATTGATGGGCCTGATTCATCGTACTCGCCCTTGGAGATCCACATCTGTTACACAATTAAGAAACCATTGTTATCGGTCACGAGACCTTCTATAAATATATACAACAACGAAGGAATAACACTCATATGAACAAAGTAAGATATGCCATTCACGTGAGCAAAGTAAGAATGCCGTTCATATGATGAACAAAGTAGTACCTGTTGGAAGGTGCTGAGGGATGCAAGGATAGACCCTCCTATCCAGACACTGTACTTCCTCTCGGGTGGTGCAACAACCTTGATCTTCATGCTGCTGGGAGCAAGGGCTGTGATCTCTTTGCTCATACGGTCAGCTATACCAGGGAACATGGTGGTACCACCACTGAGCACAATGTTACCGTACAGGTCCTTCCTGATATCCACATCACACTTCATGATGGAGTTGTAGGTGGTCTCGTGGATACCTGCAGCTTCCATACCGATCAATGATGGTTGGAAGAGGACCTCTGGGCAACGGAATCTCTCACCACCAATGGTGATCACCTGCCCATCGGGAAGCTCGTAGTTCTTCTCAATGGCAGAGCTGCTCTTTGATGTCTCTGACTCTTGTTCAAAGTCAAGGGCAACGTAGGCCAGCTTCTCCTTGATATCACGGACAATTTCCCGCTCGGCAGATGTGGTGAACATGTAACCTCTCTCAGTCAAGATCTTCATGAGGTAATCGGTAAGATCACGACCAGCAAGATCCAAACGGAGGATGGCATGGGGTAGGGCATAACCCTCGTAAATTGGGACAGTGTGACTCACACCATCACCAGAATCAAGCACAATACCTGTTACAAGACACCAGATTATAGATCGGAAATACAGAACCACCACATTAATGAAATGTAAGCACTGATACAGCATGTCAGAGATACAAACCTGTTGTACGTCCACTGGCATATAGGGAAAGCACGGCCTGGATGGCAACATACATAGCGGGAACATTGAAGGTCTCAAACATGATCTGGGTCATCTTTTCCCTGTTAGCCTTAGGGTTCAATGGTGCTTCGGTAAGCAGCACTGGGTGCTCTTCAGGGGCAACACGAAGCTCGTTGTAGAAGGTGTGATGCCAGATCTTCTCCATGTCATCCCAGTTGCTCACAATACCGTGCTCAATAGGGTATTTCAAGGTCAAGATACCTCTTTTCGACTGAGCTTCATCTCCAACATATGCATCCTTCTGACCCATACCAACCATGACACCAGTGTGTCTGGGACGACCAACAATACTGGGAAAGACGGCCCTTGGAGCATCATCACCAGCGAAACCAGCCTATAAAGACAGGAAAATACAATACTATCAGCGTTGACTTCTCTACGATAAATCAAGACATCTAACAACTGCAAGAGTCTTCATCTTACCTTCACCATACCGGTACCATTGTCACAGACGAGGGGCTGGATCTCCTCTGCGTCAGCCATCTCGATTTAAACTACATATATACATTCAAAAAAGCAGGATGAGAACCAGAATTCAGCATACAACTACGTCTTCCAATTCACTAATAATAAACAGCAATTGCATCTATCAGATTTCATCCACTATTGACAACATCAACTTGGTAAAGCAATCGAACAAACAATTCCTTGATCGACTGTCAGGCATCAATTCACAAAGCACTTATCATCATGATTCCAACCGATATACCAAACAATAAACTAATGCATCAGAAAGATCCGAAAAAGTATCCTACGATCCTGACTTTATAGCTGACATCATTTAAAATAACAATATACATAATCAGGACCGCCTTTGCAATCTCTAATCACATCATCATAAACTGATACATTATAATCACCACTCACAAAATCCTCGTTGTGCATCAATCCTACGACAACAAACCATATCTACCGCGCCAATCAAACAAAGGAATTACAAGATCAAAAAAACAACCTTAGTCCAATCTCACAGACAGTTTAACCATGCTAGGGCCACATAATTCGGCAAGTTTACGACAATCTGCTAGCATTCGCGTCACAAATCCCAAACGACACAATCAAGTGTAGAACTAATCAATCGGACTGCCCATCAACATTTTGGAGACCAAATCTATCAAATCCAACATTTTCATGCTCTGACCAAATCCATCTCACAGGTTAAAACATCATCAACTCACCAATTTCACATCACTTTCCGAATCACAAATTCAGTTACACGCAACTAATTGGACAATCGGACGACTTTGATTTCGATACATCGAAAACGAATCCAAAATGCGGCGCAAAATCGCCCAAACTAACATGATTATAAAGCTTCAACTACAATCTACTCAACATAAAACCACAACATTTCAACAATCAACAAGAATAACAATCAATCGAAACTAAACAAGATCGATAACAAATAAAATTAAGCAGATCGAGCAAGTCAAAGTCGCAATCAAGCACAAGTCAACTCAACATCACCAAAAAACCCTAGATCGGACCTCATTCAACATTCAACAAACCACAAATCCATTCGAAAACTAATCAATCGAACAAACAACTACAACCAGTACTAAATTTCAAACTTCATCAACAAGTTTCTCAAAAGATCTACAAAAAATAAATCGAGAAATCTAAAACAGTCTAAATCGAAAATTAATTAACTAAACGAGTAGAGTAAAGAGGAAGATTGAAGGAATACCTTGGAAGAGCGAGAGGAGAGACTGGAAGGCTGAGAGAGGAGGAGAGAGAAAATGAGCGGAGGAAAGAGAGAGAGAATGGGGAAGAGTATTGAGGAAGAGAGGGGCGTAAGAGTGAGTAGGCTTGCTATCCTTTATGTTGAGGGTGCGCAAATGTAATGCAAATGAAACGTAAATGAGGCTCAAATTTATTTCATTCACATTTTGAATTTTTGAGGGGGGGGGGGAATTTAATTCTTTATTTTATTAATTATTTGAATTAATAATAATAATAATAATAATAATAATTAAAAAAAGGAAATAGAAATAGAGAGAAAATGAGAATAATGATTCGGACAGGGTGGAGAGAGAAAGGCAAAAACAGGCAGGGCGGGCGGTGTGTGACATCATGTGAGCTGGAAGCACGTACTCTTCCACGTGGTCTCCTTTTTTCCCCTTTTTTTCTTTTTTCTTTTATTTATTTTTCGACGCTTTTTATTCACGGCGTAAATCGATCACCGATTGGTAGATCAAAATTTATGTGATGAGATGATTCAAATCAACGGTGATGTGAAAATCCTGTGGACATGTTTTGTTCTTTCTAGTAACGGATTTTAGCTTATTGATAAACGTTAGCGAAAATATTAAAGATGCAACGGTGGAGCAATCATAACTTATACAGTAGTATCTTGAAATTTTCAATTAAGTTGAGGAATTTGACAGAATGTTGTGATGGTGTGATGTGCAAGGAGACTAGGAGGGATTTGGAGAGAATGTGGGAGCACGTTCTCATGGGCTCTTAAAGATGTTATGCTTTTTTTCTCCATTGAATTATATGACTTTATGATCCATAAAATATGATACATATACATTGATTACATCTTGTTCACAGAAATAATGAGCTTTACTATAGAATAAAAAGCTTTTATATTTGGTATTGTGAAAGATCCAAATGAAAATTTTTAGGGCTAAATTTCATGTGTTTCTATTAATACAAATTAAAAAAGTTTGTATAGCTACATGATAAATTTATTGTTTTGTGACACTATATAAATTATAAAATGCGTATCATGTCAGAAATCTAAAAGGATAAATAAAATTTAGTACACTTTACATCTTGTGTGGTCTTCACATCTTTACCATGCTACTCTCAAGGGGAAGTTGCAAAATACAAATGGAGTATTTGGGTAGAAAGTTGAAGTTGTATGAATCGTACATTATGAGAGTTGCGATGTGAATTATAATTATTGTATCTTCAACGCTAAGCCAAATATTTACATGCATAATCCATTGAAAACAATATTAAAATCCCTAAGTTCACTTCTTTTATTTCTAGGATCCGAATGAGAATTGGTTGAAAGTATTTCGACTAAAAGTGGCGACCAACTCATTCAGTCATTCCCTTTCATAATGTGCACTTGGTAACTTCAGTAAGAAGAATTTAGCAGACTGAGGGTCTTGAATTGATGTTGCCAAAGGAATGGAATATGCAGCTATGGCAGCAACAATTCCAAGGGCGTTTCGAGAACGATCCTAGATGTTCTCATATTTTCAGGAGGTATTGTATACATTCCTGTTGATGCTCTGAATTGCGTCCCTGAGCTACATTCACAAGTTTGCGCTGATCAAGGAAAGAATTGCCTCACCAAGGCCCTGTTTTTGGTAGGGAATTTCCCTTAACCCGTGAGCCTGTGACCACAGTCTTTGTGGGAAGCTACACTTCTTGGTGCCTCTTTGTAATCGTATCTCCTATCTTTTTTTGGATCATTTACGTGTGATTTGAATATGTGACGTGAGTTGAATCCAAACGTAAAAAACCTAACTCATTATATAAGGAGAATGTAGCACTCGTTTACCAAAATTTTGGACCGGAGAAGTTTTGCGACTTATGAGAGACGGGTGAGGAAAGACAGGAGGAAAGGGGGGGGGGGGGTAAATTTAAACTTCAATGATTAATCAGTAGATAGTAGAGTTCACATCGACTCGTTCGATACTCGTATGAGACTATGAGAGCTACGTTGTCCTTGCAACCACGCACTCGTACAAACCCAAGTGATGCAATGCAAGTCTAAAAGGATTAAACATCAGCACATATAAGGAAAACTCGACTACTCCAGTTTCGTCGCGTGGTACTGGTAACGATCACAAAGACACCAGGCTTTTAAGGTAATCGCTTGTAAAATTCTGCTCCTCTAATTGTGGCTAAAATCCAGAGACTCAAGTAGTGGTACAGGTAAAGGTGGAGTTGTAGAGGCTGGGATTATTTAGAAGGTAAGCCAAAGTCGCAGTAAGCACTAGTTCCTCCTAGATAGGATGGGGTTATTTGGAAGGTAAGCAAAGTCCAAAAAAGCCTAATTAAGGACAAACTATTGTGACTTGTCTCAAAAGCTAAGCACCACTCAAGCCAAAACCCATCATATTCACTCCCATGAGATTGGGCAATTTTGTGGAGTAACATATGAGCTAACATATTGCACCATTACTACCAAACTCCAATACTCTGTAATCTGTATACAGTTATACATTGTACTGCTGCCACAGTACCGCTACAATTACCGCTACTAACAACAACAACGACCACCACAGCGGCACCTTCACAAATAAAATGGGGTCGCTAGATATAAACAATCACATATTGAATCATTACATGGAGGTAAAAAGAATTACTTAAAACCTCGGGGGTGGGGGTGGGGGTGGGGGTGGGGTGGAGCAAGCAATTGAACAAGTTAAACATCAACACCAATATAGTGAACTTTAGATACCACTGCTGCATAGGGGTAGAGCAAAACGTTGAGCAAAAGCTCGCCAAAATTGCACGACATCAAGTAGTTACAAGCATTCAACCATGATAAAAGAAAACCGCATTCCTTATGTTCATAAGTTGTACAAAATCCATAACATGTACCTAAATCCATTCAACTTACATTACACAGCCATCACAGAACACAATAAAAGTTTCCGACACTGGATTGAAAATAAGAGAAGATGGGGCGAAATAAGATAGCTTAATACTAGTAGGGGCTACTATCTGGTGAACTTATCTCAGAAACATTTGCGGTGAACAATTGAAGGGCCAGACTCATCATATTCACTTTTGGAGATCCACATCTGCAAAAAGTGTTAGGCAGAAGATCAGCACATTCTCCTTCGAATTTTACACGTTTTAAAACTAGAAGAAACATTTATCATAACATTCGAGGAAGAAAGGTTACCTGTTGGAATGTGCTCAATGAGGCAAGGATAGATCCTCCTATCCAGACACTGTATTTACGCTCAGGTGGAGCAACAACCTTGATCTTCATGCTGCTAGGAGCAAGAGCGGTAATCTCTTTGCTCATACGATCAGCAATGCCAGGGAACATAGTTGAACCACCACTGAGCACAATGTTACCATAGAGGTCCTTCCTGATATCAACATCGCACTTCATGATGGAATTGTAGGTCGTCTCATGGATACCAGGCGACTCCATACCAATAAACGACGGCTGGAAAAGGACCTCTGGACAACGGAATCTCTCAGCCCCAATGGTGATAACCTGTCCATCAGGCAGCTCATAGTTTTTCTCAATTGCGGAACTGCTTTTAGCGGTTTCTGATTCTTGCTCATAGTCAAGCGCCACATAGGCTAGCTTTTCCTTTATATCACGCACAATTTCCCGCTCTGCTGAAGTGGTGAACATATACCCTCTTTCTGTAAGGATCTTCATGAGATGGTCGGTGAGATCCCGACCGGCAAGATCCAAACGCAGGATTGCATGGGGCAGGGCATAACCCTCATAGATGGGAACAGTGTGGCTCACACCATCTCCAGAATCAAGCACAATACCTGTGGAGGTTGCAGGTGATGGTTATTACGATGGAATCAAGCAGAAACAAACATCTTTAACCCCAGTGCCTTAAAGGCTCCCGCCATAAGGCGGGGTAAGGGGGGTCAGATGCACGCAAGCCTTACCCCTATTGAAACATAGAGAGGCTGCGCACGGATGACCCAAAATGAAAATTGCTTCAAAAATCGCACCGAGTGACAGCTACTTCACAAAATAGAGCAGAAACAAAGAATAATTAGTCTTTGGCTCCATTGGAAATGGAAATGCAAGCAGAAACAAAGAGCAGAAAAAATATTTGAATTGTCACCAACCTGTAGTACGACCACTGGCATAGAGAGACAAAACAGCCTGGATGGCGACATACATGGCTGGCACGTTAAATGTCTCAAACATAATCTGAGTCATCTTCTCCCTGTTAGCCTTGGGATTCAGTGGTGCCTCAGTCAACAGCACTGGATGCTCTTCTGGTGCAACACGGAGTTCATTGTAGAAGGTATGATGCCAGATCTTCTCCATGTCATCCCAGTTGCTGACTATACCATGCTCAATCGGGTACTTCAACGTCAGAATACCTCTTTTAGACTGAGCTTCATCTCCGACGTATGCATCTTTCTGGCCCATCCCTACCATAACACCAGTGTGCCGGGGACGACCAACAATGCTTGGGAAGACTGCCCTTGGGGCATCATCTCCAGCAAACCCTGCCTGCCATTCAAAAATAGACAGTTTAATCTAAAGTTTGTACTAGTGCAAGGTAACGAGGATATTAAAATTCTCAAACTTGCAACTAACCTTAACCATTCCGGTTCCATTATCACAGACAAGAGGTTGAATTTCCTCAGCATCAGCCATCGTCTTTTACACTGCAAAAACAACTGAAACAATCAGATAAACTATGCAGCAGATTTTAATAAGCAAAATCGATGTCATCCTCAATCCATATTGACACACTATTGAACCTATTCACTAACAATGACATCGCATGATTTGACTAATTCAAATGTGATAATGCGATAATGGCCTTTATAAAGTAAACACCCAAGTGGTAGTGTGAGGCTTATGCTACACCCTACGTTGTTTTTATCAATTTCAGTAAAACTATAACTAGTGGATAAACGATTGGACTCTAACACCCTGGTGTGAATTGAATCGACAGATATACCTAGTCTCACAAAAAAAGGAATGCTAAACAAGCAAACTTTGATGGAGACACAACAATACAATTTGCGCAAGTTAGCTTTTGTAAGCAATTACGGGGTTGGTAACATGCAATTAATAAAATACAACAGCTTTCCAATGTCATGAGAAAATGACATGAAAAAGTAAGCTGAGATTCAAGTCTACATTAACAATTAAACAAGCAGCAGCCACGCAACGACAAATTTTACATCACTGGTAAAAGGACTGAGATCAACAAGTTCAAATCAAATTTTACAGACTCCGTAGCAATCTAAAGATGCACAAATTCTTCCTGATTGCACCAAAATTGAAACACAGTAGTTTACCACAAAACCACTATAATGAGACCCCTCATCCATGCTACTTCTATCCTGACAGAAGACTCTCAATACATAGGTATCAAACAGCCATCAGATGCGCTAATTTTCAAAATCGATGATTAATGCGAAAGCTATACTACTCAGGAAGACTTAGCAATTGAGCTAAGTCTGATTCACTCATTTACTGAACAACTATGTTTTCGCTATGCTTAATAAGTTAGATGTGGTCCATAAATCACTCCTTGTGCAGGAATACAAATCGATTATCAATTAAAAAAAAAAACTTAAGGCCCGTTTTCAGTTTTTGGTTTTTTTGTGTAAAAAATTTAAATTAAATAAGTTACAAAATTAAAAAATTTAAATTGTTTGGTTCTACAATAGTCATATAAAAAATGAAAACTCACAACTGAAAACGGAAAACCACTTTTTCTGGTTTTCAAAAACAGGACTTTGGTTTTAAAAAAAAAAACTGAAAACTGCAAACAGAAAACGATACCAAACGGGCCCTTAAAAACTTGATTTTGAAAACCAAACAACAACAACAACAACAAAGGTTTCCGCGGTGAGGCGGGGTGAGGTGGGGTCGGATGTACGCAAGTCTTACTCTACATCCAAAAACAGACCAGCAAAACCATGATCTCCATATTCCCCCAATTTCATCAACATATTAATTAGTAAATAGTAAATATTACTCAAACCCTAAACAAATTAATAATCCGATTATCCAACAACTATTTCCTCGTTATATTATACGATCAAAAATCATACTCACTGACATCATTAATCAAACCGAAAACATCACAATCAACGTCTTTTTTTTTTTCTAAAGAAAACCAAATTGATTTTTTTTTTTTATTATTATTTCTTCAGCAGATCAAGCGAAGTAAAAACATGAAACAATCAACCAAAAAACCTAGATCGGAACAGTAAAAAAAAAAAAAAAAAAACAATTAGCACAACTACAAACGTATATTTACCAAATAAAACAATTTAAACAGGAAAAAAATAACCAAAAAAGTTACGGTGAGTAAAAAAAATCATCAACCAAGATAAGAACTAGAATAATCAAATTAATCGAATTTCTAGAGGAAAAAAAGGGGAGAAATTTTACCTTATGAGAGGAGAGAGTGAAGGTGAGTTTAGTGTGAGCAAAGGAGGAGGAGAGAGAAAGACAGCGTAAACGAGAAGAGCGGAATCTAATTCTCTAGTACTACTGGGGTTGTGTGTTGTCGTTTTTTTGTGGGTTTTTCAACAATTTGACTCTCACGCAGAAATATGAAATGAGCGCGTGTTTTCTCCAAACCCCAAAAAATATCAAGCCCAAATTTATAGAATTTGTTTGAATTTATTTGATTTGAAAATGTTCGAAATTTCGGGCGTAAGAAAGAAAGAAAGAAGGTTCGAGAATCAAATGATGGTTAACACGAAAGGTAAAGGCGGGCTGATTAGCTTCTGTCGGGTCGGGTCCCCTTTTATCCTTCACTTTTTGCTGTAATCGCGTAGGATGGTAGATTGGTACTAGGACTCTAGGAGACTAGGAGAGTATCTTTTGTTTCAAGCCAAGGTTAGGTTAGTCAATTGGTGTTTCAAACAAATGGAGCTAATGTTGTAGGAAATAATTTTATAATTGGCTAGTTCGAGTTTGATCCGAGGTAGAGTTATGTGAAATGGAGATAAGTGACTCGGTGCTATAGATTTGGGTTTGGATTCGGGTTACTCTTGTGTGAAATAGAGATAAGCAACTCGGGTAAATACGTTAATGCATACTATATGTTTGAATTTGGCAAGACGTAAAAGGCCCATTTCCTAAGTTTAGGACTTCTAAGAACTTTGATAATCAACTAGCATGAGCTCGTTGGTTCAACCATAGAGTGATAGAGGTACGAACTTCGGCGTAACTGATGAATTGATGTAGTCGATTTAAGTTATACGGAAACTAAAGGTACACACTTGAGAACACGTGATTTGAATCGATGTCAGACTGTTATTGTTATTATACGTGGGTGAACTGTTTAAAAAAAGAATAATAATATTGTGCCACCGAATGGTACTCAAAATAGTAGTACCTTTTTTTTTTTGTTACAACTCAAATTAATATTGTAAGTAATGTATCTTGTACTTAATGTTCCATAATGTTATACGGATTTACAGACCATGAATGATATGATCGTAAAAACGTAAACTGACGATAGATTTTAGTGTGACCCGGTTACACACTATCAATCTATCATCATCGAGTTTTACCTAATTAAAGTATGAGATCTTCTTTATGCTAAAGGGCGGGCCGTCCTATGGCCTACATTCCGATCTAGGCCAACTCAAACATGGACCTAAATTTTGCACAAACCAGCTAACCGCCACCGCCCATCTGGAAAGAGTCCATCTGTAAATCATTGTAAAGTAGGCTTTCATTGTACCAAAAGCTAACCAACATACAAGAACAACACTTTTTTTTGGTGGTTGTTAATATTGGCAAAACAATTATAGATCTGATTCTCAAATCTCCATTTTAATATCTCTATATATATGTGCTAAAAGAGGATTTGATTCATTGGCTATCGATGAGCTAAAAAGTTGTACTTCTGTTGTGGGTTACTAATGAGGCGCAAATGCCAATACAATGAGAAATATTGATTCGGACCTAAAACCTAACGCTTTATGCCATGTACTAGTAGTATGTATTCACAATGGGACTTTCGAGACGAATGTAGTCATACAGTATGCCTCTCCAAGGGCTCAGACCCATAGCTTGTGTCAAGAAGATGGTGTTATTGCCCTGTACGAATTCGGTGCCTGGTATGCTGACATTATAGAGCCAGTATAACCCATGTATACCATGTCTAGCTATTGTGTTATCAAACCCTATTAGTCCACTCGTAAATAATGGTGGATTTTTCTGTCTGTCGTTAACTCTAACCTGTAATTACACATACAACAATCAGTTTTCATCAAGATTGAATAATAATTCAAGAGTAATATAGCATGATTAAGTTTCGCAAATCGACTAGTTATTGTAGATACCTGTAATTCTGAACTTGTAGCAGACGCAAGCGCTAATCTTAGGTAATATTTACCGTTGGGGTAAACGTTGTCAAGTTGGAACTTAATCTGCCATGTAGTTCCTTGATATGTGTTGTTTACCTTCCTGCACAAGTTTAATTTTATCCAAGTTATAGGATAAGTTAACATTTGGTTTGATATACGTGAGAGGATTTCAAACGAAACATTAACAATCCAAGAGAACAGAATGCAATTTTTTACCTTTGAACTTGAGCAAAGAACCAGTCTTTTTGATAATTGCTAGTGTTGACAGTATAAACCAAGTCTTCATCAGGATATAAATCAGTGTATCTATCCCACAGACCATACTGCCGGTACCTGTTAGAAGTTAAAACAGTCGCATTTTCATTAGTTCTTGGTATGGATTATGGATAGTGTGTGTATATTCCGAACTTACATAGTCACATATGACTATATGAGACGGTCTACCACCTCTGAATCCCTTTGCATAATTCGTGACCATTATAATATTTGTCGTGATCATTTCAGTTTTTTGATGATCTGTGGAAAATCAAACCTGTCATGATCAATGTAAAGCTTATTAACCAGCTTAGGATCAGGATCAGGGATGAAGAATTCAGCTGCAGAGCGGTCTGGTACACCGATTTCCCACAAAATAGGCCCGTCTCTTGGAGGTTCATACACAAGGTCACCCAAATCAGCAGCATTCCCTGCTTCCGAAATCAAAAGTAGCTCTATAAACTATGAAATTAATTTAAAGGTACATTCCCAAATCTCAATCACTTTGAACAAGTACATAACAAAAAGATGCCTGATCGAACCTGCAGTTATGTTAAGGATGCTGTCGTACTTATAATCTCCAATGAAACCTGGCACCCAGGCATACAGATTGTAGTTTCCTGGTCGTATGTTGTTGATGGTGAAATGACCTTTATCATCTGTTCTTGTCCAGAATTGATATCCCTAGGAAGAGTTAATCTTAAGTTACATGATGTTCAGTCACCATTGTAAACACATTATTCCAGTGCTCCTGAGACAGCACGCTGCATGCCTATATAGAGAGACTGTTTCCGGATAACCCATAATAAAAACTACGTCAAGAATTGCAGCACTACTTAAATTACCTTGCTTTCCCTTTGCCAAGATCCAACTTCTCCTGGTGCAGCAAGTCCTACATATGCTGCAGATGCTAACGAATTTGTTTTCAAGTACCTGGTAATGAAATAATCAGAAATTAAAGCTCGTCACCTTGAATGACCTAATAAAAAGCTAGGAAATGAATAAATGCATGGGAAGAAACCTTCAAAATCACTGAAACAATTGCACCACCACTATGAATTTTTGCACAGACACGGCGAAGAAGAAATGACCAACCTATCATGAACAACTAAGGAACCATTAACACTGCCACGCTGATCAGCTGATGGGAAATCGTCTGATGTTGCAAAGCTGTAAGGCCAGTTTTCAGCTTCAACTGCGACCTGCAACATATACCATATCAGTTAATCAGTTATCACCATTACTCAAAGGGAAAGTTTTGCATGAACCCGTATCATGGAAACAATTCCCTGAAACAGCCTGAAACAACATTTTCACGTTACCAATAGCTAAAACTACGAGATGACAACGTTTAACTAAGTAATGACATGTTTGGTTTAATGTTTACTACTTGTATTACAAAATCTCGTGTAAGATGGACGGTAGTGATACACAAAACGTACACATTACATGTAAAAACTGATGTTTGTTTCACTAAAAGCCAACCTGTTGTTTTGCATCTTCCCATAGCTGGTGCGATGCATTCTCCATTCTGATTGAATTAGCATACACAAAAAGTGGCCCTAGAACTTTCTTCCATGGCTCCCCATCTTCGAATTTCGCCATAAGCTCCTGTCCAGAGTAGTGAGTACTGAGGAGTACCTGTAAATTCACCAACACTCCTCCAGCTTAAATGACATATATCATCAATGAAACACGCGCAGAAGTCACTGAATAGCCTACTTACGGAGAGAGATGTCGGGCCAACGTGTGAAGTAAGATACTGTTTGGTTGGTCCAGCAGATCTGAACTCATTGCTAGGTGTAATCTGCCACAAGCCAGTGGGCGGATCATTACATATCCACCCATGGACTTGAATGTCTTTTGCTTCACCTGAGTACAAGTACTTGTCATCCACCTACACACACATCTCAGCTCGTCAAAAGGCTCCCAACTATAGCGAGGTACCTAGTCTGACTGTCTCCAAATGACCCATAATGAAAATTGCCGAAATTGCATTTTAACTTGATAGAACAGTCTAACAAGTTACCTCTCCTTTGAATTCCGGCTCAATCGGGTCAGTGAGTAACACAGCTTCAGGGTAAGCTAGTTCTTGGCTTCTGTTGGCTGACCGATCATCAGACAGAGGCATTCGTCTTTGCCTGTCATCTGCCATAGCCATATAGTTGAACCTGTCACATCCAAATTATTTAGCTTGGACTAGACGCTACAAATTTCGTCATATCATGTGCATTATATGTCAAATTAGATTATACACTTTATAAACGAGACATTAAACCAATGGATAGAGGTACAATCACACTTATAAACCACTTTCACATCTTTTATTTTTCGACGTGAGACACTTAAACATCTGAGACAAAAGAACATAAACGTACGTACGTGTATATCTTACCACACTTTGTTAAGCTTAAAAGCGAGCCGAGTGTTTGCGAGAGTGAAAGCAGGGAAATCTTTCGGGCGGTCGTAAATGGCGTAGGTATAGAAGCCAGAAGAATTCCGGAGCATCACAAACCTGTTGAAATAAAAGAATCTCCATTTGTATGACTAATTCTGAACCTTGATGTCTAAGATACAATTTGCATCAATTAGAACAGTACAGAGTATTAAATACGCAACCTTTTGTCAATGTTCATAGGGGGCAGCTTGCCAGACAGAGATGAGTTCCATGTTCTTGTAAATGAGACCTCAACTTGATCTTCTGTTTCAACTATCACCTTATAGTCCGTGCAATTAAGCCTACATATACGAAAGAACAAGCCACATACAACAACTTTATCATATAAGCCAGTGTACCTAGCTATATCATGTTGCCCGTACGTTAAAAACACGAGAAGACGGTCACAAATGACACAAAATGAAAATGGTATATTACACGTCTTTAGGTTAAAAACACTATGAATACCCAAAATGAAAATTGCGTAATACACAATTTTTGTCATACGTACACATAACGAAATTACCTATCAAGATTACCCTTTTTCCTGGTAACTCCGTCTCCCTTCCAGACAACATCCCAGTAACTGCATATTGCGGAGACAGTAAATAAAAATTACGAATGTGCGCAAAATTACTCCGATAAAAAGTAAAAGAAGGGAGAAGCGTAAATTACCCACGATTAGATTCATCATTAAGCTCTTCGAGTAAATTAGAGATTCCATTGTACTCAATTTTCGTGACACTTCCCTCTGGATTAAGTATTGTCACTTGCATTATGCCATTGTCCAATACTATCTGCCAAAAACCAATTTTCAGTGGTTCGAAGCGAGAAGGATATAAAGATTTGAATTCGGAGCAAGAAAAGTTTCGCATGATCTCAGTTTTAACTAGAAAAAGGCCAAACCATGGGTTCTATTTGACTATTTGGGCCAAACCATGGGTTCTATTTGACTAAGGAAGTCACACGGGTCATTTTTGAAGACGAGAGTCGTAGGATTAAACCATGCATGCAATAGCGTGAGGATTCAGATTTAAGGTTGGTCTAGTGGCTAGAAAACTAATATACGGACATTAACTTTTCAAACGAGTTAAATGAAAGAGAAATAAAATTAAAATCAATAGAGAGGGGTTTTAGAGAGTTACATAGTTGTCTCGTTGCAGGAGTTGGACACTTGTTGTTCTCCATTGCAAATCCTTGGAGCTTTTGTAAATCGTAGAGTTTCTACGAGTTCAAGTGTAGCATAAAATACGCAATAAGTAACACATTTGGATATAATCGTTGAATACGAATAAACGTGTACGACAATTGCACCTAGAAGTTCATCTTTACTCGAACTAGCAACACAACAGTTCAATTACCTGTCCGTAGTATGAAGAAATGAGTCGACGGAATTAGCAGCATGCAAATTTTGCATGCAAACTAAAACCAAGATGACGACGCAAATTTGAGCTCCTTGCATCTTTTATCAACAGGATTCAATTGCACACTGAGCAAAGAACGATAAACTCTTATAAATTAATGGCTTTTGATCAAATTTTTTTTTTTTTTTTTTTTTTTAATGTAAAGCAAGCAAAATTATTTAAACTGATTGTAGTTATTTGATAATCTACTTTGATAGAAAAAAATAAAGCAATCATGGGAGAGTATATTTGCAAAGTTAATATAGCTTATTAAGGTACTTTCAATATTAATGTTTTCCTTATTAGTTTTATTTAAGTGATACACAAAATAATTTTGATACTTTTCTTATTACAATTCTTGTGATTTCTATTAAATTAAACCATCGTCATTTAAAATATACGAGGTTTAAGGTGACTTTGTATAAATGATAGAATTTCGTCAAACGAAAACTCTATTCATATCTAATTTGAATGTATCCGTAAAGTCCAAATCAGATATTATCATGGATCAGCCATCGGAACCAACACAAGCTCCAAAGTTGGCCCAAGAACCGCAATTTCGAGCCCTTACTTCTTTGGTTCATTTCTAAGGTTCTCTATTGTGCAAGATGTTTTCTACCACCATTTTCACATCCATTGCCATGTTCTTTCTAAGATTCTTCGTAAATGAAGTCGACACAAGTCAAAAACAAATTATAATTGTGAGTTCTAAAAATCCATAATAATTTACAAGAAATTGGTGGGGAGCCGAGATACGATCTGAGCCCCCACACCCTTTGCTATGGAAATTGTGGGTTTGTTATTATGCCAACAAATTCATACTATGTATTTAGCGGCGCCATTTCACGGGTCCTGAAGTACTTACTACTTAGCTAACCAAAAAAGTTTGTCTCACTTGCTAATAATAGATTAATTAAATTGTATTATTTCACAAGAATTCTTTTACTTGCAGAGGAGCTTACAAGTTACAACTGTCCGTGGTGAATAGGGCAAAAAAGAATAAAGTGTGAACGAACAAGTGAAAGGCACCAAACTTACAAATGACAAAAATCTTATAAAGAGTTTACTGCTGAGTCAAGTCATTCTTCAGGTATATCTTTGTTGTTATGTTAATGTACCTACACTCCTAAAGGCCTGTCTACATTTCTTATCAGATATTCACATGATGACGAAGATGTTCTAATCACTATATATGCGCACGTGAAACTTCGTGTTTATAACTAAGGTTTGAAACTCATTTACAGAATTCAAGAACCCTATAGTATAAGGCTATTACTATCATTATCATATATCGTACATGAGTATATGACAAGTTGGCACGTTTCATAATCTATCACATCGATTCTTAACTAACGTTAGAATTAAACTACAAAATTTATCATCAGAAATTTACAGAAATTTTTTGTACAATTTTTTTTTATTATTAAAAAACGTCATTAGAGAAACAGAATGGTGTGAAGATGGATGAAGTTCTAACATTGACAAGGTCGTAATCTAAAGAAGGCGACAAAAAAAAAAAAAAAAAAAAAAGGAATCGAGCAAAAACTTACATGAAATTGTTGCTGGGAATAATAACGAAGGCATCACTAACATGTTATAACGTGTTCTGCTAGTAGGGAAACAATACTTGATCATCAAACTGGAGCTTTCCCCTGCTCTCTCAATATAATCTCAAAGCGAGAGGCGAATTCCAGACAAGCCCTATATATAGGAAAATGAGACAGCGTCACCAGATGAATTCCACTGATCAAATTTCGACAGTGTCGTCTCGGATTCTTAGACTTTGGTCTTATAATAACATAAGAGAAGGAAATATATAAGGCGGGAAGTAGTGTAAGTGTGTATGGACCGTTTGAGTTTCTTCACCTGGAATTAAAGCATTCTCTAGCTTAGCTTAGCTAGCTGCTGTTAAAATGCTTAAAATTTCACCTTTATTATTTCCTTGTTGTTTACTCTTCCTTTACATTCTCTTAAGCATTTCTGCACCAACAAAAAAAAAAAAAAAAAAAACTGTTGAAATTGCAAATTCACAACATGCTGTGAATCTAACTTAGGAGAGAAAGGAAAAAAGATGCACACGCCACGCACTGGAACTAACGAAAAGTTTATTAATTAGGTGGTCCATGCCTTTAATTTTTCGGCCAATTAAAATTGAATAAAGAAGCAATAGAGCCAACTCTAATAATGAACGTCATTTGTTTCTAATTAAATTTGATACTTATGTATGTTAAACTTTAGTAAATACATCAAATTCAAGGTTTAATCCTACTTTAGGTCGCAACAATTGCAATTGTCAGAGTCGTCATGGGCCAATATCGGCCCCATCGTGGAAGACTAACTCACAAGCTGATGGGGTTCCATCCTAAAACCAATTATTGGCAATAGGAGGAGTAACCCACCACCTTATAAACTAGTCCCCGTTCTTCTATTTCTCCAATGTGGGATATTATCCCACATCTCACATGTGGGTCGTTGTCACTCCAACAACAATCTAATTATGAGGTGGATGACGTATCTTTATTAATTCAGAACTTTACAATAAATGATACTCACTATATGAATTTGTAAGTCCTTGAGATATGGAGGTCGTATGCTCTTTGTGTGTAGATATGAATACGAGATGTATGCATTTAGAGGCGAATTTGGCCGATTATATTATAGGGTAGCCTTCTTTAGTTCTTTAATGGCGAAACAATGTTTCAATTTTAATTATGTCGGATCTTAATATTTCCATGTTTTCGGAGTAGTTCATGCGGTCAAAATTAAACTACCCACTGAATTCACCCTTACATAGTAGTACCAATATAAATGAAGGTCGGTGATTTTCACGGTTATGTGAGATTAAGGGAATAAATACGTATACTATAGTAGGTTGACATGTTGGTGTGGAGTTTGGTGACTCATATGCTTGTGGTTGATATTTTGTTCAAACGTCAAATGCAGCCACTCGAAATATTTTCTGTTCCAATGTTGGTTACGATCATTTTGGAGGTTGGTATTGTTTAGGACAAGAAAAATGCTTGTCCATTTTCTATCCCCTGTCCCCGTGAATGGATTAGAATGTTGTCCGTGATATATATAGAATTATTAGGGCAGTCAAAAAGGCCGGTTTGTCACGGGTCATATGGCCCCCTTAACGATCAGCCTATATATGATGGCTCGGGGAGTCGGGGTGCGCAAAATTGACGGGTACGCGTACGGGAACTAGAACTAGGATCGGGTTCAGCCTGGCTTCCGATCCTTCGATTTATTTTATTTTACCTGTTACTACCGTTCCATTATGGTCCGATTTTGGATAAATTTACGCAAATGGGGGCGAAATCTGTGGAGTTCCATACTTTAACTAATAATGGGAAGGTGTGTGGATGAATGTATGGCAGGTAAAACATCACTGATTTCTAACCAAATTCGTTTGTTCTTGTTGATAGTCATCCTCTTTGAAATCTATGCTTTTTACGAGTTTGTTTGGTGAGCAATGTGACACTCTTAGTCTTAGATAGAGTTGAGGTAGGCCAATAATGAACAGCGTAATTAGCCGTCTTGGGTTAGTGCATTAGTGTTAGTGCCGGATTAGTCAACCGGGATATGATCCAATTTTCGTTGCACTAATGACAATGAGTGAGATGTCAACAAATCAAAATCTTCAACTTATTGAGCAAGTCATCGCCTTTTCATGAATCATAATATTTTTAAAGCCGACTGTCATTTCGTAACAAATAGAAAATCAACAATGTGCCAATCGATCTCCAACGATTAGATACAAACAACGTAATTGGTCAATGATATAGTACAAATTTTACAGACCCATTTCCTTATTCGTATACGTGTAAAAAAAAATAATAAGTTGATGAGATGAGAATAGGGTTGAAGTCACTGGGTTGCAGAAGCAGCAGGAGGCCCTTCTAGACGCAAGTAGTCATACATGATCGCCTGAAATGGGCTCTGGTTCCTTGGTTGAGTCAAAAATAGAGTATTATCCCCTTGCACGAGGCTCGAACCCGGTACATCTATGCTGTAGAGCCAATATAAGCCGTGAATGCCATGTCTTGCAACTGAGTTGTCCCTCCCTATCAGTCCAGTTGTAAACAGTGGCCGATTTGAGCTTGGATCGTTGAATCTTACCTACATTATCACATGAAATACGTAGGTGTAAGGCTGTGTATATCCGACCCCCTTACACTGGCATAGGCAGGAGGCCGCGGACCTCTGAGGGACTGAGGCCGTAATGTTATTTATTTTGTAACTACAGAAGATTGGAAAAATGAGACATTACTTGTACTTCAGCAAGGCTTGCAGATGCAATTGCCATCCGCAACTTGTAGTTCGCCTGTTGATCTACGTTTTCGAGTTTGAACTTAACTTGCCATGTTGTTCCCACTAATCCATTGTCTTTCTTTCTGTGAGAGCAAGACAGAGATGTTAGCCAATCTTACTCATTGTACATGATGCCGCGATCCCTACTACCTTATATGCAATAATACTTTCTGTGCCTTATGCTGATGCTTTTGGCGTAAAAGGCTAACAATGTACCTCGGAACTTGGGCAAAGAACCAGTCTTTTCGGTAATCACTGAGGCCGATTGTGTAAACTAGATCTTCATTAGGATATAACTCTGTGTATCGCTCCCATAAGCCATATTGCCTAAACCTGTTCAAAGTATGCAGTCAGTCAGAATGCAGATAAACACTCCAACTGCTGTGATGTAACGGGAGATTCCTGCAATTCACAAGAAACTGAGAAAGCTAACCTGTCTGCTGGATGATTAACATAGAGTCTATTGACAAAATTGGGATTAGGATCAGGAACGTAAAATTCAGCTGCAGTCCGATCAGGGATCCCTATTTGCCACAAGGTAGGACCGTCTCTTGGAGGTTCATATACAAGATCCCCCAGTTCACTCTCGCTCCCTGTGAATCAACACTACAATCTTTGAGAAACCAGAGAAACATAGTGGAGGAAACTTTGAGCTAACGTTACACAGAGAACAAAAAATCAAACCTTTGGTTATCGTGATGACAGCATCGCATTTGTAGTCCCCAATGAAGCCAGATACCCATCCATAGAGATTGTAGTCCCCTTCCCTTATGCCAGAGATGGAGAAAAAGCCACGGTCATCCGCATTTGTCCAGAACTGATAACCCTGTAAAGTTACACACGCAGACAGAATGGAAAGAAAGTATGAATACAGGATGCTAAATTTATGGCTCTTCAAAACACGTAAACATAAAAACTACCTTGCATTCAGCTTGCCATGAACCAGCCATTCCAGGTAGGGCTAATCCCACGTATGCTCCGCTTGCTGGTATATAATCATCGCTATTAACGTACCTGAGTAATAACAAATGATATTAAATCTCGTATCAAATTTAATGGAAACCGCAGAAGTATCAGTGTTCTTATAACAACCTGTCTCTGATTAGTAATCTGCCTTTAACACTACCCCTCTGATCAGACTTGGGAAAATCATCTGATCTTGGAAAGCTGTAAGGCCACATCTGAGTTTCTAGGATCATCTATCATCAATCAAAAGGAAAGGAAATTGTATTCAGTAAGACCAAATAATCTAACATATTCCGACATTCTGAACTCTTACTAGAGTGATGTGCCAAGACCAAAAAAAATATGTTTAGGCATAATATAGGCTAACCTGTTGCTTAGCATCTTCCCACAGCCAATGCCAATCAGCATCCTTGGTCATAGAGTTGCAGTAGATAAAAACGGGGCCAAAAACCTTCTTCCATGGCTCACCATCACCAAATTTTGGCACCAGAGGATCCCCTGCATAATGTGCACTAAAAAACACCTGATACCAACATAATTCTGCATCAGTTTCATTCAGATTACGGTAGAACATACAAATTTTGTGGTGATTCTTCAGTACTTCAAGCTGTACAACATACTGATAGCGATGTAGGGCCGACATGGGAGGTAAGGTTTTGTTTGACAGGGCCCCCAGACCGATACTCGTAGCTAGGTGTGATTTGCCAGAATCCTGTAGGCTGAGCAGTGCTAATCCACCCATGAACCTTGATGTCTTTGTTATCAAATGAATACTGGTATTTATCGTCCACCTACACATATTTTGATTCATTCCATTAAAATCGACTGGATCTATTAGCTGTTTAAACCAAGATGATACATGTATACACTATACCTCTCCCTTAAGGTTTGGGTCTACAGGGTTTGTAAGCAGAACAGCTTCAGGATAGGCAAGAGCTTGACATCTTCCTGGCATTCTATCATCGGGCAAAGGCATTTGTCGTTGCCTGTCATCTGCAATAGCCATATACTGAAACCTGAACACGAAAAGTTAGTACATAAAATGTGGCAGTATATATCATAAATCATGACATATGTTAAAAGTAATTAAGCTGCAGACTGTACATAAGTTTTGTGTTTACCATTGTTTGTTGAGCTTGAATGTGATCCTAGTTTCCCCCATGCTAAAACCAGGCCAGTCCTTCAAGTGTTCATAGATAGCATAGGTATAGAATCCGGATGAGCCACGCAGCATGATGAACCTCTTATCAATGTTCAAAGGGACGCCCTTGCCCTTAAGAGACGGATTCCATTGTCTGGTAAAGGAAACTTCTACCTGATCATCACTTGACAGTATGACCTGAAAATCTGATCCTTTTATCCTGCATGTAATGTAAATACCAAAATCTGTCACAAGGTGAAAATGATTCACTGAAAATGTCTTCCATTTCTTTGCTGCGCGGCAAAATGACAGCAAAAAAAAAAAAAAAAAAAAAAAACACGAAATATGCAATAAAGATAAGAGGTACAAACACGTCAAATGTTCCTGGTGTATTAGCATCACTCCAAACAAGATCCCAGTACCTGAATAGATAACACAATTACCATGTCATCAACTACGCAAAAGTTAGACTTGACTAACCAGCAACATTTAGTACACCAAAAAACCGAAAACTGCAAATTAAATAAACAATGATACGGAACAAGCCCTTGATAATTAGTTCATGAGATAAAAAAAAAAAAACAAAAAAACAAAGGGGCGTCTTTGTTAAGTTTTTTTAGGTCCTGATGATATAAAAAAAAACATGCATTTCCAAACAAGATGTTTAGCCAAATGAAGAATGCTGACCCCCTATTGTCCTCCCCATTCCGAACTTCAAGCAAATTGTCAATCCCATTGTATGATATTCCAGTGACAATTCCTCCTGGTTTCGACAGCGTCACTTGAAGTAAGCCATTGTCCAACACTACCTGCAAACACAACAAGTTTACAACTTTACATATATACAGCAGGTCAGCAACCCAACTTAGAAAGGTTTACAAGTTTGCCCTATGTTTTTGGGGGCCGTATCTAGTTTGGAGAAGCGTGTATCAAACATGAGAGCCTTCTGTTGCATTACCATAAACATAAATCCTAACAAATGACCCAAACAAGTTCAAGATGTCAATTAGTTTAACCAGTAAAGTCTTCCGATAATGGTAACCTTTTAATCCTAACAAATAGGCAAACAACAACATTCAATATTACGACTCAAACAAGTTAAAAACGAGACGAATGTCAATTAACTCAACTAATAATAGTTTTCCGATATTGGTAACCCTTTCAATCTGTTTGCGACACTCTACCCGTCCGGTATGGCTCCGTTTGAACACTTTAACTACTGAGTACTAGTCTACTCCTACATATGCCTAACTAACTAACCCCGTTGAAATTATGAACAATTACGCTACGCACCATAAAATTGTAGTGACAACCAAAAGTAGTTAATTTTATAAACGAGCCTCCGTCACAGCAACATGTCTCTATGTCACAATTCAAAAAAAACAAAAAAAAAACAACTAAAAGTTACCTAAAATGGACCATATTATCGCATATACAAAAGAAACAAACTTTCATATACTCAATGAGTTAGAACGACTATTCTCACGCCCTAATGCTTATTCTTACGCTCTTTCTTCAGTTCGTGTCTTAAAAGTAGTATCGTGTTCAGCTTTTGTACAAGGAGGGACGCGAGATAGCCAATTAGGACGTGAGAATAGCGGCCAGCCGGCCATAATGTACACGTGAAATAGAAAGATACAAAAAGAAATCATTTTTCAATATAACAACAACAACAAATTAGGTCCGAGATAATGGGCAATATGGATACGGTCGACTAACAGGAATCGTCATACACAATTGTGAAATGTGAGAGAGGGACTTACATAACGATCGAGAATCTTGAGTTGAACAGCGGCATCAGTCGGTGGTATCGGACCCGGGCCGGGTGGGTCAGGACCGTCACCACCGCAGCAACACATCCATGGTTTTCCTTTTGACGCCATTAATTAATCCCTTCTTAATCAAACCCTTTAAAAACTTATAATACTCCTAATAATGTTGTGATCTTGATTAATTATGAAAAATGATTATAAACCAAAAAAAAGTCAGTAAAATTTTTGTGGGTATTTATGTAAAAAAATTAGTGTTGAACTTATAGAAATGAAACTATTTATGTGTAATGATCGTTGCAACATGCCAACATGTATAAATATGGAGTGGGGGGAAAGTGGTAAGTTTCTAAATTAGGGAGTTGTGTACTTGTGTGTGGTAGTTTGTTTTCAACTAGAATTAAAGCATCATCAACATTTTTATAGTATTTTTTTTTTTAAAATAAATTAATAATAATTCCCCTGTTTTTTTTGGATGTGTTGGTTTCGAATACTCCTAGTCTTGGCTTCGTCGCAACTCGTAGATGGCTGGTGGATGTGACCGTGCAATCCAATCTCCATTTGTGGGGACGTATTTTGATTAGGATCGTTTTATCTCGTTTGAAGACGAGGCCTCTTTTTAAAGGTAAACGGATAGAAAACGTAATTTTTATATGACGGGTCCTTTTTGAATTAGGAAGGTGGACTTTCAAGAAACATTATGATTTTGATCTAGTTTGAAACATCTTTGTCTTATTTTCTCCACTTTTAGTCGTATTTTCGATTTTTATACCGAGAGTAAATCATTACTCGGCCATAACTTGCTAAAGTTGTTATAAAAAGTAGTAAATTAAGTGGATGGGGAGGAGTTGAAGAAAGTCTAGTAATTCACTGATGAGAGAGAAACTCTAGTTAGAGCAGCAGGCTTATAGGGAAGAAAGGTCACAAGCCCAGTGAGGTTCCATCTCAAAACACTTGGGAATTGACTCAACAATCTCCCCCTTTCACATGTGTGTGTGTGTGGCCGCAACTCCCCCTCAACCGAGCAAACCTATCGCGAGACCGATGCCCCTAGCACCGTTTCTCCTCTGTTGTCCATTCCAACGAAGCTGCGTACTCGGCCTACCGATGCCACTGCACCAGTGCCCCCTAGACCAAGAGAGCCCAGCCATCACCACATCGGACCTGCGCGTCCCCGGTCGAACCATCGGCTCTGATACCACTTGTTAGCTCCGCGCAGCAGGCCCATAGGGAAGAAAGGCCACAAGCCTAGTGAGGTTCCATCTCAAAACCAATTGGCAATGAGAGGAGTAGCCCACTATCTTATAAACCTATCTCCTCACAACTATTTTACCGATGTGGGACACTTTTCTGCACACACTTGGGAATTGACTCAACACTAGTTAAGTCGTAATTGAAGTTGGTCTTCAAATGACATAAGAGTAACATTTTTTCAAAACTGTAAAATGAAGTAATCTCAGATTTTACTTGATTGCCTTAGAATTATTAATAATCAGTGTTTTAAAGTCAAAATTATGCATATAAATGATCAAAATGCTTCCTTTTAAGTTCATTGTTAGCCTGTATGATTATTGATTCTGCTGGTAATCGTATAGGGTATAGACATCAGAGTGAGTGAATCTTAGTTTGAGATCATTGAAAATGCATATTGAGACGAGAAGTGTGAGAACAGTCGCTTCCTTTGCCGTGACTAAAAAAGTAACACTTCTTCAGAAAATAGTTTGCTCATCAATTCATCATAAAATTGAGGCTGATAGCTCAATAAGATTACAGCAAATTCCCTTGAAAAGGGAACAAAAAAAAAAAAGTTACAGCAAATTTCTGTCTACAATTACAACAGTACTGGCTGTTGACAATATCATAAGAAGAGCTCCAAATCTAGTTGGTGTCTGGGGGTGCTTCAAGGCGAATGTAGTCATACATGATTCCGTAAAAAGGGCTGCCACCTTTAGACTGAGTTAAGAAGATGGTGTTATCGCCTTGTACAAGTTTTGTGCCCTGTATGTCTGCAGTGTAAAGCCTGTACAGTCCATGAATCCCATGTCTTGCAATTGCATTATCATGCCCTATTAGTCCTGTTGTGAATACTGGTGCATTTGCTTTTGGATCGTTTACTCGCACCTGTGAAATGTTCCATGTAAGCATAATAGCATATAAACATATCTCTGTAAGGAAAAAATATGTTCTGATCGATAGAAGAGAAATAATTATGCAGGAGTTTCTAAGAGTATAACCTGTAGTTCTGCCATATTCGCCATTGCAAGTGCCAACCTTAGTTTGTAGACTCCGTTTTGGTTAACATTGTCCAGTTTGAACCTGATCTGCCATGTAGTGCCTTGGTATATGTTGTCTTTCTTCCTGTGAAATACTAAAGATTATACTCCAATGTAACGAAAACTGAAGTTGTTATTGGTGTAAGATCTGTACTCGTATATTTACCTGGTAACTTGAGCAAAGAACCAATCTTTCTGATATTCACTGACACCAATGGTGAAAAGCAGATCTTGATCAGGATACAATTCACTATATCTGTCCCACAGACCATACTGCCTAAACCTGCTTGCCAGTTACGCGAGAAATGTAAGCTTTGTGATACAGTCAGAAAGGAAAGGAAAGGAAAGAGATCAGCTAAGCACTAACCTGTCAGGATGGTTAAGGTACAGCTTGTTGACATACTTAGGATCAGGGTCAGGGACATAAAATTCTCTGGCTGTTCTATCAGGAACGCCAATCTCCCACAATGTCGGTCCATCCCTTGGAGGTTTGTAAATGAGATCACCCATGTCAAGCTCACAGCCTATTGTTTCCAATTCCATGTTACCAGTTAGAGGAGGTTATTACAAAAGTTCAACACCACGTAAAATGATGAAAGAGCTAGGACCTGAAGTTACAGAGATGGGCTCATCTGATGCAAATTCTCCTATGAAACCGGGAACCCAAGCATAGAGGTAATAGTCTCCAGCTCTAATATTATTGATGGAGAAATATCCATCCTCATCTGCCTTTGTCCAGAATTGGTAACCCTGAATCGGCACCAGGTAAACAAATGGGTGGCTTGAGACTTAGTTGAAGTTTATAGTAAAGAAGTTAAAGGACTGGTTTTAAACTGGTGTTCTTCAATTTCAATCACCTTGCTTTCTAATTGCCAAGATTTTACTTCACCTGGAAAAGCTAACCCTACATACGCTCCTTCAGCAGGAGTATAATCATCATCAGAATACCTACATAACAAAACCATCAGACTATTAAAGTTCACAAATTGATAGGCTGATTTTGAGAAAATGGTCAAGGATATAGTCATTGTACCAACCTGTCACAGACAACTAATCGACCTGTTACGTTTCCCCGTTGATCTGATGTTGGAAAATCTTCTGAAGCAGGAAATGAGTAAGGCCAGCTTTCTGTTTCAGTGAGCATCTGCAGCATTGTTCGTGTAAGTGCTGTGTAACCAAGAAATTCTACTCAAGTACAGGAGGTTCGGAAATAAAGAAAAACTTGACAGGAAAAATCTAACCTGCTCCTTAGCATCTTCCCACAACAATTGCCAATCAAATTCCTTAGGCAGACAATTCAAGTACATGAAAACTGGGCCAAAAACCCTTTTCCATGGTTCACCATCCGCGAATTTAATCACCATGTCTTCCCCAACATAATGAGCACTGATGAACATCTGAAATTGAAAAAATACATCTTGATCTCGTCCAACACATAGAACACCATGTTTCAGCATTGAACTAGTACTGAATCAATGTCAACAGTTTGATAGTAAAATCACTCACAGCAAGGTTTATAGGTCCAACATGAGAGGTGAGATTCTGCTTAAGGGGCCCACCAGTCCGGAACTCATCACTAGGCGTTATTTGCCAGAATCCGGTAGGGGAGTCCTTACATATCCATCCCTGGACTTGAAGATCCTTGTCCTCACATGAATACTGATATTTGTCATCCACCTGTTGCAACAGGATTTAAGATTATGTCTACAGCTGATACAAATGCATTATATCAATATTTTCAGATGCTTTAAGAAGTCTGGATATCCCATATCCGCATAATTTTACATAAATACAATGCTAAGCTCGTAAAAATTTACCTCTCCTTTAAATTCTGGTTCGACTGGATTTGTAAGCAGAACGGCTTCAGGAAAAGCCAGGGCTTGGGATCGTTCAGGTAACCTGTCATCTGGAAGAGGCATGTCTCTCTGTCTGTCATCTGCCACAGCCATGTACTGAAACCTATTCATTAAGATTACCAATACTTCACTCTTTCAGCTTTGTCACAAGCACACAAATCACAAATGACGGAAATTACCACAAATTCACATCAGTTGGCCAAAGAAGTTGACTAGTTGACAAGATTTTACCATTTCTTGTTAAGCTTGAAAACAATCCTAGTCTGAGCTAGATTGAATCCAGGCCACTCCTTCAATTTTTCGTAAATAGCGTAGCAGTAAAACCCTGATGAACCCTGCTGCACTATGAACCTTAAAGTACAAGGCTGTAAGATTAATACCTTCATATTTATAGGACAGTCACGCGAAAATTGAAGCAATATGGATCAATAATATCTATGTTAGTACCTTCTGTCAATGTTCAATGGAACAAATTTGCCCTTAAGGGAGGAGTCCCATGTCCTTAAGAAGGACACTTCCACCATTTCTTCATCCTGAACAACAATGTTGAAGCTTGTTCCTTCAATCCTGCAAACACATGTCAATATAGAGAAAAATTCAGGATTCAGAAGAAATAAATTACATGAATAAAGCAATATAGGTATGGTTAAAGAATCTAACAGTACACTCATACCTGTCATAGCTTCCTGTTGTTCCTGCTGATCCAGCATCGATCCAGTTAAGGTCCCAATACCTGCATACGTACACAATCACGAAAATAAAGCTCGAATAGTCCTCAACTCCTTATCTTCATCAGTCTTTATACTGATGTCATGTTTTATCCCAATGTTTTAGCTTGATCATTACACTATACATTTTGCTTGTCGGTGTGTGGGTTATCTTAAGCCAATTACCACATACCCTCTATTGTCTTCTTCGTTTGTTTCTTCAAGCAAGTTTTCTATTCCGTTGTACTTTATCTTTGTGACAATCCCACCTGGATTTGAAATAGTGATTTCAAGTATACCATTATCAATCACTACCTGCAAGTTAATCAGGCAGTATTATGGCGCGGTCTTTTACATAGCGAAATAATGAAAGTGTAGACGGAAGGTTTAATTACATAGTGATCCTGGATCTGTAGTTGGACTGATTGGAAGGACATATCTGAAGATGTCGCTCCAAAAACACGGCTTTTCGTCTCTGAAACACAAGACTGAAAGAACCAGAAGATACAGTACAGATTAAAATGTGGAACTTCCTTTCATCTGCATGTCATAGAAGTGTAAGAAACAGATACTATATATATAGCTAAATAAGGATGTCATACACTGACCTCTGCTTTCTTGAAATAGAACTAAAGCAGAATATTTTCTTTGTGCTGTGACTTTTGCTCTTTGCTCATATTCTCTTTACTTAGTCGTTACTCGTCGTCCCATTTTCCCAATTTGTGGATAAAAAGAAGCGTGGAAGTTTGCCGTGATGTGAAGGATGAACAAGATTTACATACTGTATGATGATCCTGCTAACAACATTAACGTAATATAGAAGCTCAAAATGGTCCAACTGCACTAAAGCCTGAAGTCTCGTAATTTTTCTCCACAAGTGATTGTGGTGTGCAGGCAACTCTCGGGCAGGTTCCACTCCTAACTGTTGAGCCAAGCTTACTCCTCTTTACGGCAATCAAGGGGGTGTGCTACAGGACATGGTGATTGACAATTTGACATCAATCCTAAGTCCCACTTCACAACTCACAATGTATGAGAAAACATGGTCATTGGCTAATTAAAAGACCGGATTCAGCTGAATGCGACTGACCACAGACCACAGACAACAAGCCTGCGCAATTTCATTTCATGCAGCCAGCAACAAGCGTAAATTTCAGGAATTAAGATTACTATGTCGGGAAAATCAAATCTACTCCAGTGTTCTGCCTTGGCAGGTGAGGCCATGTGGTAGCCAAAAATGGTTAGTAGGCTGATTACGCTTGTTGCTGGCTGCATAAAATGAGAATCAAGCATAAAATCAACTTGACAAACACCTTTTCTAAATTACACACACCTTTCATTCATTACAAATTACAGGAAATGAACAGGGGCTTTGTGCCACAAAGAACATACATAGGACACAAGCACTTAAATGATCAGCAGTGGCAGACAAGATTGGTTGGTGAAGGTAACCAGACATATTTACTGCTATTGTGAACTGAATAATTGAACCTCATTGCTCAGCAAAGGTACATAAAGCCGGGTTTTTTCAGTTGCAGACAAATCAAGCACTCAATCACTACTTATGATTCAGATACACATAATACAGATGCCTCAGATTAACAATTTACTTGAGTAGTGTAATGTGCCCGCAATCTCTAGCGACCTGGAGTGCTATCTGGTTTCTTCTGAAAGAGCAGGGACCCTAAGAAAAATGCAATTCCAGTGATGGCGATAGAAAATAGCAGATGCCTTCGAGCAAAAGGTGCAACCCTTCTTTCCGGTCGTGGTGGTTGTCTGTCAGCAACCGGCCGTCCCTCCCTGCAGATCAAGTAGATCAATACCAAAGCTTCAGTCCGAAATAGAATTGGAGCATAGACATAATATAGGTAATTAGGTAGCACTCTCAAAAATCCCAAGAAACCAAAGACGAACTTCTCCAGCTGGAACTACATTATTACCTTGTAACATCTTACCAATGTTCCTCTAAGCTATCCTCATTTAGAAAGGCTAAGGCAAAATGCATTAGCAAGATGCAGAGATGAAGGAGGCTGAATAGATGCAAGGCATACAAATTGAGGGGGCGGATGTTAAAGATTGATTTTTCTCTGAATTAAAACCCATTAACTCTTTGAATCAACTCATACATCATTATCATTGAACACCTCTACGGAAACCCTTCCTGCTAGTGGGGTAAGAGAGGGGGGGGGGTTCAATGTATACAGCCTATCACCTGCATTACAAATGAGTATATGCCGTTTCCAGTTGACCCGTAACAGAAAACGAGAGACTCCCAATTTCATGAGAAAAAGATCTAAGGGTTTTAAATCAACGCCCATGTGCCATATAAAATGGAAGCATACCTAAACCTCTGTGACGAGCACATATTTTTGTTTAAGCAGGACTGAGTTTAACAGTCAGTTACGTAAAAAAATGAGTCACTCAACTACTAGGTTATGGCTGCCGAAGGGCATAAATAGAGACTACGTTGCTCATTACCTGGAAGAGCCCACATTACTTTCCACACCACCATTGCATGTTGTTTCATGAACATAACGATCACGCAGTCTTATATACCTGCTACACCGATGGCAAAGTTCTGTCCGATTACCACATACTTCCTGCAAAATAGTATTAATTGATAATTTTAAGTTCTTTCTAATGGATTTTAAATTCAAACATGTGCACCTGGCGCCAGAAGGCATACTTCCAAAACAACTCAAGATTTGCAAAACAACATACCTGATGTTCAATCAGATCAATGGCAGGCAAAGGAAATTCACAGAATTCACATGTCGCAATCCTTTGTGGACATCTTTCACCCTTATGCACATCCAAAATATCACGCTGCATTGTCTCACTACATAAAGAACAAGATACCTGTTCCAAGAAGCAGTCCACTCTAAATCAAACTAAATTAAGATTGAAGCATATATGTTCTTCAAAATCTATTCACTCCTTTAATATAAGGCCGGATAAGGGCTTATTAACACTATCCTCCTATAGAAGAAAAAAAAGTACCTTTTCAGCCTTATGTTAAATAAAAACTAGAAAAATGATGAAAAACAAGACTTATCCTAAAGCAAAGAGTAAGGAAATATTCTTCACAACAGCGTATGGGTCTATGAAAATGTCACTACAGAGTTCAAGACCTTCATTGCGGCTCTCCGTACTTTCAAGTGTGTGGACATAAGGGGAATGCCCAAAAGAGAGGGCATGGGAATGAAAACCCGTAATAGCATATCCACCTTAAGGATTACCAGGAGATTTCATGCACGACACCTTTGTAAAGACTCCAGCCATCGGAGGGAACAATAAGCAGCACTAACCATACAAATAGTACATTGAAGTCCCACAAACTCCAAGGTCATTCCATCTAACAACTGACTGTTAAAAAGATAACACTATATCAGAGAAAACCATCTTAAACTCGCACTCCATCCAAAAGCTCCTACTCCAAGTTCTTCACTTAAACATGCAACCCTTTTCATTTCCCTAGTCATTCATATTGAGCTTTCACAAGACACAAGGCTAAGCATCAACATCTCAGTTCCTGACCTTACTGAGTGAGAGTTTTTGGTCTCGAGACAAAGGTCATGGGAATTCATATCAAACCCGTTGGAGGGTAACAGTACAGCCAACGCACTGGATACTCTTGATCTCAAAACCTCAATCAGTTGGCTTGCTACAAGCCTTAAGATAGTGTCTTAAACTCAGGAATACAAACAAAACGGAGAATGGAATAGGGTACCCTCTCTTTGAATAAACTTTCCTGGATATAAGTATCTGATCACTTAGATAGGAAGCCAATGTCATCCTAACTACAATCCACATACATAATAATGCCAGTGGAAGGGTCAGCAACAAAAAGCATACATATACATTTTAACAATCTCGACTGACTTCACTTACAGGAGCATGGCTGTTCAAGTAATGATCCTCTGCATGCTTTGACGGGATCATTTCATCACAAACTTTACATTTCTCAAGATTCCGAGAACAGTGAACATAATGCAAATCAATGTTTGCCGAAGGGATAGGTCTATTGCTGAAAAGAAAACGAAAACACACATTACAAACTTTTGCACTCACAAGTATAGCTCGATCACTGCAGCAAATATTCGATATCGTACACTTTCAATATACCAATACAACTTCGCTCAAATCTTCAACTTATGGCACAATTTTATCGACAAATTTCATCTCACTATCTATATCTTGCACACAACTGTATCCTTTACAGGGTTTCGAGTTACGAGTTTTCGACCTAATCAATCAGAATCTAACATATTACAACGATCATATCACAACCCAATTTGCTCAAACACCAACAATCAAAAACCAACAATTTCTTTCAACTAAATCAAAATTCAGCTTCACTCCGTAACAAAAACAATCAAATTTAACAAACTTCGCCATCAAGTTACAATAAATTGTCAACCTAGCTCAAACACAAAAGTACCCAGAAACAAAATGAATCAAATCCAATGATCAAATCAATCCAAAACACCATGAAAATCGAAGAGGAGAGAGAATTTATACCAGTGATTGCAAATAGTACAAGTTTCCTCAGATACCATATCCATCTTTTCTCTCACAATCAAAGATCAACAACTCAAATTCTTCTGCAAAACTTCACTTACAATCTAAAAAATTAGACCCAAATCAAATTACCCACAATTTAGATAAATCAGAAATGCCCTTTCGATTAAAGAAACACATAAATTGAAATCGAAGGTTGTTGAACAAAAATTACCTGTAAAAAATCCAAGATTTGGAGGAGAGAGAAAATGAAAAAAGGGGGGATGAAATTAGGTGGGTTTGTATCTTGTTGTAGAAGGAGTAAGTAACAAAGGTGAGTTCACACGACACGTTGCTACGAAAATTCGTGCTAACTACTGATTAAATTCACTCTTAACTTGCGCTCTTGTTTCGCAATCTTGTACTTTACGCGGGTGTTCTTTCTAATGAAATTCAGCTGAATCTTCTTCTTTAAGTTTAGGTTTACAAGAACAATAATAAAGCCCAATTTAAATGAAAGATTGTGGATTGAACCCATAATGCAATTTTAGACTTTTAGTGTAGTATGTCATTCATTGAGGGTCAACACTGTCTCAACGAGAGACGCTTCTAATCTAATTACTATTTCTATTTGAGTATATATTTTTTGGTTTTCCTCATTTTAGAAGTTTTTGCAGATCTAAGATTGATGAGTTTCATGAGTATGGAATTCTATTGCAAAGGACTTTAATTTGTAAAGTAAACTTAATTCGTAATTCGTATATCCACATGGCCATCGGGCTATAGTCACGGATTCATAGGTCATTGACTAATTCTCGTGCCATGAACATTTTTCTACTCTTTCACATTATGCAAAAGAATATGGACGGGCCATTCAAAAGCCAACATGGGCAAATGTTTGAAATAATAATAGCTTTGTGTGTAAGTTGGTCAAGAAATATGGGAGCTCGATCGGTGTTTTAGTTAAACACTATAAATGGAACGAACCATATATAAATGGGTTGAATTTGGTGACAAAGGCTTTCAAATATTAGCTTTTTGTGTCAATTGATCAAGAAATATATATGAGAGCTTGGTGTTTTAGTTACACAATATACATAGACCGTACCATATATAAACGGGTTGAATTTGGCGACAAAGGCTCAACGTTTGTCTTGATAGTGTTACTTCAATATCTTGCCCATGTCATTTCAAATGAGATTATGTGGTCTGCTTCTCCATTAAACCTAGCTTTCTCCACATCATGCTTCAAAGAGGAAACCTTTTACCAAAGGAGGAAAATTATTACCCTACAAATAACTAAAGAAAACATATAGTAGTAGTTCTAATAATGCCATACTTTAAGAATAAACAAATGCTTAATCCATATTGTTATGTTGACATCACTAAAGGTATTACCAATATCATCCCAATTAAAATTCCTCCTATCTTTTGTTTGTTGATGATTGACATTTGTCCATGTTCATAACAAATTCCTATATACTATTTTTTTTTTTGAAGTCAATTCCTATATACTATTAGTAAGGACATACCTAATATTTTCACCCCATTGCAATACCACCATCAGTCCGAAAAGAATATGTAATGTTGAAGTAATAAAAGTAAAAAATACGTAAGGGGGTTCTTAACGTATACCCAAAAGTGTAAGCAAGGTACACAATTGAAATTTCAGAAATAAAAAAATGACTGTAAATTAACTTTTTTGGGTTTGTATTACTCAAGTTTAATTTGAAATCGAGACAAACAAGATCAATCAATAACACTCTCCTCCACTCTCTCCATTATTAGTTATTAGCAATGTTGATTGTATTTTTAGGAATCCCACTTTGTGACCTTTATGGTTCTATCTAATTGATAGGGTCCAACAAGCTAAGTGATAATGGATTAATATAGAAATAACACACTCGTACAATTACTTAAGTAGAAAATGTGTTATTGGTTCACGAAAAAATACTCACGTGGTATTGACCAATAAGGAACGTCATTTCCAAACACTAGAAATCATGTCCGATTTTGGGTGTTTAATTAAACAAATACACATCTTGATTTGGTAAAGTCGATGATTTTGACGATGTTTAGTTAAAAAATATTCCCAAGTGCGACTGCGAGCCGGCAAAGGTTAAATTAGTTGATTCACCAATCGTGCCTAACAACTGCGTGATACGAATAACTAAATGCCAAACAGTATAAACTCCGTATACCTTTAGCTTTAACAACTCGGCAAGAACCTCAACGTTATATAACTATATGTCTATACATATATGTATATCCTATGTATTGTACAATATGATTACCCCTCCATTTTTTGTAATTTATTTTCTTTTTTACAAAGGAGCATTATCTAATCCTGGGGGGTGGGGCGTATGAGGATTTTAACCACTAGCTAGGTCAACCTTGATTCTCATTTATATTGTTAACAATGGAAATTTGGAACGGAATAGAGAGAGTATATATACGCATGTTACTCCCAAATTTCTTCCTATCCTTTTCATATACTCCATTTTAGACACTATATATTTACTCTTCTCTTAATTTAGATGATTGTTTCCGGGTCACAATGACCCGTTTTCAAGGCAATGGCTAAAAGCTTCTTGACTTGTTGTATACTTCATATAATAGTAGTTCATATAATTAAATCATACCCCTAAAGAGATCCACAAGCTCCGAAATTTCGGATAGCTAATGTTTATAGCTAGAGGCCGGCAGAACACATTTACAGAAATAAAATAGATAATTATATAAAGTTAATTAGAAATAAAAATTAATAAAACTTTGAATTTTATTCATGTATTAATTAAGTCGTATACAACCCTACTAGCTTGTATAAGGACGTACGTCAAAAGAAATTTTTAGTTCATCTTTTGACAACAAGCACCCTCTCTAAAAAGTTGTATTCATATATGAGTAATAGTTAGTTTCACATTGAAGGTTAAATGCTCCAAAACGACTCAAGTTGTGACACATGTTAGAAACATTGTTGATGTTTTTGTGTGTTTAGTATAATGGCCGGTTAGATAACACTTGTCATCGTACCGTATAATGGTTATTAGTTAAAGTATAAAAAATTAGTAATAGATCTTTATTGTTTAAGCTTATTAAAGTTGTGACCAGTGAGTACTCCGTATATCTTAAGAGGACAACGATTAGACAACCTAAATAGACGGTCACAAGTCAATTTCTCTATATCAAACCAATAATAGTCTAATCTCGAGTTTTTTTAAATACCATTTTTCTTTTATTTTCATGAGGGAACATTGTACTTTATTTATGGGTGTACTAACTAACTCTATTTAGCAATTTTATATTTGATAATGTCGACATAGTGTTGTTGATAGGCACTAATCACCCAATAGAAAACATTTTTTCTGTTCCTAATCATGCTTTTCATGGTTAGTTAGATTAATAAAAACTAGTGGATGCCAAAGCCGATGCTTAATCAGGAAATGGGGTTGATTTACCCTAAAAGATAAAGCATTTTAATGACATTCTTAGTTGCATAATATTTATTATTATGTTTCTCCATTTGCTTCGTCTGCGTGATTGTCAGTGAATCATAGTAGAACACGTGGCTTATAGTTTCGATGTTTATACGAAACCAGATACTTCATAATTTTGATTATCTGAGAGTGGATCTAAATTATACAAAGCTATGTACGTAGTGGCAAACTGCCAATGATTTCCGTACAACCTTTTATTATTGTTTAATACCCAACATAAGCATAACAAGAGAACGATTATTGACACTTTAATTAGTTATATCAATTTCCTTTTAGACATACAGCCATACAGGTACACAATAATAATATTGTGAGTGTCCTCTTTGGCTCTTTTATATATAATTCCTCAATGTTTTGGAGTCAGTTTAATGAGCGCAACAAGTTAAAATCCTGACTACTCCTTTTACAAGATGGATATGATGGTACTTTAATATATACGGTACTTATTATACCACCAACTTTAGTTAGCTTATCTCCAAAAAAAAACTTTGGTTAGTTTCACATACATCTACTCCGTATATTTTAATTAAGACGTGTACATCTCAATGATCTAGTCTAACTCTCTAGTGCGTGTAAGCATTTATTCTTAGGTTATTACTATGTTTGCGAGCGTGTTACATATACTTGTTCAAAAAGCTATAAGCTAGCTAGAAGAAAAAGTTGTTGATAAGCTCATTTCGGAATATAGTACATACATGAATATAAAGCCTAAGTCAGTATAATTTATCCCCAAGACCCAACTTGATTGGCAAACAGATAAGGAAAGTAACCTTCCTATATTTGTAACGAATAATCATATGATTAAGGTAAGGTTAAAACACCATTATGTAAGCAATAATATAAGATCCGTAATTGGCCGAGCGGATTACAACTAGTTTTTTTTCTTTAATTATGATTACTAGGTCATTTGATTAATTAAATTGCAACTTTCAAATTGTTAAATGTTGTTAGTAGTACTATTATAGATGAGATAGCAACTCAACTAAACAAGCATGCTTCTTTAATCATTTTCCAAAGTATATGGGGTTGTCAAATTTGTCATGATATACCCAGATATATAGCCGTTGTATTATAGTACAACAGTACCCACTTGGAACTTGTAAGCTCGATTTTTATGGAAAAAGCATCTGAAAGAGGAAAGAGTGAAATTATCAAGAACATCAATTTTTGGGTTGCAGGTCACACTTTTCAGGTTTTCCTTTTTTAGAAACCTGAACTCTCTATAAATAGAAATCTTTCGTTGGTTTTGCTTTCCAACTATCTGATACTGACATGTTTACGAGCTCATAAACAGTCTGGCTTATTTATCAAGATAAAGTGTCGGCCAATTAATGTAATTTTCTCAATAAATTGCAGAAATTTCGTACCATCTCTAATTGAAGAATTTTTCATGTTGTCCAAAACTACGCTCCAAATCTCATATGTCGCCTTAGGTTGCGTCTTTAGGTAAAGAATTTAACTTTCAACTCTGATTATAAAAATATTCGGATATTAGCTGTTCTCCACTAAAAAAAGTTGTCTTTATCAAGATTATTTTGTTCATCATCTCGTTCGTTTTATATTATATAATGGAGAAATATCAAGTTACATATATTTTTTTAGCAGTGTAATTGATTATAGAAATGCCCAGTAACAAACAGTTATTATCCAACGACACTGTCACATGGAAAGGTCGGTAAGTGTGTATATAGTGCTAATACTTCTTCACTCGGTTTCAACAATCTTTATTTGACTTGTCAATTATATAATGTATACTACTGAATACGGTATATAAACAAAATAACCTTAACCTTAAGATACTTTTACTCATGGAAAATTAAGTGAGTAGGTGTATATTTGAAATATTATATGAAAAAAATAATTTTGAAAAGATTAAAAGAAATTTAGAATTTTTTTTTAAAGACGGAGAACTTCAAGAAAAATGTTTTTTTTTTTTTGGTTACAACTTCAAGAAAAATGTGAAACTATTACAAACACCATTTTAAGAAATAGTGCGTGCCATTTTTCAAAAGAAACTTGACAAAGAAAAGCTAATGTAATCAATAATAATAAAATTCAAGCTCAATTTAGTGAAAATAAAAAATAAAAAAATTCCAAGCTCAATATGAACTTTAAATGTAATTTTACCAACATAGCTAAAATATGGGTAGAAGTGTAAGACAATACTCCACATGAACATTAGTCATTATTAATATTTAAATTAATTTCCGTTTCATTGAACTAGTAGTTAAAAAAAAAAAACGGAATTCAAAATTCAAAATAACAGTGAAATGACATTAAGTATAAACATACAGTTAAAATTTAAAAAGTGATCATCTGAACAAACACTTCCAGGTGTCAGAGATCTATACGACAGTCGGTGTAGACAGCCCTACTTGCACCCAAACAACCAATCACATACTTTTTTTCATATATTTTGAATCAAAGACAACTTACCCAAGAGATAGAAATCATTTGTCTAATCTGTAGAGATAGAGAGAGAGAGAAAAAAAAAGATGTTTCGTAGTAGGAGTATCAACATCACCCTCAAATGTAATTTCTTTTATTTCCTAATATATAATACTTTCCTTTTTTATATATCGTAAAACTTTCCACAAATAGGCATGTGCCGCGAATCAACAACAATCCTGTTTGATACAAAGGACAATTCTCCTCTCTTCGGCTTTCTATTCTCAGTAAGCTCCTCTCTCTCTCTCTCTCTTCTTACATTTCCTTTTTTATTTTCTCTCTCATTCTATTTTTGTTCACCATTTTTTTTCCTGCAAATTTCCTCTTCCGGTAATCTTTCTCATTCTTGATTTTATTTATTAAAATTAAAAATAAATTAAAATTTCAGCTCTTTGCTAATTATTTATTATTCTAGCTGGTTTATTAAGAGATTGAATAATTTGGGGAAAAATAATAATCGTGTCGACGAAGATGGGGAGAGGTAAGATCGTAATACGGAGGATCGACAATTCGACGAGCAGGCAAGTAACGTTCTCGAAAAGGCGAAACGGATTGTTGAAGAAGGCTAAGGAGCTCGCCATTCTTTGCGACGCTGAAGTTGGCGTCATGATCTTCTCTAGCACTGGGAAGCTTTATGATTACTCTAGCTCCAGGTTCTTTAATTTTATCTTACTCCTTTATTTGTCTTTTTTTATTTGTTTAATTATTATTTCGCAATAAATTTGTTTTTTTTTTTTGTTTTTTTTTTTGTTTTTTCTGTTGAGTTCATATTGTTCTCTAAATTTCTCTACATTTATTTGGCTATAATCTTGGGTCAACTGATTGTATTAGGTTACAAAAAGAAAAAGTGATTTTATTTTTGCAATAAATTTAGGTGGATAAGTTGATTTTATATGAATAAATCTCGATTTTTTTTGCTAGGGTTTGTGAAAATTCGAAAATCAAATTCGAGATTACAACAAAATTATGTGTGACTACGGATCAATTGCTTAGGGTTGAATTAATGCATGATAAAATTATAAATTCGATCCGATGATGGTTTGATCTGATTGTCTATGATAAAATTTTAAATTTATATTCTACCATGGCTTAGGTTTAGTAAGTAAACTCAATGTAAAGTGTTTAATTAAGTTAGTTTTGAGAGAGAATGAAATAAATGATCAATCTGATAGATCTACCATTTTCATTAATAGAAATCTTTGATCCTTATAGTATCGTCATCACTAATTCACCGATTTAAGGTTTTTGAAACGATCATATATAAAAAAGTAAAAAAAAAAAAAAAACAAAGATTAATCCGTCGTTGCAACTACAATCGTACATACGTTCAGACAATGTCATCGACATAAAACACCAAGTTAGAGAAGTACACATTGTTGATGAGTTTTAAAGTAAGAGCTTTTATATATAACACATTTAAAGCTTTGAGCATCTTATAGTACATGAATAATAATGTCCTACCAACAATTCCTTTTTTTTTTTTTTTTTGGCCATTGTACTACATACATACTAGTTCTGGATACAAGTGGTAATTCCTTGATGCTTGTTTGCTGAATCTTTTTTCCTTTTTAAGTTCTTTCTTCAATTGTGATGTTATTTATGTATTCCAAATAAAAAGTGGAGTTCTAATTCAAGTTTTCAATATAATATATATATGGGCAAGATAATTAGAGTGAAAATTACTCAATGTTTATCTTGAAAACTGAAAACATGAAATGTGATTTAGTTTTTAGGATTTTTCTAACGTGCGCCCATAGGCCACATGATAAACTCAAATTCTTACCCTAATTAAGTGATATTAATTGATTAATTCAGGAGAATATTACTTAATTAAGGTAGGAATTTGAGTTTTATCATGTGCCCTATGAGCACACGTTAGAAAAAAGTTAGTTTTTATACAATTTTCTCAGCATACATTATGGCTCAAGTAGTCCATGTTATGTCGTCGAAAACTTGAAGAACTCGCATACAAAAAGTATACAATATAATGTCATGTAAAGTCAATTAATTTCTTATTACGTTTTCTACATACTTTGTTATAATCTTTTCTGTGGTCTCAGTTGACAGTATAAACACACCTAAAATTTGCACCAAAACCAAATGTGAAGAGGTAAAAGAAATCAATGGACTTACTGGAGTGACAGACTGACAGTGACAATGGGGGAGGCCGATCGAGACCAGTGCAGTGGCGACCAATCGAGCCTCCGTCCGATCCCCCTGCAGATAGAGGCATAGAGCCACTGTACTGGCCGTCTCACTTTCAGGTGCTGTAGGATTGGTGGCTTTGGTGCTACTAATTAACCTAGCTATTACGACCTAGCTTAGCTATCACTACTCAGCATGCATGCATGTAGTATAGTAAAAACCACGCATGTCATTCACGCACAATAACGTAATAATGATTCTTTTCTCATCAATCGACATCGAAACTTAATACTTAACCTCAATGATTCTATCGTTTCTGTTTTCTCATGTATGCTGTGATTGTTGCTAATGGTGGAAATTAAAGGAGACTGATCGAGGAGGTGAAAGTAGTGTTCTTCACTCTAGGGCAAGAACCTCCATTCTTTATCCTTTTCTTGTGTTTTTTTTTGGGGGGGGGGGGGGGGAATGATTTTATATATACCGCGTAAAACATGTAAGCTGATGTAGCTACTACGTCAAAAATAGGCAAAGAGAGCGGTTGATCTAAAGCTAAGCAGAACGGTTGAGGAATCGTTCTCTAGACGACTGTACTTAAAGGCTAAGAGAACGGTTGTAACCGTTCTGAAAGGCTATAAGAACGGTTGCAACGAAAACCGTTCTCAAAGACCTTTAAGAACGGTTCCTGAGAAAACCGTCCTCGTATATGTGCAACCTTTAAGAACGGTTTTATGTAAAACCGTTCTGGAAGGTACACAAATTTTTCAAAAAAAAAAAAAAAACATTTTGTCATTTCCGAACCCCAACCTATGACCCTCAACCCAAAACCCAAATTACTTCATCAACAACAACAACAACAACAACAACAACAACAACAACAAAAGAAACAAAACAAAATTAAATTATAACTCCCACGAAATAATATAAGATCGTGTTGATACAAAATCAGTACAAACAATATACACAGCAAAATCTTCAAAATCTGCAGAAAAAGAATACTAACCAACATATAAACCTAACACTACTTTCTAGTAAATCTTGTTCATCGATCTTCTTCACTTCACGGGTTTTGCTCATCGATCTTCTTCTTACCTTAGATCTGGGTTTTTTTCATCGATCTAAACACAAGAAAAAACCCACAGATTAAAGTATAAAATAAGAACGAAGAAAACAATAGAAAGAAAAAAAAAAAATTAGCCGACGCAATTTTAAAAATCTACGGAAAAAAAACCCACCTGAGAAACACGGTTACACTCCTCAACTCCTCCCAACCGGACCTCCAATTTGAATCTGGAAAAGAAAAACAGAAAATAGAAAAAAAGTAGATCTGAAAATCAAACATGATTTCTCTCATACCATTTGAAACCCAACGAAAAATCACGATACATAAAACTTTTAAGAAACTGAACACCAAAAAAATCAGATTATATTATTACCAAACAACGCCGGCAGTGTCGGGGCCGAAAATCGGTCGTCAGGAAGGCGTTAAAGAGGACAAAATCTGCACCAGCAAGAGAAACCCTCGGCGAAAAGAAGTGGTCGACGATGAAGAAAATGATAGGGTTGATGATGGTGATGAGCAAAGAGAAAAAAAATGGTATGAGGAGATGAGATCAGAAGAGATAGAGAATAAGAGACAGTGAGGAGAGAGAGGGTTATAATGAGATATGAGGAGAAATAAATGTGGCATCTAGCGGAGGTGACGAGGTAGGGGTTTTATTTTTTTATTTTTTTTTAGAGGTTATTATTAAAACGGTTATATATTGGAACCGTTTTTGTAGGTGGACCTAAGAGAACGGTTTTGTAGAGACTCGTTCTCTTTTTGTTGGTTCTTATTTTAACAAGACCTAAGAGAACGGTTTTATCTTTTTTACCTTAGGTCTAATTTTCTTTTTACCTTTTTTTCGAAAAATACATTTAAGATCGGTTTTTAGCACAACCGTTCTCTTATCATTTAAGAGAACGTATTTAAGTAAAACCGTTCTCTTACGGGGGTTCTCAAAGCTTGTTTTTGACGTAGTGAGCTGTCTACAGGGAAAATGTGTGTAGATACATCCGATTGTATATAAGAAATTTCCGCACTTGCCAGTATATATATGTAATTGAACACCTACCTCATGAAATAAACAACTCGATCACTAAAATTAAGGGGATCGATGATGATTTTTCAAATGTTTATTTGTGATCCAGTAATTAAAGCTTGCTCGTACATGTAATTGAACACCTACCTCATGAAATAGACTTTCTTTTTCTTATAGGTACCATTAATCAACTTTAGGAATCCAATTATGTGACCATTGCCTGCATAGTGAAAGGAACCTCCCATTGAAATTTTTTTGGGGATGTGTTCTCATATACTAGGGCTATTATATTTTACATCACAACTACTCTATTTGAGTTTCACTCATCTGTCATATTAGATCCACATTAGTGCTTGTTTGCGTGGCGTTAGGGCATTGAGATTGTAAGTTTAGGGACGAATAGGGGGGAGGGGGTTGGGATTGCAACAACTTTCTTGGAACAAATCTTGTTTTATTAATGTTTTTATCATTTGAGTTTATCTCACATGTTCAAACTAATTAATCAAATCGCAGGATATGCCATGATCTCTTGGAAATTTCCACTTCGTCTACATTTAAAAGCTGAATATCTGATCCCTTACAAAAGTTTTACTGCTTATCCGAAAGTGTGTGAAAATTCTTGTAAAAGAAGTCCTATTCTAACTCAACCAACATAAAACGTTTCCAAAGCTTTTTAACAACATAAATCCCTTGAAAAGTTTCCAAAGTCTTGCAATTTTCAGAAACTTTAGTTTCATTAGTAGTTTAGTACCCGAGCACGAGATTCGGCCTACAAGATAGCAATTATTTCAATAATCTTAAATCATTTAAAAAGCGTACTTCTGTGCCGAGTAATAGATCGATTTTACCGAATTCACACCAGAATGATTTTGTTCCCATTTTACCAAGATGTGGAGAAGGATTGTGATTCACGAAAGGGGCTGGTTTCCACTACAAAGCTCTGTAAATCTCTTCACTCTTTATAAATTGACATGTCTCTATTACAGAAAATCTGTCTACAGGCGAAATGTTTCTATTTACAGGAAAATCTGTCTACAGCAATAGATATCTATTAATCTGATCATTGTTGATTGCCTGACTAATATTCACAGCATTCTTACACGTATGATCACATACTTAAATAGATGCTACTACATATGATCTTCATAGGATGAGCTGATTTCGTCCGAGATCAGTTGAAACACTTTCATGATCAGAACATATAATTAAGTTTAGTGCCTTCATGAATACAGCATGAGAATCTGAAATGACCTTGCTTCCTCCCTTTTGCAGCATGAAGTCAGTAATTGACCGGTACAAGAAGATGAAAGAGGAGCACCAACAGATACCAAATCCCACTACTGAAATTAAGGTATGTGTCAAAGCTACCCAGCTTTTGAGCCTTGTAAAACAAATTTCCCCTGTAAGTTTCAGAAATCTCATACAATGCCCTAGTATTCCCTGTTTAGACTTTAGGCATGGTTCACTGCGATGTAGGCAATGTAGTAACCTTCAGTGTCGTGACACAAAAATGTTGGAAGTTACACGCCCCAGCAACAGACAACTCACAAAAGTTGCTCTTGAGTTTTTGTTTGCGAGGAGGTTCATGAACAATAGAATGAACATTGAGGTATGGAACAAAATGAAGATCCAACGTCATCTCCAGATATGAAGTTTCTCTGCCCTTCATCATCTCTACATCCTTTCCTGGTAGAACCTTTCAAATGGAGTAGTTGGAGGTCATACTACCAGCTGAAAATCAAACTATATCATCTCCAGGAACGGAATTTCTCTGCTCTGAATCCCCTCCACATCCTTCTACGAATGTTTCCAACAGTAGTACAACTAGTACGGCAGACATCTTACTACCTGCAGACTACCAAAAAACTGGAATCAGAATTCAGAAAACAGTAGACCAACTTTTCTACAATGTAGTATGCAGAGAAAGCCTTAGATTAGTAAAGGAGATCATGTGATCTATCAAACAAACATTGCAACAGTTCAAAAAGGAGGAATGAAGACGTATATAACTGCATATTTGATAATTGAGGGTTGTCTCGAATCCTGGCTATTTCTGAGGTTGTTTTCCCTCCATAACAACTGGTGTTTGGGGTTAAGGAGGAGAAAGTGTACACTCTTTTCAGTGTCTAAATACACAACTCCAAAGCACGATTGCATAAGGAACCAAGTGCTCTAAAAGTCCTATGCGACATGACATACTGGCAGAATAGCTTGGGAATGTGTCCTATACTCCCATTCATACTCCCATTCATACATACGAATGACAAAGCCATCTATATGAACCAGAATCTCTCTTACAGCCCCTTGTTTTGGAGACACAATTGGAGAGGGGAATGGAAGGAATTGCAGATATGCAGAAATAACTTTTCTCCCCTTCAAAATCCTCTCGAGGTGGAGATATTTAAAAAGAAAACTTGATCTGCTAGGCTACTTTGGTGAAATACACCATGGTCCAAGGACCATATATAATATAACATGGTGCTCAATCCTCACAGTAGTGAGGATGGACCACGACTAAACAATAATCTCCTTTTTAAGTTAAGGTTCCCACACTTATACTGTGAGGGGGAACACAGAGCTCACCAAGGTCCAGGGACCATGGTATAAGCAGTGATTTTGGTAAAATATACTCTTAAATATCTATTAAAAAGAATCATCACTCTCTAATCATTTTCCACATATTTCTTCAGAATCATGTTCCCATTCCTACCAACCAGCTGCATGATTTCATTCCCAGTCATCACAGCCTTAGAACATCACCAGTCGCAAATGAGGTCACTTGCAATCAGCATCAGCTGTATGGCTGCTTTTCTCCCTACCCTTGCGTCCTGACTTTTGTGTAAACAAACACCTAAACCCCTCTCTCCATCCCTCTTCTTCGTCACTCCCCCCCCCCCTCTTTTCCTCTCAAATCCGTCCATACACACAATCAGGGGGGTGGCTTCTGCCTCAATTCTGACATTGCTTTCTAAGAAAATTTACTTCCTAAAGGAGCATAATATAATCACCCCATCAACTTTGAATAAGATATTGTTGTTATAGTGCATAACCCAATCATGATGCTCTTTATGGGATGCCAGATATAACTCTGGACTGAATACATTTCCCTTAAGGACTATGGCACAGGCTCGAAGCATCAACTGACTAAAGACCTGAGCCCTTAATGTTGAAGTGCAGTTTTGGCATTTGGCTTAGTGCTGTTGTGCAAACTGAAGGCACATTTGCAAAGCTGTCCATTTCTTGTAGATGTAGTTGAAATTTAACAGACTACCTTTAGAGACTGGTTCACTTCCCAGAGCTCAACTTCTATCAGTAATGTGTAAACATGAATATTCAAATCTGCTTGAATCTTCACATTTTCTAAGGCTTATAAGCCTGAAGCTTCACATTTCTAAGCTCTACCTGGAAAAGAAGTTGCAAAAGAAGGGTCAATTCAGATTGACGACATGAACAGAGATAGATTTAGTAAACAGATAGGCGAAGCTATATTCGAATATTTATTATCTGGTGGCAGAGAAGAGCTGAATCATTCGGAATGTGCACTGAAGGTATGGGCAATTACTCTCAGAGACTGCACTCTATTGTGTCATGTCGCTCTGATGTAGATAGAAAAGGATCCTAATTCCTAATAATACCCAGTTCCCACAATGTCCCTTCCAAATTCCAGTACTGCTCTTCCAATCACTGCCCTTCTCCCTGCAATTACGAGTCCACACTTACAAACAGGATTCACAGGTATCAGACATGAACTATGTACATAAGTATATGTGGTCGCTTGTCTATGGTATACACTCCACCGCCTAAATGGCCTTTTGATATCATCTAATCATACTTGCAGAAGAGACAGGTGATGAACACAACTATGAAGATGCTTGCACTGAAGGAAATCCCATTAAAAAATAGTTCGTTTCTCTTGATAGGTGGCGAAAGCAGGCTCTGTCCAGGTACGACACAGCTGGACTTGTATTGCATTCGCAGAAAATAGAGTACTCTGGTTTTACAAGGTGCATATTTAAAGCATTCAGTGGTACCTTTTACAAACCCGTAACATCATGGTGCAATGCAAAGAAAACGGGATTGGCAAAAGCAGTAGAATGAGTAATGGGGACATTGAAGTCGAAATCACTATCAAACTGGCGTACAGGTAAGATACAAGCCAGAGGAATGAACAAAAACCTTTTCAATCTGTCTTTTCAAAGGGTAGAACACCTCTCTTAAATAGACACTACGCCATTCCTGACAGATAAATACCAAGGAACAAACTGACCAATATCCAGTACTGCCTTGCTTAAAATTTTAATCCACTAAAACTGCCTGTAACTTCGATAAGATAGAAAGACAAGAATTTTACGAGGAAAAACAAACTTCACATCTAAACAATCTTTTTCCACAACAACAATAACAATACCAACCTCAAACAAAGATGGTAATAGCTTATATACTAGACACCTAACCACTTAAACTTTACAACCAAACAGATTGCTTTAAAATTACCTTGTTTGTTCAAGAAAATGAGGGGAAGACTCCAATCCAACAAAAGAGAAAGAACCAGATGGTTAGTAACCCCCTTGGAGTCCTTTTGAATATAATGATATCCTTACTTGTCAAAAAAAAAAAAAAAACACACTGAAGAAGTTTACTCCAAACTTTCATTTTAAGCTGTAACAGCTTCCAACCCTTCCAACCTCATTCTCTGTTCTAGCATCAGAGTCTTCCCCATGCCTTTCTCCACCCCCGTCCCCAGAAAAGAATTATACAGAAACATAACCAATCCATGAAACCTCGCCTGCCCCTACCACATAAGCAAATTAAAATATTTGCTACTCGAAAAAGTAAACACTCCCAGAGAACAAGGAGGCCTCTCAGTAAATACTATCAGCAATTCCAGTATTATCGTAAGATTCTAATAGGGAAACCCTAAAGTACCCCGAATATGCAGGGAGTTTGAACTCTTTTCATAGATTCTATTTAAGTACATCAGAAGCTAAGCTCCTCTTCGACCTGTAGATACCCAAAAGTCCTGAAAAATAGCAGGAGCGCCTTTCCAGCCCAAGATACCAAAAAGTATCAGAGCACAATTTTCACAACATGAAGTTCTTCACGTGTTGCCAGAAGGCTGTGTAACAGAGTGAACTCTTTTCTTTACATATCCGTAAACGACTAATCAGTGTATATCGTCATGGTGGTGACTGTGTGAGGGAGAATGACGATGGTGGTCAGCAGGACAAAGGATTAGCCAATATTTGGGACATAGAGGCATGAGAGGTGAAATACGAGGGGGGAATCAGAGGATAGCCGAAAGGCTGAAAGAATTGGAATACGTGGACAGAGATGATGGTAAGATAACAAAGGAGGAGCTATTACCACTGGTGGTACGAAATGGACGTGAGGCAGGTGAGACAGCCAGAGAGATGAAGAAATGGTTAAAGAGGAGAGCACAATTGAAGGGGATAAAACCGTTGAATTTGAAAAGAATTCAGAGATTTCTTGCATCACCTAAGGTTCAATTCTATGCTTTCTCTGCTTTTCTTGACACCAATCCAAATTCCTCAATCAAAAGTAAGATTATACACAGAAAATATACACTCTTGTGCAGAAATATTAGTTTCTATTGCTAAAAGATGATACTTCCTGAACCAGAAGTACAATACAAACACTGTTTTCCTTAAATGATGGTGGTATAAAGAAGATGAGAATGATACACGTACACGAAAATTATTAATTTCAGACCAACCACAATTAACCCCCTTTTCCCATTGAATCTCGTACATATAAGTGAGGTACCCTTGACCTTTGAAATTTTTTTACGTACTCCAACAGGATTAATGAAGCAAAAACCAAATAGCCAACCACCCCCCCCCCCAAAAAAAAAAAAAACCAGAAGAAATGGAAATAATTGCTACACAATTTCAAGACTAATTTCGTCTCCTTAGAAATGAGCTCAATTGCCTAACTAATCCCACAGATCTTGGCTCATAGCCTATACTCTATCTTACGAGAACCACACAATTAATATCTACACAACAAGAAACTTTTATTTGGAGCATCAAGTAACACACCTGCCTTAGTTTACACAGTTGCAATAAGCTAAATCTTGATAAGTTATCCTGCACAATAAAGTTGCACGGAAAGAACCAATGACAGAGAAGTCAAACCTATCCTTCACGCACAGATGAAACCACTACTTAGGAATGAAACCCTCTTTCATTCAACTCGAAATGAAGCACCACATACTTTACATATATACACCTGAGAGAATTTCCATACTCGTTCATTTTTTTTTCAATAAAGAAGTACATGAAGGGGTGCACCACATACTATCATCTTCCGTTGCAACACGTTTTGTCCACAAAAGAAACCCGGGGAAAAGTAACTAACTTCAACTTTGCTCTCTGGAGGAGAGTTTATGACAATGATAATCTAACATTCCGATAATTTAGCGCTTGGTACTAGACTATCAGTCAACTCAAATACTTCTACAAGAGGCAACCGGATAAATCCAAATTATAGTCTTTAACTCAACATTTTAGAGTCTCTAACTCAACATTCCAGAGTCTTTTAGTAACAGAAACACGTGTAGTTAAAAGGAAAGAGGAACAGAGACGAGAAAATGGGGGCTCAATTCAGAATAGAGCACAATATGAGAGGTAAATAGTCCACCTTATGAGAGCATATACACAAGAAGGTATTCAAGTCACGCAAAGCAAGTGCTGGTGTCGTTTCCAAGTAATTTTTATATAGCTACGCACTAAATTTAGCACACTTATTAATGACAACATAGATGAACACATTTTCGACCACCCGAAAGAAAAATATACATAAGATAAAAAGATTACAAAGGACAAATGCAAGGCCGAGGGTCAGCTGAAAACATGTAACACATGTAAAAGTAACGACATACCCCCTATGCTTCAACGTGATATTACATCTAACATGACATCTACAATATTAAGTATTAACGCATAAGTGATTCAGTCGTTGTCATGAATAATGAGGAAGATATTGTTACTTGTCAATTCAAATAAACACACATGAAACAAACCCTGAAATATATTTTATAAGATATATGTACCCAATATAGCCCTGCAACCATTGCAATCAACATTTTTGTTGCATATATCAATTGCCATACAAAATTTGAATGTGGTTAATTCCTTAATTGATAGATCCATACCAATATGCATGTTTAAGGTACTAACTTTCAAACTTACAATTGCAGCTCTGGCAAAGAGAAGCAGCTATGCTTCGGCAACAACTGGAGAGTTTGCAAGAAAACCATCGGTATTTCTTCTTGATTAAATATATATACAGTTTTTGTTGTGCGTCGTAGCTCTCACTTGTACCTCTGCTCATCTTCTCAACAATTATATACTCTTCGGCACAATCAGCCTGAATCTATAAAAAGAAAACTTCAAATTAGACACCACTTTGCAAGTTGCAACTGCATCGTAGTATTTCCAGCTTTATGCTAACACAACTGTGTCTTTGGGGAATGTATCTCAAAATTAATACAGAAACTTTCCTATGAGACTGCAACCATTTCACCACAAGGTTATGATGCTTAACAAACAAGCAAATTGTCAAGATAAAACTACAAGTTTCAAATATGCAATACATATAATTTCATATAGCACCCCAAATTATCTTTAAACAGAGTGAAATTACCTTGAAAACAAACAGGCTTGATTACCAGTTGTGGTAAAAACACCTTCTACAAGAAGTTTTCAAATCTCTAAATTTCATAAGATAAATATAACATAACAGAAACCAAAATTCCTGGCTAAGTGGCTATCAGAAGGGGAATTTAGTTGAGTCCTTTCCATTGATTCCTTCCACTCAGGTTACTACTTGTGCAACACCAGCAAAGGATGGTAACAAAATTAGAAGAAGACAAAGACATCGAATGATTGTGTGAGAATCCATTGGAACATCCATAATCAAAAGAAATTTACGCTGAAGCATCAATAACATTAAGCAACCTCAAAGCAAGAGTTCACAGCCACAATAATCAGAACTTGAAAGTGAAAAAACAATCATTTGATCATTATTCAATAGTCTTCATCTGAAAGCCCAATAAAGTTTCAGGATTTTGAAGTAGCCTTTCCCTCTCTCAGATTGTCAATAAAGGCTGTACAGCTCAATGAGTGACTCCTCATAAACACTTTCGAGGGGTGGGGGCAACAAATTTTTTAACTGAATTCCCTCTATGATGTCCAGTTTTCTGTTATTAATTCCACATGGAGTCTAACTGTTTAGCTTGCTGAGATTCTGAGGTTCCAAAACAACCAAATTGATGAAGCCCACAAATAATTATAGCAATGAGCTGCGAGGGTAGGCAGAAAAAGTGTTCAAAGATGGGTTTTTTTTCCCCCGATCACGATCCCCCATTCCCTCCTTCCCCCCTTGATGTCCCTCTCACTAACATCCAGCATGAAGGCTCTACTTGAAAACACCCATTAGATAGATTTCGAATGTAGTTTATACTTTGAACAAAACAAAGGGAAAGAAACACATGTTCATCAAGTCAAAAGAAGAAGGAACATATTTCATGCATATGATCATGAGAAGAAGCTTTAGGTCAATAGCCTGGTGACCAAGTCAAGCTGGATCTTTATAGAAAGCATTAGTATGAGAACAAATTCATTAGATTTGGCTTTTCTTGCATGAGTACCTGATATGATATAGAATTGTTATTACTACAAGTATCAAAAATAGCTAAATGTTTAGCAAAGGCTGGTTACAAACAGAGATCTGTAAGAAGAGCCTGCTGCCACAGGTTATCTGCTGAAACATAAGAAAACATATGGCACTAACTATATTTAACTGGAATTGAAGGCAAATGATGGGTGAAGAACTCTCAGGTTTAAGTGTTAAAGACTTGCAAAATTTGGAGAACCAGCTAGAGATGAGCCTGCGTGGGGTGCGCTCAAAAAAGGTAAGAATGTTTGTTTCGCCAGAGCGTATATTCTGTTTTTAACATTCATGTTAACAAAGTCCCCAATTTTGTAGGACCAACTCCTAATTGATGAAATACAAGAGATAAATCAAAAGGTCAGATTCTATTTCTTATCTCTAGCCTTGTCTTTCTGTCAGTCACTTTCTACAGAAGTTGCTAAAATATGACCATTATTGGTACAGGGTAATCACCTACACCAGGAAAATCTAGAGCTGTACAAGAAGGTCACCCTTGTTAGTCAGGAAAACTTGGAGCTACAAAAGAAGGTAAGTGGCTTGAAAGAATTCGTCTAGCAAAACATAATCTCCAATACTAACGTTAATGGGGTTTCACTTTACATTTCCAAAAGGTAAATGTAACTCACCATGTATCCACTCTCAGCTCTATGGAACAAGGGAAGTAAACGGAACAAACAGAAATTCCTTCCTCACAAACCGTCTACATATCGAAGAGGATTCAAATGTCCCTATCTGCCTACAACTTTGCCCGCCACAGCAAGAGGAGAGTGAAGCAACAGGAAGAATAACCAAATTAGGGTAAGAATCATCCAGATGTTGCAGAATAAATTACCCCATTATTATTTCCATTTATTCATTTTCTTTACTGTCCTTTTATCTACAGCAGACTACAACTTCCCTAGCGAAGACGACCGCTCAACTGCATTGGCAGTCCGCCAGCACAATTCTCACAAATCTGGAAGCTCATAGTGTTGGTTAAATGCAGAACACTAGAAGAAACTGTTCGATGTAGTCATTGGAACAACCTTTAGCATGGTTTGCGATGATTGAAACATGAGCTCACCATATGCAAAATTAAGATTATATGTAATAAAGAACACATAGAATGATACATTATGCGTGCAGAGTGTTTGTCGTAAGTTGTAACTATCATTAACCATCATTGACTTCTTCCACATTGTATCAACAGTATATCATTCTTTAGCAGCTAGTATCAAAAGATTGGCAGCAGTAAGACACAAATATCCAGAATTACAAGAAATATGCGAAAATAGCAAGTTTCGCAAATTTCAGTGAAATTGGCAAGTGAAGGGCAAAGAGCTTCAAATCTAGTTCACATAAAGTTATTCGGCGTTTATAAAAATGAAAGTATTGCTGCCCATAAACCATAGACGTTCTAGTTCTACTCCCTACCCGAGCAAATCTCAATTAAAAGGGCCAAGACATGTTCAGAACCTAGAAGCATAACTGAACACTGTACCCCTTTACACTTTACAGAAGCAAGCAGCAACACAACCCCCCCCCCCTCTATGCAAAGAAATTTTTTATGCACAAAACAAATTAGTATGATATGTACCTTCTAAAACATTTAAATTATCCAAACAGCACAATCATGATAACAGATATACTTTCTCCAATCTGAAAAATCAAATACCAAGATCTAACAGATAAACTAAGAAAATCTCCTAGCTCAAACATTGCTCGATTTTCGCAGACCCACCTTAAAAATATTGTTTATGGTCAAACACCAACTGAAAAGTTTGCTTACAACTATAACACTACACCTTTCCTATAGCAAAATGCCCCAAGTTGGGCTGACATAATGATTCTGGCTGTTTACGTTTACAATAAAACCATATTCCCTCCATAAATTGATAAATGACAATTACACTTCATGTTTTGTGATTTATTCTACGACGTTCTTCGAAATCCATTCATGTATCTTCTCTCAACATTTCTACAGAGCTCCCAAAAATCTAACAGCTTCTCATTTAACTTCTATAACTTCTAAGCTGACCTTGCAACAAAAAGCAATCTCCTCTCCCCTCTCTCAGACCATTCCTAAGAGCTTCTAAGCTGTCCTTGCAACAAAAAGCAGTCTCTTCTCCCCTCCCAGACCATTATCAACGATAACTCTAAAGTTTCACCTCCAAGGAAGACAATCATTTCTGAAATCTCTGCCTGATTAATAAAGATTTGAAGTATGAAGGGTAAACATGAGTGTTCAGGATTCGTATGATCAACAAAAAGATTCCCATTAAAGATACTTAGCAACCATGAACATCCTTACGAAGAATTTGCATGTCTTTGTCAAAGGAGAATGGAGATTGGGTAGCAAGATTGTTAAGCTCATCATGAAGAACCCGGTCATGAAGTGTATAAAAATTGAAGAGATGAGGCAGTAGATAAAGCCATAAAGGATGTTGTTTGCTCTACAGTGGACAGTGTTAGCTAAGAAAGTAAAATCAAGTTATGGTTCCGAAATTGACGGGATCAAATAAATATATAAGCCTTATTAAGTACCATTCATACCTGGCCCAAGTGTATAATGTCACATATATATTTCTACAGATGAAGTATCTCACCATCAGAGCTAGGGACAAGCGACTATATATTTTATTTTTGATAAGTGGGACAATCGACTATATGGCATCGTTATGAGAACAGCATGTCATGCTTAGCATAAGATAGATCGTGAAACAACATAGTTGTTGGTCGTGTCTAAATTCGACGTTCAATGGAAAATAAAATTGGGCCATACTTCGGAAATAACCACCCTATCCATTATATATTGAGGAACTTTCAAACCAAATATGAAGCAAAATTGTAGCATAGATCTTATTGTTGCTGCCATCTTCAATTTGTGACAATCAGATGAGAAAGGATAATACCAGAAATTTAAGGTCCTCGTTCACGAACCCTACACATTCCCACCCTCTTCCACCCAAAGTTTATTATTATTTACGTAAACCAAAATGACATGACAATCCAGAGTGCCACTTCCTTTAATTGCTGAAAACAGATACTACAAAAATAGGTTAGAAAATCCATGAAGAAAATTTTGCATATATTTAAAGCCATATTTCATTAGTCATATGTCATCTCAACAAGGAATGATAACATCATCAACCTTTTTGGTGCCTCCACAAGCGAATAATGTACCATCAAAACTAAAGTGGACGAAGAACTAGAACTAATTAAAGGTCTTCAATAATTTCATTTGTGGTCCATTTACCAATTATACTATCAATGAAGATTAGACCTGAATTGCTAATAAATATAATCCGAAGGCGTTTGAAAGAAATCACAGATGGTTGTCATGTTTTAAATATCTTAGATTTCTCTAAATTAGAGCTCTAAAGTTACAAATTTCCAATTCCAATGGAGCCCAAGACTCACTATTCTTTGGTTTAGGAATCAAAATGAGTAAAGCAAAATGACTCGCAGAACTGTCTGCAATTATTGTATTGTGAAGTAGTGGCCAATTAGTGCAGTTGACGACACATTTTCAATATGGGTCATCCCTAAGCAGACTCTCTAGGGTTTGACATAGTGGTAAAGGCTTACAACAACATATCACACTAAATTTGAACATTAACAAATATGAGTATGCAACTCTCAAGCAATGTTATGGCAGAATGCCGTCAACTATTATCAGAAATAAGAATTAGAGCTGAACAGCATTTCACGGAGCAATCCATTTTTCTATATTAATCCATCATGAAAAGCCATCAAATTTTCTCAAATCATAAATCGTATTCTATACACAATAACTGCATATAGCAAAACAAAAGTAAACAATAGCAAAACCTAATGAAGAACACACTACCAAGCAGGCAAGCGCCATAGATACAGACAAGATCGAGAATTCTACGAAGACATCAAATTGATAGCGAGCATTTTCTACAGCTAATTTAGACCAGTAAGCAAAAGCAAGACGTGTACTAAGTACTAACCGGGAGCGTGTCGATCACACCACGTAAACCCTTGTATCAAATTCATCAACCGCTCGCTGCAAGTTACAAAATGGACGTCAGTGAAGAACTTATTCATACTTTTCGCATCAAAATCCAATCGTTTACGGCAAAAATACTCACAAAATCAGATCGCACAAAATCACGCAATTATTTGAAAATGAAATTTGTTTTAAACAAAATCACCTCGAATTTTCACTTTTAGTTTTAACCTAAAAAGTGAAGTCTCGAAACTTCCAGAAAGTCGCAAAAAGTTGTAATCTTGCGGAATAACCATGGCGAATATCGACGAAATCAACGACAAAGCTGACGAAATCAACGACAAATACACGAAATCGTGATGGGATTTCGATGAAGAAAAAGAAACGTGAAGATTAAGCTTCACGAAGTTGCGACAACTCGAGATGAAAAGTGTGCGGTGGTATTTACAAAGATGTAGATGAAGAATTGGGGTAATGGCGAAAGAAAGAGGATTGAGTGAATGAGAAGATTCATGGTGAAATGTAACTGTGTTGTCTCTCCGAAGGAGACAACTAAAAACCTAATTTTACGTCATCAGAAAATGGAGAAGGGGGGAAAGATAGGAACGTTCTTTTTTTTACCCCCCACGCCATCTGGTTTGATCTAGATTTAAACCTGGTAACGGGGTAGGAAAGATCGAATGTACTAAATCTAGAGCGACTATTTAAACTCCACTATATTAGGAAATTCCATTAGGACAGTCTCATACTATTAGGACACTGTATTAAACCGGTCTCATACTAATCTATTATGAAACGCTCTCATGTTAGATTTTGTCAAGAAAAACTCAAAAGAAAAGATTGATTGATGTTATATCACAAACAAAACCTCTACCGAGAAAGCATGAAGTTTTCATGATCGAAGTTAAATTTGCTCATTGTGAAATTTACTCCCACCTTTGAAAGAAAAATAAAAAAAAAGATGTGAAATTTAATTGCCTTTTTCAAAGTTTAGTTTTTTGAGCCATAAAATTTAGTTAAATGAACTACAAGATTATTATCAAATTGAGCGATTTAATAATAATACTTGTAAAGAAATTAAAACCACTCTTTATATGTCCAAAATCAGGATTTTATTAAAAATAATAGAATTTAAAAAACCAAAAACAATACCAAAACGAGTTCAAAACTCTCAACGCTTTTGTACTCCCTCACGATAAAAAGTGCATAATGACCTGAATCCGTGGGCTGCGGTCAACCGATCAGCCACTACATTTCTCGAGTAGACAGAAAAGATTCAGTGGCAACGGGCCAACATTGGGCAACCCGACCCATCCCGGTGAAAGCTTTTCTGTAGCCCGTTTGTATAGCCCAACCTGCATGTAGCCCAGTTACATAACCTGCTCAAGTTGTCCGGAGTAATAATCACGTTTGTGTAGCCCCAACCTGCATAAACCATCTTATGCTTTTTCCCATGTCCCACATTGATATAACGATGTGTCGAAACTTTCAAAAGGCTTGGAAGCGTCATGAAGAGCTCATATATTCATATTTCACACGGGAATGTTTCACGTCGACAGTGTAGGAGACGTATGATCCTCCATTTCAACTTGTGGTATGGTTGTAACTTGTCAAGGCCCTGAGACTATGGTCTATGGGAGTATAAGAAAGACGAGGAAAAAAAGAACGTTGAGTTACCTTATTCATTCAATTTGATGAAGATTACCTTACTCGATCATCTGTCATATGTTCAATCGAAAGGCCACACATGTAAAATGTCAGTGTTGATATCAAGAAATATAGACGATTTCAACGATATAAGTTAAGAAATTCTTGCGTGAGACTAGCTAAGGCCTCCTAGGGAGCCCCGTGCAAATCGACAACACAACGTTGAGTTAAACATAATCATATTTAAAAGTTAAACCAATACAACAACAACAACAGCAGCAGCAACAACAACAACAATTACCAAGCCTTATTCCCAACAGGTAAACCAATGAGTTTCGAAAATAAATGAGAGTCTACATATGTAAATAAATATATATTAATACGTCAATACAAATTACGGAAACTTACGACTTGATCCTAAAAGTTCGCATACTAATCAAGAGAATAGACATGTCTTATCTTTCAACAACCTTATAGTACGAAGATAGCATTGGATAATACATGCTACAATACAAGTTACATGTTCACCACCTATCACTTCAAAGATCGAAATCCATTTGAACTACCTTCATCGATAGCCAACAAACAAAACTAGTTTATCCCACAAAGAGCTCTTAATCCCTCTTAAATTAATAAGATCAACTATAATTCCCACTAATACGAGCCTTCGAATACAGCATGCTACCAAAATCATACACCTTCCAATTTTCATAAACAAGGTCTAGCAATAACTTGTAATACCAATGTCATCATCAGCTAAAACATAATTTGAAGAAAAGAAAAAGGTTTCACAGTACAGAATTAGGTACAAGTGATTGCTGACAACCCATAATAAAACACTTGACAAAGTCCACCATAACTTGATAAACTAAAGTTTAGGTGTATACATTTCCTAATCAAGCAATGTAGAAGAACAATAATGATGGTGGTCTGCACTTATATAATACTCCAACTTGCTATTAAGAAACTAATTTAAGTGTTGGATAAGCCTAAAAATAGCGCAAATCGGAATCATCACCAAACCAATTATTTAAACCTTCCTAATTATAGCTCATTAAGCCAAGTTGCAAGAACAACTTGAACACATGAGGAAAGGTCCTACATATAGGATCAAAGTTCTTGGGTCTTGATATGATTTCCAGTTAGGGAAACCTTGGATTGCTGAAGCTTAAAAAAGGAAATCTTTTCTTCTGCAAAACCAAAATTGGACAGAGTCATCACTGATGACGACTCAAATGTTGTCTGGGTCGAGGACACGACGAAATGGCCGAAAATGTTGCTTAAATAATGATTAAAGCTTGTATCAATCTCCCCTGGTCTTAAACTCTTCAATTAACTAAGGAGTATATTTGTTTTGGGAATAATCTGTTCCTCACAACTTTTGAGTGCTGGACCAAATGAGATTTTTTTATTAAAATCTTCGATGACAGACGTAAGATCAGCCAGAAAATAAGCACGTAATACCAAAGGAGCCCCAAAAACAAAAGTAGCCATAGAGATGAACAATACACCAAAAAAGGAAATTAACCTCTCAGGGGTTGTCCGGGATTCAAAACCTCATAACCCCAACCCCGCAGCATTAGCTGCTCCTTTAAACTGAAAAAAAAAAGGCATGGAGAAAGGCAAAAGTTGAAATGCAAATTAAATCGGAAAAGCATCTTGACATGAATAATACAATGTTTCACTAATCCTTCAATTTTGATCCAAAGTTTGAATCCATTGACTATAAAAACTTTCAATTGTTTATTCTGTAGATTAGACCAAAAATATGATTAGTCTTGAATGCAAGACACATGACTTTTTCCTCTTCTCCTTCTTTCCCACCCGCTCATACTCCTCAAACCTTGCCACGGCAATGGAATTGCCACTCACACTGAGACCTCCCTTAAGGGCTAAGACGCCGCTTCTAGCGCTTAGCCATCCTCATCTCATCTCTCTCTTTCACATCCACAATCAACACCAATCAACGACACCACACTTATCAACGACACCACCCACCAGGGAGGGCACTACAGGAAGTGGGTGTTGTCAAGACCTAAAGGCTAAAGGTGTTAGACGAGGCAATTCGTGTGATCAAGTGCCTACGGCGTATTCTCAAAATCCCTAGAGTGAATTGCCAAATGGAAGAAGGATGAGAAAGAGGTTTAAATTCCCGAAAGGGTTATACTTTAATCTAGGTAGATTTCAGTAGCTTTAAAAACCGAGTAAAACTAATTTAAATTATTGTCTATCTTACATGACATGGACATATATATGAAATTTCATCTAATCTCGAGCAAGCAAGATCAATTCTAGAACACGTTATTTCAAACTTCCACGAACAAGGACACACTAAACTTGAGACAAAATTAAAAGATAAGTTCAACCTCAGATTTTTCCCCAGAAAAAGAAAACTCCAAAACTTTTCCGGCTTTCTCCAATGAAGCATTCTAATCCAAGGGTCAAAAGGGAAATAAAATATCCTAGGAAGGACAATTATAAGTCTGTCATGAGTCATGACATTAATAGAAATATATTATTTCTATAAAGAGCAACTTAGGAAACGCCACATGTCGATGATCTATTAGCCAGACAGCCCTTTTACTTGGTATGGCCAATGAACTGAACTAGAAAATGATTCTTATACGTGATTGCGCACAAACCCCGAACAATTAGTGTTCCACGCCTCCCCATTTTGCATATAAACACTAAACACTTTCCTGATTTAGCAATAATCACGATTTAAAATCAAAAAATCAAGTCAAGGAGCAAGAACTTTCAGACCTCTATGGAGCTCCAATAGCATTTGCCAAAAATTCTCTCTTCCTTTTGTCTTCCTTCAAATAGTTGAGAATCTCATTGCTTTCCTAGACTAATTTCAGGTGGTCCATTTATCGTGTATATCCGCATCTACCTTAGTATTATTATTGCTTTTGAGAAATACTTCCCTTCCCTCCAGAAAAAATAAAAATAAATAAATAACATTGCCATTTCCCCTGAAGATTTATTTGTGATTTATCAGGCTGATTCAAATTACCTGGTCCGAAAATGGGGAGGGGAAAGATTGTCATAAGACGCATCGATAATACAACCAGCAGGCAAGTGACATTCTCGAAACGAAGGAACGGGTTGTTGAAGAAATCCAAGGAGCTGGCAATCCTTTGTGATGCAGAAGTTGGAGTTATCATCTTTTCAAGCACAGGGAAGCTCTATGAGTTTGCAAGCACAAGGTCAGACACAAGCCCCAACCAATACTCAATTATTATTATTAATTGTGCTGCTATGCAGGTGTTGTCTCATTTCACTGCTATACACAGAAAATACATGTTAGTTGTTAAATTTAACTTGAGAGCATGTGACGGCAAGAATAATCCGCACTGATCTCAATTGCTTACTGCTATTGTTGCTCTTCTGCTACAAATTCAAAAAATTAGGCTAGTCGATCAGGTAGTGATTAAGGATTATGGAATAGTATAATAGTATATTGCTCCACTTGATGTTGAATACTTATTGCACAATATTAGTTCCTTTGAAGATTACTCCAGCTTAGTGACCACTCTTAAGGAGTCAATAAAACCAAAATATTACATCACAATTGTCTGCCCTTGTTCTTATTACAAGATATTAGATCTTAGAGCTAGAAAGAGTTTCCGCTTAATGTTGGTGCAAAGAGAGCGACACAGCAACAATAATCCACACAGGCTCCAACCTTGATCCTCCAACAACCTTAGCAAACCCATCTAGCTGAGATCTATGCCCTAGACTAGTGTTTGGCAGGTCTCGCATAAAATGTGGACTAATACCCAAGCAGGACATAGCCATCCACTTTCTATTCAACAAAAGAAATCAACACATTCCTATTCAATACAGCCAAATGTTTCATGATGGTCCATATGGTAAAGCTCTCACCTCCAATCATGATCGATAGTTCATACGCTATATACTTAAACTTTAAACATTCATGGGAAGTGTAATGAGGGACTTTTGATGTCATTTTGCTCCCTACAGAAAAGAAAGGGAAGGAACCAACCATAATGCACGCTCTAAGTTAGATTCACCCCCTATTACTTAGACTAAGCTCTCATAGCCACTAAAACCCATAATGGACGAAGTCACTTATAACAACCCTACCTTGACCAACGGACATCCTTCTAGGCACTCTGGCCCTACTTGCGTGCATCCTAGGAGACTTTGCAAGGGGTGTCCACAATCCTAATGCTATTCCCTACAGATCACAATTAACTGTGGAGCTCATAGCACAGCACATATCACATGGGTACTTGAAAAGGAAAATTGAAAAAAGACGAAGATAAGTACTACAAAGACCGTCCAGACCTCAACTTCTATCCTCACCACAAAAAGGACACCCTTTTTTTTTGGTAAAGACAAAAAGGACACCCTTCAGCCAAACATAACTCCTTTTTTAGGCATGTATTTTCATCTGAAGCATGTAATCAGTTTATGTACTTCACATGTTGAGGCTTTACTGCAAGCATGTAATCTTTCCTAGTAGATTGGGGAAGTTCCAGGTATAACCCCCCCCCCCCCCCCCAAAAAAGGACTTATCATGCGACCAAATCATTTGTCATTTCATTAAGGAAGGGAAGTTACTCCAAAAGCCTCAAAATAACAGGTCTCTCCCAATTATTATGTAAGCCTAACTAATAATACATCCAAATGATGTTTGATTATCTTCTCAAGAAACAACTTCCTCAAAGACTCACTAGAGAATTGTATTTTCACAAGAAGATTTCCACACCAAATGTCTTCCTAATATAAAACTCTCGCTTCATAATCCACCTAAAAAAACTAAAAGAAGATGTCTAAAAAAAATTATTTCACAAAAGTTTCAATTTATCTTGAAGCCTCGCTTCAAACTCAAAGTTCAAACCCAATGACAATTTCAGAAAGATAGCCTGCATCATGCACTACGTCTATTCCTTAAACCTATACCTATACTTTGCACCTCCTTTGACATCTCAAGTTCATGGAACATGGCGCGAGGATTGGACAATTCATACTCAATCACCACAAATAGGTTCTTCAAACATTAAACCCTATTTACGACCCAACCCCAATATCCACTTTGCCTATTACCACCATCACCATCGCTACCACAACTACCAAAGGTGCCTATTGTCCCATAAACAGATTTTGTACAATGTTTCAGTCCCGCTACCTCTTCTGAGAACCGTCTCCCGACCCATTTTTGGTTTTGATAAGTAAGATAGGATATCAGTATATTCAAAAGGACACCAAAGGGGTGGGTGACTCCCGACCCATTACTTTATCTCTTCTCTTTCGGAATGTCACCTATAGATTTGGCCAATAAGAATCAAAATAAAGATACAGCCCTCAATTCAAGAGTAGGAGTAACATATACAGTTGTGTGGTTGTGAATAAAGAAGAACAAGCAAGACTACATGACAAGTCTTGCATAAGGAAGTAGATATGAAAGGAGGGAAGAGGTGAAAGTCTAAACATTTGATGACTCATCCAAATAACATGTTGAACTAGATGGGCAATATTCAATGGTCACGGTTTCGTGCAACCCCAATTCCCTCATATCCTATATTCTCTTCCACTTATTACACAAAACGCCACTTTCTCCAATTCTTTTTTATGATGCGCTAAAATGAGTCCACAAAATACCCTAAAGCATACAGCAAATGGCGCTTTAAAGAATCCCACGGCTTGCCACTTGCTTAAAAATCAACCAAAAAGGTAGTGAAACACATTTAGGAAAAAATTGATTTAAAACAAGGAAAGAAAAAAAAGGAAAAGGAAAGAAACGCAAAATACTACCAAAAAAAAAATACATGCAGTCAAAAATTCAGAATTTAATAAAATTTCCAACATACCCCTTGCTTGAAAGTTTCTGCTTTGTCTCATGGAGCACCTCTCTCTGCCATAACAAAGCCAAAGAAAATAACCCTCCCCCAAATATAATCCATGAATGTCTACAATGGAAAACATTTGTAAATTGCATTTCACTCAATTCACCTATGCAAATTTCCAGAGCAACTACCCTTCATACAATTATATTCATCCACTGACGAATGATCCTTTAAAACTCTCTCAAGTCTTTTGAGGTTAACACATCTAAGAGAAAACGAGCTTAGAGACATCGATCCAGGAGTATTGTTGGATGATCCTAAACGCAATAATTAATCAAAACTTTCACATATAAATTCCAGTGCTTGTAGATCAGAACTTGTGCAGGTATGCAAAAAATTCATATAAATAATGCATATAGTGGCTCATCCTAGTACAGTTCCTACTATGAAGTTGGGACGTACCTGATTGTTACTCTCACAATTATGCATTCACATCCCTGCAACAGACGAATTTAGCCAGCATTGTCCACAAGTGCTTGAACAACAGGTCCTCCAGAATATTGCTGATACCAATTTGCATTTTTATTGACAGCATGAAGTCTGTAATTGACCGCTATAACAAAGCCAAGGAGGAACAGAATCAGCTGGCAAACTCAAATAGTGAGCTAAAGGTATGTTCACTGCTTTATTCTCAATGACGTTCTAAGTACAGCATTCGAGTGTTTCCCTGTTTCAGAACCTCAAATTCATAACTTTAAATAGCATCCACAAGATCGAAAAGAGATCCCAATCCAATAATTCACACATAATTGCTACTGCCAGACATAATTTGCCGTTGTGGAAGAGCAAAATTTCAACGTACTTCTATTCAGATGCCAATTTCAAATTCTAGTAAGAACATTAATTACATCAAACAAACAAATAGATAGTGAGGAAAGTAAGCTTAAATAAACAAAGCCGTAAATCAAGTTGTTCCTAACAGCTTGGCACTATAGACACTTGCTATCTATGATTCTAAACAACTATTCCCAACTCTGATTCCATAGAAAAATCCACTTAGGATTCACCAAATGTCTTATTTTTAATGATAGTTCCCATCTTGTAATTCATAAATTGGACGCCCTCGAAATAATGTCCAAAATTTGTAGGACTTAAGTTATCATATAGAATCAAATCGAAATCTTGCCGAGTCAAATACAATCCTATCCAAGTATTCCACAATTCAATGTCCTTTATTTTGCCAAAAAAAAATTAGCGCAGATTGCCAGTTTCGAGAAAGGAAAAAAGATCCCAAGCGCAGTCCTTCACAAGGACACTAACGGCCGATTTGATAGCCACTTAGCCAATTAAGCAATCCATGTGCATGAAAATGGGATTAGTCACAGTTAGATATACAGCTTTACCATGTCAATCCATGAATCTATGATTTGGTGTAGCAAAATCTTATGTAATTCTCTGCTTGGCAGTTTTGGCAAAATGAAGCTGCGATGTTAAGGCAGCAGCTGCATGCTTTGCAAGAAAGCAACCGGTAAGATTGTGCTCTCTTTGCTACGATTAAAAATTATTCAGGCTTAAACTAGGGCAGACACCAACCTCTGAATCTCAAAATAAGTATGAAAGGCAAAAGTTCGCATTCGTCATAGAATCATGCTCACAGAAGAACTTCAGAAACATTTAACAATTTAACATCACAATCATCAGAACAAATTTCAAAATTTGAGAGTGTGAGAAGAAACTATTACAAAAGCAATGTGCAGCTCAATACCATGTCATCAGCGGCATATGAAACATTTCATGGATAAAATGTCAAGATCTAGTCCCAACGAGATGTAATATTTTGAAGAATATATATATCGATTTTCTACTGAATAGGAGGCAGAGAACAAATTTTAAAAATGGTGAAATTAAGCCTAGTCCATTAAAGGAGATAACAAAATCCATAACACAAATTGCTATCTATGTTAAGCATTATGGAATGGAGTATTGTAAATAGTTGTAGTACCCTATAAAAGATTATAATGATAGATTTTAAGGGTTCTGAGTCTTCTGACCCATGTGGACATGGGACTATCTTCAACAAGGTCAGACTATTATGTTGCTAACATGACCACTTAAATAAATAAACTAATTAAGAGAACAAGCTTTTTTTCCCAAAAAATGATGGAATTTCCTTATTTACATTGCAGACACATGATGGGGGAAGAGCTCTCTGGTTTGACTATTAAAGATCTACAAAATCTTGAGAATCAGCTAGAAATCAGCTTACGAGGAGTCCGTGTGAAGAAGGTACTGATCATAAAGTCAAGAGAAAAGTAAATTTATAAATAAGACTCATAGGCCTATATATTGCAGGATCAACTATTGTTTAATGAGATACAGGAACTAAATCAAAAGGTAGCACTTTATAAATTAGCACTTTCCTTTTTTCAATTAACAGATGTAATTATCACAGAAGCACCTAAATGTGAAAGCCAAATGTTACAGGGCAAGCTCATTAACCAAGAAAACGCAGAACTGTATAAGACAGTAAATCTAATCCGCCAAGAGAACATGGAGCTCTGTAGAAAGGTATTTGTTAGTTCAGTAATGTGCAGGATATCTTCCTCAAGGGCCAGTATAGAAAACATTGATGTCAAGAGTTCCACTTCAGGTATACGAAACTGGTGAAACAAGTGGTTCTAACAAAGATGCTACAAGCAACAGTGAAGATGCTGGAGAGAACTCAAATGGACCTATTCAACTACACCTGTGTCAGCCACAGCAGCAAAATATTGAATCATCAATCAAGTTGGGGTATACCAGCTATGACAATATATTCAATCCATGCATAATTCCACTAACAGTTTTCCGAAATTTGGCCCCTTAATTTGTTTATTCATTACTGCAGACTGCAACTGTACTAGAAGATATGAAGTCGGGAAGCATATACCCGAGCCAATTTCTCAAGGTTACCATGCTCTGCTCCTCTTAATTTCGTGGGTATACGCCCATAGACCATCTGAAAAACATTACTTGTCATGAGGAATGACAGAAGTTTGTTAATGTAGAATGGAAGTTCCAAATCAGGTTGAGGCAAAACTTGAAAAGATTATGAATACCCCTAAGAACTGTAATAAAGGAAAGCACATGAAGCTCCATTCTTTTGAGCTAACAATCTTTTTGAGGTGAAAAACTAAGCACAAGGCACTGTGGTCATGTATGTTCTAAATCACTACCAAAAAGGGCAAGGTATGGCCCCATTGGTTACTTAAAACGCCTACTATGGCAAAACATACTTCACATGAGGTAATCAGATTCCATGAATGGTGGAAAATACATATTTAGCAAAGGATACCTTATAGGAGTTTCTAAAACCAAAACTCACAAAGTAGCTATGGTAGAAGGTCGACCACTGATTATGTAGAACAGTGAAAAGGGAACAAACAAAGTCAACCCAAACTACGTGACTAAGCGAGTCTATGCATCATTCTTCTAAAAAATACCCTTAATTTTTGGTTTCATAAAGAAATTTGAAGGAAAGTATTCCTCAGCCTGACTGTATCAGCATTTTTCAAAGATATGACAGATAAAAAGTTGAGCACAATGAAAATAGAAATTAAACAAAGCTCCAAAGAAGTCAAGCAAAAGGATCATATAACTTTGTATTTTAATGCAAATAAAAGGTGGAAGAAAATACCCACAAAAAAAAATGGCAGTGCAGCTTACTTACGTGGCACAGTATACTAAAAGTGAACAAGTGATTTATAACTTGCCCAAAAAAAAAAAAACAACGTGACTTGGAATATTTGAAACTCCACGATGATTCAGTTAAAATTTAAATAAACCCACTGCAAAGTATGCTAATTGTTATTGTGCTAGAATATGTTCCTTGACTGAGACTAAATTTTTACAGGTACAGATCCCCCAACATACAACTTGCACCAGCTGCCCAGTGTCGAAGACAAAGGAGGCAATTTGATCCGAAAGTTAGTCAAGAGATTTTATGCGAAAATATATCTTAGCAGAAGAGGTAAGATAGCAAGGCAACATTGATATTTGTATCTAGAGTGTGAATAAAGCATCCGGAAAAAAAAAAAAAAAAACAAGAATTCCAATCACAAATTGTCAGAGCAGTATATGTACTTTACTTAAAAAAATCCCTAGCTACTTTATTGACGATAATTTAGAAATGTGCCAATCACATCGACTGAAAGGAGCCGACTCGGCCTCAGATGCATTCCTGGTTTTTAGAGTTTGTTTTATACCATACAAAAATCTGCACATAAATCCTTTCGAGATAATTAAACTAGTTTTTAGAGACATGCTTTTCTTCCCACTCAAATATATCTGTTTCTATCATTACTGGTATAGTTCTACTTAAATACACCATATCGAACAATTTTGCCTGTACCTAATAGAGATAAGAAGGGGTGGGAATATGCCGTTCATACTACTTGACTCAAAATAAAACTTATCCTTAATTTTAGAGCCTGGCCATATTCAAATGTAAAAACTCATGGACTCAGCCCCAAGCATGCAACCCTAGGCAGGCTTGGTCATCCCATGCCGCTTGACTCAAAAACTAGTGAGATCAAAGTGAAATCCAAGAAGAAAGAAAAAAACCTAAAATATAGTCAAAGTTTTTTATTTTGAAGTAATAAAAGAATTCTTTTATTTTTAAGAAATAAGTGAAGATATCAACACTCCTCAAATACAAAAGACGTCGAGGAGTTGACGCACATAAACAAAAAGAAGCTAACTTAACTCTTCAACTATGGTGAGAAATGTTGTCCACAAAAGAGAGGAATGTCAAGTTAGTGAAAATACTTAACTCCAACCATAAAATAACCTCCAAAAGCCAAAAAAATTGTTGGTCCGTCAAAGCGATATCATCAAAATGCGATTTCTTCAATCCAGATACACCACCAAACAGCAAGCGGAACCATCTTCCAAACTTCAGCTATCCACGTTTTCTACCTCCTTTTCTAAGCAGAGAGAACATTCTTCACCTTGAGAAGATAGACCCAATTAAACCCAATCAAGGACAAGAAAATATGCCACAAAGACATAACCATGGGCAAGACAGCAAATGATGATCAATGGTTTGTTTGGCCTTCGCAACACAAGGAACATAACTAGCCAATTTGAAACCTCTTTGCTTAAACAAGCTAGTGTTGGATGTCCTTTTAATAGCCACCGAAGCAAAAATAATAGCACTTCCCAATTGCACCAAAAGGGAGGTTATCAAAAGAGAGTGAATTTTCAGCATAATTACAAAACTTCCTAACACTAAAGGTTCCATATTTATCATGTAACCAAGTTATCTCATCCCAAGTTGTGGAATGGCAGTTGAAAGAAACCACCCAATCAGAACCCTCTTTTGGATACCTGTTATTCCTAAGAAGCTATGTTGACATTTTTGCTTTGAAGCAACACTCAATGGTATAGCGAAAACGTATATAAAATACAAGGGTAAACTACAGACAGTGCCTTCACGGAATAAAAGATGACAACTGAAAGAACATTGTATATGAAACCAAGTGACACCCGCGTCAAAAGCAAAGCTGGATAGTTAATATCTAATCTTAAACAGGTGAAAAGTTGAGTGAAGGTGAGGGTGGAGAACATTACATTAACCAAAGAGCAACTTTAAAAAGCGAGATTTCAACTCTTTAAATATGATGATCTCTAGCGAACCAAGTGCACCAGCAGATGGCTCCTTTGCCATCTTCCAAAATTCAGTACTCCTAACCCTTTTCCGTCTTTCGGTTCTAAGCCGAAAGAACATCTTTAGTTTACGAGGGTGAACCCAACTCAAGCCGAAAAAAGACTCTAAATGCCATATAGATAAAATTTTAAGGGCACGAGAGCAAAAGATGATCCTTGGCAAGGAACATCGGCTCGCCAAATTGAATCTTCTACTCTTAAGCGTGCCTCTTTTTTATGCCATTTTCTCTTTTGCTGCAACCCAAGCAAGAAAAGTTTAAGCTTTTTGGGAGCCTAGAACCTCCACAACACAGTTAATGAGCAAAGGCTTACACCACAAGATATGAACTAGACCATGTTAGCCCATAAAACTTCCCCAGAATACCCTCACACTCAACTAGAAGATGTTCGCCCATAAATTCAAATTCCTTCGCTCGCCAAATCCTGTCCACAATCCATCCCACTATGTCAAGAAAGCTCTCTAACATGAAACATACCATGCAACTACGTGTGCATACATATTTACCCTCTTGATAGAGAAAGTGACATATACCATCATGGTCCTTAACCTCTTTTGATTCCTCCCACGGTAAAGAGCAACGTGGTACTAAGTCAACCACAGTGATCATCTAACATCCAATACCCATAGTAAAGCAATTACACACATCTTCCAATTAGTTCTGCTTCTGCCTTAACGTAGATCGGCATTATACTTCACCGCAATATTGTTCTCGCGCTTACTATAGATCCAAAGGAAAATTACGGCACACTAAAGAGACCTTGCCAACCCAAAAAGGCATCTGGTACGAAGACTTTTAATACAGTAGTGGAGATATAAAGGTAAAGATTCACGATATAAATGAAAGGCAACAAGTTGTGCAGTGAAAATTGAAAGGTAAGTCGATATACCACACTAAAATTGAAGATACTAATCCTTGACCAGCAACCCAAACCTTTAATGAGAAGTAACTGGAGCAAAATGAGTTACTTGTTTTTCCCACTTTTAGCAAACCACTTGGCATTGATTAAAAGTTTAAAACCAAGCTCCTTCTAATTGAGTACATCTAATCCACCTCAAGACCAAGTAAAGTTCAATCGAATATTTAGTCGCTTTGTTGCAATTTTGTAATTTGTATATAGAAAGGAGTTTGTTTAACTTTCTAATGTGATGTCCTAGTACAACGACAAAAAGACTCTCATTGAGAGTACAATGAACCTACAATAAAAGTCTCTCATTAAGAGTACAATGGACCGATAACTGAAAGGAGAACACCTTTGTAACTTCTAACTTACAAAGGTAGGTCAAAGTGTCAAACCACTTAGAAGTTACAAATACATCACAACTCATATAATTTTCGTAATAGATATTAAGTCTCCACTTAAATTTTATGTTGTGACCAAGTTGTTCACAAGGTTTCTCGTGGTATTATTTTCACTCATATACTCTTTATATAATAACCTTAATAATAGCAACTACCTTAGTCACAACCGTAATCTCATGCTCTCTCCTTTACGATGGATCGCAGCCTTTGTTGCGAAGCACTTCTCTCCGCTGGTGATAGACATTGAAGAAAGGTTTACACGTGTACATCTTGATTTAAATCATGAGTCATGATGATGTGTCTCCATTATTCGCGGAACAAAATCAGGAACGCTTGAAAAGAAGATATAGACTAAGTTTTGGATGAGTGATGAACTTATCAACTCCATGTTTGATGTTTAGTTCTTGGATAATACAATTAAGGTAAGCACCCATTACCCCTAGTATTTTCTTTCAATTATTTGTTGATTGGATGTGAATTTTGGTGTAATGATTTGTTTTATTGTTTGTTCCGAGTTGAAATACTTTAGCACTTTCTGTAATTAGGAAATCATTGATTATTTGATGTTTAGGCTAAGATTTAGATGCATCGAATCCTTGCTTAAGGGGTGTGTTGAGTGCCTTGAAAGGTTGGAGGGAACACTTGATCGAGAGTTTACAATTTTAACGGGTCAAATTTTTAAGTTAAAGCATCAATGGGGCGTTTGGTCTAGAGGTTTCAAGAAAAGGAAAATGAACATTGGTCCTCAAGTCCCTCAAGCGGTTGGGTTAACAATTTCAATCATTCCCTTTCCCCATTTTCAATATTTCAATTCCTTCAAATCCTTCTACGGCGTTAAAGGGCCGTTTGGTATAGAGGTTTCAAGAAAAGGAAAGGGAACATTGGTCCTCAAGTTCCTCTCTGCACGTTTGGGTTGACAATTTCAATCATTCCCTTTCCCCATATTCAATATTTCAATTCCTTCAGATCCTTCGACGACTTCTACGCCCATTTCCTAGTCCCCTAAGGGTTTTAAGGATCACCCACCTCAGATCATCCTAATCACCCACCACCACCACCACCAACACGGCAACACCCACGGCAGATCCACCATGTCTCTAGCCCCATATGACTATTGCTTATTGCTTAAAAAGAATGATAGTACTAAAAAGCTCCAAAGTCTAACGTACTCATTGAGAAATAAGACTAGGACGGAGAACCTTTAAAAGCTTCCAAGGGTGCGTACAAATGAGGCTAAGAAACACTCTAACAATTAGAATCGCAGGGCCAGACATATGAGCTTCCACAAGATACTACTTTTCATCCATAATAGCAAGAGAATTACACGCCTAACTACTATTTCACCTTACGGAAACAAGGCCATATCATCCTCCCCTAATCCTAATAACACACCAAAGCAGTTGACTATTGAACAACTTTCCAAACCTAGTGTCTAAAAGTTTTCGTGCTATCTTTTCACATATGATAAAATCTTAAGAATCAAAAGCATTAAACAGCATGTGAGCAATTGGAATCCATTATCCCGATGTTTGGTGAGGATGTAGTTCAACGACAACCAAGTCTTAGTCCCAAAATGATTTGATATAGGCTAACATGAATTGTCATTTGGAACCCTCATCCATAAGCAATTACATGTTAAAAAAAAGGGGGGGAGAGAGAGGAACACGATTACTAAAACGAATGAATAAACAACATTTTGCTACAACCTTCTACCTTTGTAAAAATCATTTCTTTCTTAAACTCTTTGGTGAGGATACTTTAAGAGCCAATCTCTCATATCCTTTACTCCCTCAAATCCATATTAAACACCGAGTGTCCTTTATGAGTCAATGTTTCAAAACATTCACCGTAAATATGTCAAAACCTTTAATGAATTACAATGTCACACAAGAACTATTTACGTTTAAAAAAAATCCTTAGAAAAAAGATGTTTATATACATGAAAAAAGTCATGGTTGTGTCTTAGAAGCCACGTAGACTCAAATAAATGCAATATTTGTTTATTGGCTATCTTGCTCAAAATAAAGATCTAAGACGTTTCACCTTGTTTAAAGAGAAACATAATCTAATGGGTTGTTCATCTTAGGTCGGAAGGGGTACTTATTTGTTTGTCAATTTTCTCTCAGATTTTGGAGAGCACTCAACTATTGCGACAACTCTTATATTTATGGAGCATACATAGAAGAGATTGTAAGGGTGGAGATTGAGGAAGGTGGAGCACTGATTACATAAAGAGGATGGCACGCCATGAGAAAAGGGAAAGGGGGTCTCCAAATAGGGCTGTTAGATACTTAGAACACATCGGGAGGCTACATGGGAAGGGAAGGGTCGAAGATAGTGCGAAGATAAGAAATCAAACCAGGAGGAAAATCGGAAAAGTAGGTCAGCATATATAATGGTTGTCTAGGGGAGAACTCGAGGGATTAAGAAATATCATTGCTAGTGCTTAAAGTGGATGTTGGTGAGGTCACCCATGATTAGTGAGGGAGAAAGCTTAGTTTAAGGAGGCGCGAGGCTCTAGGGGCTGTTACGATGAGGCGTGAGGCACACGCCTCATGCACACGAGGCCCACTCATTTAGCGAACAAACTTCTATTTTTCAAAACCATATTTTGCAACAAAAAAAAAAAAAAAAAATTACTTTTTTTTTTGGTAGGTAAAGAGGTACTATGGTAAAGAAGTATAAACTAGGGATTAAGGGGCAAAGGGAAGGGTAGAAGTAAGGACACAAGAGAGAAAAATTGGAAATTCCACAATCATGCGCATATGAGGCGATGCCAGCTCATGGGGCCTTGCGCCTAGGCGCGCTTTTCTAAACTAAGGGAGAAAGTACAGATGATTAGTGTTTTCAAGAAGGTTATTTTGTGAGTAGATTCATGCACAAGGCTTCGCATCTCTACATTCACATTTCCTATTAATGTTCTCACCATTCGCCAAATAACTTTGATTAATATTTAATACCTTCATAAATAGCAAATGAGAGTTTTATCTTCTTTAACTACAACATTACCTTATAGGCCTAAAGCCTTAAAGGCTCTTGCCTAAGGCGACTGTTAAAAGCATGAAGACCTTGTTTCAAATGACATCCGATTAACATATAGAGTTGGCAAGAGTGAAGGGTTAGATAAACTTAGAAATGAGGGTTAAACAAATAAATTTTAAAACGACATTTTTTTTCTTTGTGATTCTCCCCAAAGTAAATTAGCAATTTATATATATAGAAGAAATTAAAAAAGAGTTGGTTTGAGTGAGCAACCAAGGATCTGGAGATATAAATACATCTGGGCCTAAATATGATCCTATTATCATAAGGTACGCCCCACATGTGACTTATATATCATATCCCTTGTGTTGAACTGTTGTTTGTAAGGGCTTACCTCATTCGGCATGGTAATGGTTATACACAATGTAATAAGAACAAAAATAAATACCTTTAAACGTAAGAACTTAGTGTTGAACCTTAGCGCAAACAAAGTTGATACCAATGACTATATCTTCACGAACAATGTGGCTATGACTCAAATATGTATAGGGTTTCTATCTTGTTAGATACTCCCTCCGTCCAAGTTCAAACACCTCATATCGAAATGCCCCTTTATGAAAGAAGGTGTGCCTTCCAAAAAAAAGCATAGAAGATTCTTATCTAACTCACTATTTGATATTTTGGAATTTTGATTAACCGATTAGTGTGTATACCCTTTTCAATACAAGGCCATTTTGGGTATGGAGTGTTTAAACTTAGACGGAGGGAGTATGTGAGTAACGCTAGCTAGATAAAACAAATGCAAGTAAGAACACCCCCCCCCCCCTTCATCCAAGCTAAAAACTCATAGGGCTAAATCACGGCTTATTAGCGGTGGAATAAAGATTGAGTTCAAAATCTTTAACTACTTGATATATAAAGTTAAAAGGGAGGAGTATCGCCCACTACATATAATCAATCAACAAAGCATAGCATTAAAGCAAGGATAATTTAACAGATAAGGAAAGATTTCAACAAGGAAACGTAATGTTGGGAACCTCAAAAAGGAAAGTAAGAACTTTGAGGCTGGACAGAGGAAGTAGTTAAATTTCAGAAATTCACCAATTTTAAGGGTATCTATAACAACAGTAGCACCCAAACACGTTCCGCAAAGCCATAGTAGTCCAATCACCTTACTTATATAAATTGGCTATGCTCAATCACTCAATCATTTCACTATAAGGGGCCTAGATGAGGCTTTAATTATTCTCTTTTCATGGAAAATTATGTTACTTAAACGATAGAAAATACATAGAATGAAGAAATGGAATTCTTGTAAGAATTAGAACTTCTCCTAATTTGTGGACGGATATTTCCCTTTACCCTTTTGAGCACAAAGAGGGTATGTAGATGACGACGCTACATAGAATGAGACAGTCCTCACAAACAGCCATTCAAAAGACCCCAAATGCGGGTGTTTGAAAGCACCCTATAAAACTTCCATTTCCTTAATCCTTCCAACGTAACACGTTGATCCATGATTCCAACAAGATAAACCCAACTTCCCCCCCCCCCGGCCTCCCATATCAATGCATATATTAGGAAAATAAGTACATCTTGCACCTTCTTCCCTACGACTAATCATTACTCATTGGTAATTACGCACACGAAGAAATGCATTCCGTAAGTGCACACCCTAGTCTCATTGGTACCACCTAGGATGTATTGTTGGGGTATCTACCCAAATAAAGATCACAAGGGTCACATTTGTAGCCGTTTCATCACCGAGCTAAATTCTAAATTCGAATACCATCAATATTTCATGCAATGTTCATTCAAAAACACTAACTGAAACACAAACCCCTACGAAAGTAGAGTCACAAGGAAGTTTCAATTTCGAATTAAATACAGTGAATCTAAAAGCAAGCAAGTGCATAAATAACCACACACACTTTACAGTTTACACACCAACTTGCAACAAAAGGAAAGAGCGACGAAATGTGTCAACAATTATCGAAACAATTACCTGGTAAAAAATCACCAAGGTAAAGCTTCGTAATCGAATCGCCTCTTCCCACTTATCTCCAATCTATACATTGCAATCAAAATCCACATATCATTAATTCATTAGTTACTCCAACCTTCAACACAATAATAATTTTAAAAAAAAAAAAAAAAATCAATTATGATGAATTTACCAGTAAAATTCAAGCGACAAGGTGAAATTATACTCTCTCTTTTTTTTAACCACATTCCACTCTCATTGCTATAAAAATTACCGGCAAAATTCGGGGGAATAAAAAAAATAAAAAGATGCAGATTATGTCCGAGATTAAAAAAAAAATTGAGGTATCAAAATTCTTTACAAAATTAGGAATTTTTCTACAAATCAAAGCTGTGAAGATAAAATTAACCAGAAAAAAAAAATTGAAAAAGTAAAATGTGAGTGAATCAAAAGACGGAAATGAGTGAGTTACAAGTTACTGTTGTCAAAATCACGAGAAATTCCAATCGTCGTCAACAATTTGATGACCTCCGCGTCAGAATCACGCTTTCAAATCAAGCAAAAAAAAAAAAAAAAAAAAAGAAGAATGGCGAAATTCATCAAAAGTTGCGTGAAATTCAAACTATGTAGAAATGAATCAACAAAAACAAAAGCGAAAACTCGAAGAGGAGAGAGAAAGGCGAGTGGTGGTCAGGCGGAAGGAATGAGATGTTCCCAGAAGTGAGGCATTGAGACTTGAGAGGGATAGAAGAAGTGTAGAATAAAAATATCTGCAAGGGTTGCTTAATCCAATGCTTATATATATACACTATTTACTCCGTGATTAGGCGTACATTAATTATGATTTGATTAATTAATTGATTTAATGGTCGTTTTTACTACTTTTAACAGCGGTGAAATTAAACACCGTGCTGTGTTTTTGTCTTTTGGCGAACCAGCCGACTTATACACAGGGTATGTAGCCAGGTAGGCCTCCTTGCCGACTTGTGAAATACGGAGTATGGTAGTGAAGTAGTACTCTTGAGTGTTGACTAGTATGCGGGGATCCGGCCAAGATTGCTCGGTTCGGTTTCGGTCGGTTTCTCGATCCATTCAAATTTGTGATTTTTTATTACGATTCGAAGGATCGGACCTGGTTGAATGGGTTTTTGTCTAGTCTACGGTGCATGAAATTCGAAAATTTGGTTTTCGTCAGGTCTCGCCTTGAATCATTGCTTTAGTCATAGACTTGTATCTTCATAATAAGCTCGTCAATTTGATAACCCATGAACATTGTCGTTTTTGATATTACGATCGCCAACTGAGTTTATACACAATGATGGTTTTATGTATCAATGTGTTGGTAAAGGCTATATTTGTACAATCCAATTTTGTTTGAATTGAACCACTTCGGATTGTAGAAGATTGTAATGTCGTTAGTAATATTGAGATATGTATGCAGACTTGAACGTAAAGCACCAAACTGTTAATAAGATTGGACTTACCATTAAATCTCACATTGATTTGAAACAAATTTTAGTTCAACTTTGATTGAGCTCATTTAGTATTATCTATTCATTTTACATTACTACTACCGATAGAGGAGTACATCTTTAATCAAATACAAAACCGTTAATAGTATTATTTAGTCTAGTTTAAATGATTACTGAATTGTCTTATATTATCGATATAATATTGCCCCCACGCATTAAGTACTCCATAGATAACTTGTTTTGTGCAAGCCAGAAACCAAATCTGAAGTTTAAACGATCAAAATTGAACTAATAATAAAGTTTGGCAAACGTGAAAAACAAGTACAAACTTGAAGCGTACTAAACCCCGAAATTGCGATTCAAGTTCGTATGTCCCACTTATGCCCGCATTAAGAATTGATGATGCCTTTCCTCATAATGACATGTCTTTTCTTAATGACCCCTGATTGGTTATGTTGTATGCTCTACCATGGAAAATCAAAGAGTCGAGTATTTTCTTGATAAAAAAATATCAATCAAAAGTTTTCTAAAGTCTAAACCATAAAACCGAGCACCAAGCGTAAAATAACACGTCAATCATACTCGACGTTAAAGAGCTGGTAATCGGTTCGCCTGATCTATTTCAAAATTTCAACGATAATACTATTATTATCATAATAAAAAAGAAAATTTGTGAGACCGCACCTTTTAAAAGAACTTTTTTGCGAAACCACACCTTTTATGTTTGATTTTGCGAGACCGCACCTTTTGAAAGCAATATTTTGTCAGACCGCACATTTTATGTTAAATTTTGCAAAATTGCACCTTTTAAGTTCGATTCCTATGCGAAACTGCACCTCTTTTCATTTTTGACTAATTTTGACCCGCATTCACCCGACTTTACTCTCCCCTCATTAGATTTTCCCTCCAATTTTTCCCAATTTTTTAACCGCCAGGTCAGGTCAACGTCGGAAACTGGTCAAAATTGAAATTTTGGGGGGAGATTGAAAGAGAGGAGAATAAGGTCGAGTCAACGCGAGAAACTGGTTAAAATTAGCCGGAATGAAAAGGGGTGCGATTTCGCAAAGGAATAGAACTTAAAAGGTGTAGTTTCGCAAAATTTAACATAAAATGTGTGGTCTCACAAAAAAACTGTTTTATAAGGTGCGGTTTCGCAAAATTATATTTAAAAGGTGCGATCTCGCAAAAATATGCTTTTAAAAGGTGCGCTCTCGCAAAATTTCCTAATAAAAACAAAAATCGGCGATTCTAATGCTCTATCGTATAACGGGTTAACGGGTTGGGTATTTTCATCGCAGATACATAGTGACACAATCCAAAACCCGAAAACTCTAAAACCCAAGGAAATATATTGTGGGCTTGTTGGGCCATATGATACCTAATATCCAAATGAGTATCTGAAATTGAAAGCACATCATTATAATTCACTGATAAACCTCCGTAAAATCCCCCTTCACATTTCCTCCCCAGAAAAACCTCCCATCGTTCTTTACCTTTTTAGCTGCATAATAACTGGATAAGAGTTCAGGCGGGCAGCTTCAAGAGTAAGCCACTTTCATCTCGACCCTCTTCCTTGTAATAATTTCCAATTATTTACACCTTATTAGTTTATAATTTCTTCAAATTTTCTCCCATTTTTGTTTGTGAAAATATGAATTAAAAATCAAAGAAAAACACAAATTAAGGTGTTAATTATGGATTTCAGGGTACCTTGTAATCAAACCCAAGATGGGTTTTGCTCAATTAATTGTGTACAAGATTATAGTGTAAGAAAAAGTGTAGCAAAAGCTAGAATTTGTTCTAGGGTTTCTGCCAATTTTGGCTATGAGAAGAGTTTTGTGGGTAATAAAGTTGGGTTTTGTTTGAGAAAGGATAAGGTTTTTAGGAAACAAAGGAAAAATTGGGTTTGTGGCGTGTCCAAGAATGAACCTTTTGCTGTAAATGGTAGGGTTTTGAACCATGAGAGGAAGCCCGTGGTTCGGCTTAATGGCGATAGCTCGTCTGTCGAGTCTAGCCAGCCGAATTATGATGAGATAGGGAGTAATAATCATCTTCGTCGCTTGGTTAGGAATGGGGAGCTTGATGAAGGGTTTAGGTTTTTGGAAAGTATGGTTTATCGTGGCGATATCCCTGATATTATTCCGTGTACTAGTTTGATTCGTGGGCTTTGTAGAGTTCGTAAAACTAGGAAGGCCACTAGGGTGCTGGAGATTCTCGAGGATTCTGGGGCTGTGCCGGATGTGATAACTTATAATGTTTTGATTAGTGGGTATTGCAAAGCTGGGGAGTTGGAGAATGCTCTTAGACTCCTTGACCGTATGAGTGTTGCTCCTGATGTTGTGACTTACAACACGATATTGCGTAGTTTGTGTGATAGTGGGAAGTTTAAACAGGCTATGGAGGTTGTTAACCGGCAGTTGCAGAGGGGGTGTTATCCTGATGTGATTACATATACAATTCTAATTGAAGCAGCTTGCAAGGATAGTGGGGTTGGCCATGCGATGAAACTTTTAGACGAGATGAGGACTAAAGGCTGTAATCCCGACGTTGTTACCTATAATGTTCTTATAAATGGAATCTGCAAAGAAGGAAGATTGGATGAAGCCATCAAATTTCTGAATAGCATGCCTTCATTTGGGTGCCAACCTAATGTGATTACCCACAACATCATTTTGAGAAGCATGTGTAGCAAGGGAAGGTGGATGGATGCTGAAAATCTATTGTCTGACATGCTCGGGAAAGGTTGCTCTCCTAGTGTTGTAACCTTTAATATACTTATCAACTTTTTATGCCGGAGAGGTCTACTAGGCCGAGCAATCGATGTTTTGGAGAAGATGCCAAAACACGGGTGTACCCCGAACTCCTTGAGTTACAACCCTCTGCTACATGCATTCTGCAAAGAAAAAAATATGGAAAGGGCAATTGAATACCTTGGCATCATGGTTTCTCGGGGTTGTTATCCTGACATTGTTACATACAACACACTGCTTACCGCTTTATGCAAAGATGGGGATGTTGAGGTTGCTGTAGAAATTTTGAATCAATTGAGTGACAAGGGTTGCTCACCTGTTTTGATTACTTATAACACAGTGATAGATGGGTTGTCAAAGGCTGGGAAGACGGAACAGGCTATAAAGCTTCTTGATGAGATGCGAAGAAAGGGTCATCAGCCTGACATAATTACTTACTCTTCCCTAGTTGCAGGGCTTAGCAGAGAGGGAAAAGTTGACGAGGCAATCCGTTTCCTCCATGATATAGAAGGGGTTGGCATCAGGCCTAATGCTATTACGTATAACTCTATCATGTTGGGACTTTGTAAGGCTCGAGACACTGCTCGTGCTATTGACTTCTTGGCTTATATGGTATCGAGGGGTTGCAAACCCACTGAAGCTACATACACCATTCTCGTTGAAGGAATTGCATATGAAGGTTTAACAAAGGAGGCCTTGGAGTTACTAAATGAGTTGTGTGCTCGAGGTTTTGTGAAGAAGAGTTCAGCAGAACAGGTAGCCGTGAAGATGTAGAAGTTACGTATAGCCAATTGCCGTGAAGATGACGCAACAACAATATTAGCCCCGTGGCTCAAAGGCTCTTGGCTATAGCAAGGGGCTTGGATGGACGCAATCGCAATATTACCCTTTTGTTGAACATGTAGTTGAATGGAAAACAGTATGTCAACCCTTGGCTTGTGCTGCTTGTTATTGTTAATTAAGTCAGGATTCAATTTTGTCAGATTTTTTGAATCCATATGAACTGCTCGACATCGATACATACTCTGTAATCTGGAATAGCTAGCCTTCTTGATCTGTACCACAAATGTACTAGTTACCTTCCTCTGAATGAACGAGTAATTTTTCAGTCAAGTCCATTACATGACCTATAACGTTTTTTCCGGAGTCGATATCATTTGCTATCTACAACTACAATTTGTACTGTGAAAATTCTTCCGGCACAAAAGCATATAATATTTCAGGATTTTCTCCTGAAGTAATTAATAAGAATTTATAATTTGTTTTTTCAAGTGAGAATATGATTATACATGTGCGAGTCCTTTTTGTAAGTCATTGTTGGAATTCTATGAAAGAGTCTTGGGAGATACTGTTCTCCTTGCTCTTACAGTCCACTTGGAAATCTAACGATAGGAGTTCTTAAACCCTTTCGCCATGGAGGAAAGCAGGCTTTCACAATCAACAACAGATGGGTTGAGTACTTGAGTCCCTCAGTTTAGGCTTTCTAGAGAAGTTAGTATAGAACTTTTTTTTTTTTTTTCTTTTTCTGTAATAAACATTTGCTATAATCATCAACAAATTAACATAATGTTATCATATGAATACATTGATATGACTTATGGTACAATATAAAATGTTCTCATGTGTATTGTATATCAACAAGCGCCTGTAGCTCAGCGGATAGAGCGTCTGTTTCCTAAGCTGAAGGTCGTAGGTTCGATCCCTACCTGGCGCGCTTTTTTTTTTTTTTTTTTTTTTTTTCATTTTCCGAAATGAATCAGCAGCAATCTTCTTCCATTTTTGTAAGAATTATTGTGAATAAATTTCCGTCTTTTTAAAAGTAAGAATCAAAGTTAAACATAATTATAAAACAAAATAAACTTAAAAAAAAAAGAAAAAAATAATTATAAAGCGAGACAAAATAATCAAAGCTAAACATAATTATAAATCGAGATAAATGATTATGTACAAATATACGAGAACAATGTTACGAGTCTGTGTTTCGACATTTGACCTTAAAGTTAATCCTAAACAACAACACAACAGTATGTATTATTATAATCAGAACACAGGGCAACCATCAACAACAATACCCTTAGCAGTAGGGCAGGAAGCCAGTGGACAGTACTCATCTCCTGAGCCACCCCACCATGAAAGGCTAACATTCCCAAGAGCCACATACAAGAGCACACTCATGAAGGCCACACCACCGTCCAAGGCGGCCGAGAGCACGTAATTATACTTCTCCCACCACCTCTTCCTGTACCTCATCACCAGAAAGTTGAAGACAAACCCAATGATGATCCATGAGTTGTAGTTGATGGCTGATGCAGGCGGTATCGACCCGGCCGCCCCGAAAACCACCGCCAAGTTGATTAGGGGAATCCATTTCTGCTTTGGGAATGCCTTGTGTATCAACCACACTATGAGTGGACCCACAAAACCAAGAAAGAAACCCCAGTTTAAAGCTGCATAATTTCCGTCTACCCCGAACATTCTCTTTGGCCCTAGTAATCCCCATATCACTGATGCGTCGAAGAAAACTCGGTCATTTGGACATGTCCATTGGCTTCCTTGTGGGAGAAGATTCTCATTGCAGATGCCTTTTACTGAGCTCAGTAACCACCATGCTGTTACTAAGTTGGTTGTTCCAGCTAGGATTGTTCCTATAAACTGTTTGTACAATGCAGAATTGCAGATAAACAAAATGTAAGTCACAAGCCACAATAATTTCATGAAATTATTAGTAACACAGAGGAGAAATAATTAAATTACCTGAACCATGAACATAGATCGTGGAGGAACCTTCATGTAATGTCCGAGCTTGAAATCATTGAGGAAGGACACAGCTTGTGACATACTAATGTAACCATATGTTTTGAAGCAAACATTGGCAATTGGTTTTCCGGGCAAAATCAAACCCATAATGTACTCTGTCAAGATGTTCAGTCCTGGTGACTGCATAAATCATAAATCACTTATATATCAGTAATTGAGACTAGAGTCAATGTCGTGTTTTATATACGACATTCACAACGGAAACACTAATCGATAAGTTATATTTGGTACGGAAAAAGAGTAGCTAGTAATTTACCTGGTTAGTTGTAGCTGTAATGATGCTGACAGGAAGAGTGAAGATGAAGGCAAGGGCAGAAGCAAAAATGAGGGCCCACCATGGCATTTGGATTTCATCTTTCATGAAGATGGTCATCAACAATGCAACAACAAATGAAGCTACTAATAATACCATAAACCACCAATAAGGAACATCCTTGTATATCTTCATCTTTTTGGTGTGAATATCCATCTTTCCCTTTGACGATGCTCTGAATTGCTCCCATATTTTCCTACATTATATTAACCACATAACATGTTTTAGCATCCTTGTAATTAAATCAACCTCTAAGATCGTGTTATCGACTACACATGAAGAAAAAAAAAACGAGATCATCGCAAATATAAATCCTATACCAATAGTGTCACAAAATACAATATACCAATAGTGTCATATCGACTGGTTCTAATTAATAAAGTGTCATGATAGTAAGTTATGATCTCGAAAAATTGGTTAATAATACGGAGTAACACGAAATAAAAAAAGACGGAATTGAATTGCTCATACATATACATACCTTCCATTGAACAAGAAAACGTGTGTTAAAGTAGCTATTGTTGGAAATGTAAGAGTAATCTCCAAGCATTGTCAAAATAAAAGAAGGAGAAGGCAAACAGCCTTTGTCTTTTGACGTTCCGCGGGTGAATAACTTGCGTGACTAACCTTTTCGTTTCCCATTCCTCTTCCTCCTATATATTAATCCTATTTTTTCTATACACACACAGAAAAAATACCAATACACAAAGAACCAAAAACACATACAAATATAATGGAGTTTGGGGTTCCTCGATTGAGCATAGCATTGGCATACGGGACCTGTTATATCAATCGGTTTCCGTCAGTGCAGACGAAGATCGGTGTTGTGTAACCTGGAGGGCGACCGCCATGAGGGGCTTGCACCCGTGGCTCGGCGAAATCGTCTTTAAGGTCAGAGGGCTAAAATCCTCGCCGCAACAAGTAAAGAATTCGATCCGATTGTCAGATAAGTCAGATTAACTCCTTAATTTCCAACAATCTTAAAGACGATTTGTTGTTAATCTTGACTGCGTTGAAAATCGCTAATTCTTACGGGTTCATGCGTATGATTTCTTTTGATGTGATTAAATCAAACTCCTTGAATTGAAAGTAATCAGACGGATGGTTATGGTTGATGTGCGTTTGATGTAGTAAAACTGTTGATCAAGTTCTGTGATGCACACGATGCTCGTTATTTGATCGCGATCATGATATTATGTACATTAGTTTCTTATCATGAATTTTTTGCCGCTTTGTTCCCTCGGTGAAGGATGTTCTTGTCTTTTGTGTTGGTTAAGTTTGAAAACTGTGATCCAATTGGCAATTTGGTGATATTCTATTAGTTAATGAACTCAGCAAGGTTATTGGCATGAACGATCCAGCGTATCATGAGATTTCTATACGCAAGTGCTTCGTTTAATTTGCTCTCTGATGTTAGTATTTGTTCGAGAGTTTCGTGTAAACAAAAAGCTTGCTGGTGAATCTTGTTCTTGTTTGTTAGATAGCAAACTCGTCAGTTGTGTTTTTAAGTTTGAAACTTTTGTGACATTGTAAGAGTAGATGTTGTGCTATTTTTGTTCCAATTGTTGCACAAGTAACTAAATGAAGAAGTGGGATATCTAATGATTGTGTTTGTCAATGATCGAGGTAAATTTATGAATCGGGATCGGACATCGTGCAAGGTTGGAATGTGCGAAAAGGAGCTCGATTAAGAAAACTTGAGCCCTCGTTCTTGAGAAAGATGCTAAAATCTGATCTCGTAGGATTACAATCATCAGATAAGTATACTTCTATGGTATATGCATGATTCGTATAATTTGCTTGGTGCTGTATATTTACATATAATGCCATGTTAGAGTAAGAATATTGTTGTCCGTTTCCTTAATTACCTGTTTTTGTTTGTTCAAAGCATGTTTATTGTAAGTAAACCTAAGGTTGTAAACCTATAATGGTTAAAGTAATTTAAGTGACAAGTCTAAAGTTGTCCAGTTTTGTGACGAACTTGTAGTGACTGGGTCGGATAACTTGTTTTGAGGTTCTGATTACTCTTAGAGTTGTTTGTTGTGTTCAGTGTGAATCTCATGTTTAAGTATTGTACAAGTACATGTGAATGTTGACTATAGAGTTGAACACAAAGTTGTAAACTCTTATGTGTTGTTGTTTGATTACTAGGAATGTTTTAAATTCTAGTTAAAAACGGTATTCACATGTATCTTCTGAGTGATTAAGTTCACTATTTGTATGCTCTAATTGAGATTGTTTGAACACAAAATAACATAGTTCTAATCTTCTTGATGTGGAGAGTCTATGTGCTTGATTGATTTCTTACGAGCTCGAATGTGGGGGTAATTCTTGTAGCCATGTTAGTTGGTTAGAGATGCCCTTTGATACCTTGGTCAATTAAACTGTTGTAAGTTTGAGGTAGTGTTTACCTGTTTGATGAACTTGGTAACAGTGGGGGTTGTCAGTTTGTATAAGTTGGTTTATGTCGACTTTGTGCTTAACTGATTAGTGAGTTGTTGGGTTACTTGCTCAGTGGAGTCAAGAGAAATCCTGAAACGTATTGTATTTACATGTGTGCTGTTATAAGCATTTCCCGAATCAACGTAAATTAACCCCTTGTTATGATGTAACCAAGTGTGTTGTTTGACCCAATGGTAGATACTAGTTAAACTGGTTGTGAACTCCTGAGAAGTCCAAATGTTAAGATAAACCTAATTTAAGGTTGAGTCGTTTAATAATTAGTTCAGCTAGTGATTTAATTCAGTCTGAAGGAGTAAGTCAGCTTTGTGACTTGTTTTATCCTAAGATGTATATGTGCTGAACTTGTTGTCTGACATGCATATTAAATTAAGATCCCGGTGTCTGAATAAGCTTTGTAAGTTATTGAGTCAATTATATTGATTTGTTTGTTCTTAATGCAATAGATTCTTTTGAGAGTTGTACTTGTTTGAACAAACTATACAAGAGGCTGTAAACTTTTGAGGTTGTGATGGATCTTAGTTGAGATGCGTGTTTGGATGATTCACATGTTGTTTGATAAGGGTGGTAAAATAAGTTTTGCCTTTACTCTGTGAATAAGTTGCAACCTTTTATACTTATTGTTGTTGATTAGCTATCATGTTTGGGTCATACATAGTTGGATGTTGAGACCTGTATGTTGAGTTTAGTGCAAGCCTTGGTGTGCAAACCTTAAGAGTCCCTGTATTTTGAACAAACAATTATTTGAATAGAACGTAGACCGTTGTAACTGGGTTCAATCTGGAGTATTGGAGTATGGATTATACACATACTAAATTGATAAGTTAAGCTTTACGGTTGTGAGTGTTCTTGTGTGCAAATCATTGATGAATGAGCCATTCTGTGATTGATAAGTTGGTTGTTGTATCTAACTGTATGTCAATTGAGTTTAATGGAATAGTTTCTAAGATCTATCTTGAGATGACTTGTGTTAAGATGGTGATCTGAGGCCATGGGTCAAGATCACGTTGCCTTTACAAATGTGTTGTTGGTATATAGTCGATCTCCTTGGTGTATAGATGCTTAAGAAGACTTAGGTCATTCATTATTTCTCTTGTGAGATATTTCTGTGGATCTTTTCTTTGTGAGAATTGAGTAATCAACCTTAGGGAACTTTACACATCCTAACTTGGTATGTCCTATGTAGACTAAGAAAGTACACATGTTTCCTAAAGCATTGTTCCATAATGCTTGAGTGGTTTGTTAAATGGTAGGTACTAAAACTTGAGGTTTGTTGGAGTAGGTTCTCCTAGTTGTGGAGATATACTCTAATGGAAAACTAAAGTGCGTAGTATTTAAAGATTAACGTTACCATTGGGTGATTCCTTGGAAGAAATGAAATCTTTGTGTTGATCTAAACTTTGTGTATTGAATAGTCCAATATAGAGTATATGTGTAACAGTTCTAAATTCATGAAGAAAAGTGACCTAAAGTCTGAAAGGGCTCACTTGTGAGTTCTAGACATGGCATAAGTATTCTAAGGTTGAATGAATTTTCTTAATGAGTCTATATCCCTAATTGTTGGGTGGTCCTAGTTGAGGGACTTGATAGATTCACCGCTATACTGATATGTATATGAAGCAAATGCTGGTTGTTACAAGAGACAGATTGTAAGTCTAACGACTGAGCAATATGATATGTAGATTGTAAGTCAAGTGGACTGGACATTCTATATGTAAGATTGCAAGATTGAATAATTATGCAATCTGATTAGTAGGTACCCAATGTGGGGGTACATAAACTACTATGTTTGCAATTCTTAGGCAGCTAACAACTGAAGCTAGCCAAGAATGAGCTTAAGTGTCGTGACATGTTTGGTCACCACTGTAATAATTCTTTAGACTCAGTGAAGTCGTAAAAGAATGGAAATGCGTTAAAGTTACAATAAATAATAAAGGCCTGATTGTAACAAGCAGAGGAAACTGCGAAAGAAATGGGGCTTGGATCACCAGAATGATAAGTAACTTTGAATTCCTACTCTACTTTGTACAGTTCAAAGGATACACTGTTATTGTCATGGCACTAATGAGAAATAAAGTTATCTCCATTTCTTTATTTGCTTTGATAGGTTTGGTGTATCAAAGATAATGACGTGCATACTACCTTGTGTTGAGGTTGAGCTTTGAGCTCTTAATGGACCCATAGCCAAGGTGGTGGAGGACGGATTCCTCCTCTCCGGGTTTTAGTGGTGTGAGGGTAGCACACTTGATGGGATCCACCTAGTTGGTTGTGGAACATATGTAGTGGAGGACGTATTCCTCTTACATATGGCAATGAAGACCGAGTCTCCTTGCGTGGCCGATTCCTATGGGAGGGATAGTGATAACTCCCTAGAGCTTCCAACGAAATCCAGGTATGACGTAGGGCCTCATCAACTATGCGTCAAAGTTCACTCGTGAGATAGTCACGTGATCGCGATATAACATTATCCCTTGTAGAACCGAAAGTCGTGGGTTGGGTGGTGCTTTCATATCACCTCTCTTGGTTCAAAAACTTACGTTTACCACCTGAGGCATGACTGCGAGCCTTAAATTCCACAATGTGTTGATTCAAGTCGTGAGACATCTACACATATGCTTGAAGTTCTTCGTATGCCTTTCCTATGCTCATTTGTCTTTTGATGCTTGTCGATTAGTGGGGGATTGTTGGAAATGTAAGAGTAATCTCCAAGCATTGTCAAAATAAAAGAAGGAGAAGGCAAACAGCCTTTGTCTTTTGACGTTCCGCGGGTGAATAACTTGCGTGACTAACCTTTTCGTTTCCCATTCCTCTTCCTCCTATATATTAATCCTATTTTTTCTATACACACACAGAAAAAATACCAATACACAAAGAACCAAAAACACATACAAATATAATGGAGTTTGGGGTTCCTCGATTGAGCATAGCATTGGCATACGGGACCTGTTATATCAATCGGTTTCCGTCAGTGCAGACGAAGATCGGTGTTGTGTAACCTGGAGGGCGACCGCCATGAGGGGCTTGCACCCGTGGCTCGGCGAAATCGTCTTTAAGGTCAGAGGGCTAAAATCCTCGCCGCAACAAGTAAAGAATTCGATCCGATTGTCAGATAAGTCAGATTAACTCCTTAATTTCCAACAGCTATCACAGCTGCAAATCCAAGGCCATACGTAAGAGCAAAGAACAAGCTAAGATGAACCCGTCCATGCTGAGCATAAGCAGCCTTATCCAACTCAAAGTCTTTATTCACAACGGACGTAACATCGTACGGAAGTCCCAACCAGTTAAACAAGTGGGATGACAAAAAGGGAAACTTCTTGGCATCGTACAAGTTCAAACCCCAGTAGGCTACGGGCATGATCATGTACATGATCGCAACGTAGCCTACTGCGATGTTAACAACCGCGAAAAACGGTGTAACAAGTGGGCTTAAGTTGAACGCGGCTATTACGTTCCAATCAAAGGTAAATGAACCAATGCCTAAGCCCTTTAACCCTGACCCAATCTGGTGGATTTTTACTGTTTTGGGGAAAAGTTGTAACACCCCGTATTTTTGGTAAATTAAATAATTAAGGGTGTTACGTTTTATAATGTAATTGAGGGTTTTATTAAGGTTTAATTGGAATTCGATTGAGTTATTATGGGATTTCTGATTATAGAATTACACAAGAGGATTTGTTAGCCATTCGGATTTGGATCGGGTTTGTGGATCACGCAACCCATCAAATTAGCTAGGTCCAAACCCGAGTCCACCCTAATACCCATTTATGAAAAAAAATAAAGAAAACCCTACCTTCCCTTGACAGTCATTCGGCCCCCTCTTCTACATCTCTCTCATTCTCTTACCTCCACCCGCATAAGATTTCAGCACAACTGTGTCAACTTCAAATACACACAACTCTCACATACAACCTTTGATTAAGACGTGGTTTATGGCGTTAGAACCGTGTTTTCGATACGAATCCATAGACATATAGATCGTGCCAAGATTCCATCGGATGCTCCCTGTAGAGGTGTTTTAGTGGAGCTGTGTCTATTTACCCGAGAACTGTTCAGCTCCCTCGGTATCTTGACGATTCCCATTGACTCATAAATTATTTTGGGACAAGATTTTATGGAGATGTTCCTAACTCTAGTTGTAACAACATATCCAAAATTGGTAAGCCCTTTATTTGTATATCAAAAGTTATATCATAATTCGTGGGTAAACCCTAATTCGTGTCTATGGTTCAGTTTGAGGTTGATTCCCGTTGATACGCTTGGATTTTGTGGACGAAATTTGGAGGGGACGTTCCTGACATAACCTTTTATGACATACTCAAATTTGGTGGTCATCCGATGTCGGAGGTAGACGTTATTCATGTTTATTTACTACTGTCTCCTTTTGGATTCGTGTTAGATTGATGTTAATTGTGAGAATTATGACTTATGGATTCACCTTGTGAGTTAGGGGATTATCTTTTGAGTTATGAGATTGCATTGGGGGTATTGGGTCAAGTTGATACAACACAAAAGTAATTCTTGTTGGTTATTGTGTAACTTAGATTGTGGATTCAAAGAGATGACCTTTGTGGACTTTGAGAAGTGTAACTAGAGGAAACTTGCCAATTGAAGGTAAGAACGTTGACCCTCATAAGCTTGAGCTTCATTTCATATCATGAGAATCCTTCACGTTCATCTTTGTTTCGATTCTTTGCTCATATTCTCTATTTTGATTATCTATCGCCTATTGATATCAATTATCTATTGTGATCACCTTTTGAGCATCTATGTTGATTCCTACATTGATTATTGTTATTGATCATCTATTGATATTCTTGTTCCGGCTTTGGCCGTTTATAAATCAAGCTACTATGCGCGAATAACGTACTTAAGACGGATTAAAAATGTATCTATCTATACATATATAACTATACGTGTGTTATGATGTTTAAACCACCTAGAGCGATTAACCTCTGATCAAGGTATATGTAGCTAGGCCGGAGATCAGCTACCGGTCTCCTAAATGACTTCCTCTTAGGGACTGTGCGTCCTACCGTCCCCCTAGGAGGGGTGTGCACACTCGGGTCTTTAGGATCGTTTTATTCTCGATGCTCTAGTGTTGGATCGGCTTGGGGTAGGACCCTTGCGCAAATAAATTACTTAAAGGAAGATAAACAAAGATTATTGTGGTGATGAATACCACGTGCGCGCTCTACACGACTCGTGTCTTGGGTACACGAGCCGTGTCCGTTGTTACATTGTATTTTCGAGCTCACTGACTTGAGCACGACTCGTGCCAGGCCCCGTTTCAGGCTCTTACCTCCTTTGCGTAGCTTTGTCTATTCTTTGTTAGCTACGCGCCAGTAAGGCGCGTATCTTAATTCTTTTGTATCGCTTAAATGTCTTACTCAGCCTGTGCTGACGTTCTTTGTCTTGGGTTGTGTCCCTACCCTATTCTGGGGCCTGTGTCATCCTTTTGGTGGCGCAGTTGACAGGTTTGCAGATTGAGATGCATTGTATGGTTGAAGCGTCATTGCATGTTGGGCGTTTTGATGAGTCGTCACATATTTGCATTGGGGACGATTTGTAGTTTATCTTTTGGTTTAATTCCCGATTTGTAGATTCAGCTAGAAGTCTTCCGCTGTCATTTGTTCTTCTTGTTTTAAATTAGCCTTGCCGTTGACTTGGCAGTCAATGGTGGCATAACAATCCTTTATTTTTGTATTTAAAGATAGCGAAAATTCAGGGTTGTTACAAAAGTAGACATACTAGTGCTATGTTTTGGATTGTTGGGAACAGAAAGCCAGGGAATACGTAGTAGGTAAAACTGCATATTAGGGCTATTGTGAAAAATTTACTCCTTGAAAGGGTCTTGTCTTGTTTTCTGTCCTGCTTCTCATGCAGTGCCCTGTTTCAAATACAAAGAGGCAATCAGTACAATTCTACACATTGAAAACCATACTCAAAAACGTAAATTTCGCTCTATATTATTAACGTTACTATAATAATAGTAACTTGTTTTTTAACTGACTGATGAGTATGTTGAATATGAGTCGAGTAAGGGTATGAAGAAGAAAAAAAAGAGAGAAAAATTGGTATAGAGTCCACTACTACGGAGTCCGTAGTACTACTCGTAACTCGTTAGTCGTAACAATTACGCCAACGTACCTGAAAAGTGAAACTTGAACGAGACTGCTGGGCCACCACATCTCAGCTGGATCAACAACATACTTCCTCAATATCCCAGCCCAACCATAACCAAGTACCTGCATCAATAGCCCAATACAATTAATTAACCTCATCAATATTATTATTGTTATTTTTTATTATTATTATTTTATTTTTATTGTTGCATGCATGGACTTGTCACATAATGTTTCCTACAACAACAAAAAGAACTAGGTAGCCTAATTCTAAACTAATTAGTCAAGTGAGAAGTGAGGTTATGGTGAAACACCCAAAGTTGAAAAGATTTCTAAATCTATAGTGCAAAAACTACCATCACGTTAGCTACTGAATTTATTTTGTTGGGTGCATGAACGTCTTATACAAAACTCGATGAAATTGTAGTAATTTTGACGGATCATATTTAATTAAAAGAAAAGTAGTACCTGAGTAGTGATAACGAGGAGCCAACTCGCAAAAAAAGAGATCTTCCTAAAATAAAAAGCCTTGATAATATCAACAATGCCAATAGCGTAAGCCGTACCACCACCAAAACTCGAACCCGCATTAGCAAACATAGAAATTAACACATGTTCTTTTGTATTAAACGGACCCGAGTTAAGCGAGAACTCCCAGGGTCCTATATGGTACACCGTAGTAGGAAGCACACGCGCCATGAGCCGTCCGATGGGAAGCGTGGCAACTTGGATGGTGATCATGCTTATGATGAGCGGCTGTGATCTGTAGTTAAAAAAAGTGTTCAAGAAAGATAGTAGTACGCATGATAATATGCCTAGGAACCACATTCTGAACGTCCATACTGGTAATGTTGGATCGTCGTCGTTCGATACCGTTAATCGGACTTGTTCGACGGGTGATTCTTCTTCTTCTCCTTCGCCTTTTGCTAATACACCTTCCTCCATTGTTTTTGGCTCAGCTTCTTTAATCTTCATGTTGAAGATTTATTTCTTCGGTTTATTTTAGTTAGACGAAGATGATGAATAGCATATTATTAATAACAAAGCTAAGGTGTGTGTCGTGAACGTATATTTATAGGAGTTTATTTTATACGAGTTTGATAGGGAGTTGGTTTAGCATTAAGCTTTAATTTTTTACTCTACTCCTATTCCTATCATATACCGTATATTTGTAAGAGTTGCATGTGAATAAATTAGGAATTCAAATAGTCGTTGGTGTGTGAGACTGTGAGAGTAATTCAATCTTGAATCGTGATAGCATTAAGAAACCTTTGCAAACAAGGAGAAACGAATTAATAAATTATCATTGATGAATTTCATCAATTTTTTGACTTAGGAATCATTTTTAGAGATTCACATGTGAGTACCGTGTACATTATTATTATACGAATCTATGTGCACTTCCTACTATACTCGGTCCACTTAAAAACTTATAGTACTAATTTTGTTAGGTTTACAAAAAATTTGAATCTTGTTGATATTACGAATCATTTTTAGAGTAGGAGAATTTAATAAGAAGATTTAAGAAGGAAAAAAAAGAGATTTGAATCATGTTGATGCTAGAAAATCCTAAAACGCGTTTGAACTAAGATGAGTATCTATCGCGATGCCTAAAAGGCTAAAACGTTTTACTATTTTGCGTCGTATTAGAGGTGTTGTTAAAACTAAGGTTTACATGCCAACTTTGGTGAAGGGTAGGAAACACCTCCATCCATCTTCTTTTGGTTTTCAACATTTTGTTTGAATTTTTCGAAGAAACTCAAGCCAAATACAGTTATGTAAATGGATAACCAAAGTAAATGGAAGGATTATAAAATACTCCAGTAAGAATGCGAATAAGAATAGTCATATATTGCGAAAGTTACTTAAGACATGCACAACATTTCCGATCTAACTCTCTCTACTTTCGCTCGATACACTTTTAAATAGTGACTCTTAAATTGTAAAATTAAGAGGACTATATTCTAAACATCCCGTAAATTCACCTCTAGCCCAACAAAAAAATATCGGGCTGGCCCAACTTTCATTCAAGAGGCTCTCGCATTGTAACAAAAGTTAGATTTCAGGTCTGTCCAATCGAAAATTCTAAAAATAGAAATTCTAAAATGGTGCAAATGTTGCAATCGTAATGTTGACGCAACCACCGCACCAAGACACCAACCCACTGAAACTGAAAGTGCGGCCTACTAACCAGTAACCATCGCTGCTGACAAGCGACTCACTAACTCCGAGAAGAAAAAAAAAAAAGAGGAGAGAGAATCTCATCGCATCGCATCACATCACATCACGGTAATGGCGGCAATGGCGCTTCGTAAAAAGCTTTCTTCTTCTACAAGCTCCTCCTTTATTCGTCCTCTCTTCAATGGCGGTTCCTATTATTACATGGTTCATTTCTTCTCCTCATCGATATGCATTTTCATATTTGAATTTTATTCATTTCTTTTGATTTTGATTCAATTTATTATTTATTTGTGTGTAGTCGTCTCTTTCAAATGAAGCTGCTCTGGACAAGGATCGATCTCATGTCAATGTAATCTCTCTCTTTTTAAATCAGTTTTCTGAGATTTAGTCGTAATTGTTACGCCATTGAAATTAGGGTTTGTGTTTAGTAATTAACGGTTGGATTTTGAATTTTGTTTGCGTATTTTGGAAATTATGAAGTGGATAAAGCAGTTGAATGAGCCGCTTGAGGTGATTGATCCTGAAATTGCAGACATTATTGAGCATGAGAAAGCTCGCCAATGGAAGGTTTAATTCATTTCATCATTGATTTTGTTTTCGGAATTTTCGCCTTATGAAATCGTATATTGTATGGAAATGGTGGTTTATTTATTTCATCATTTGATTTTGTTTTCGGAATTTTCGCCTTATGAAATTGCATATTGTATGGAAATGATATTGCAGTAATACTAATGAGACCTTTGGCTTAGGTTGTTAATGCCAAATCACGCGAGTAAATGGGATCGGATTGGCTGTTGGCTGTAGATTGATACTTTGGTTAGATAGTACTCTTACTGTGGAAGAAATGATGGGAGGGAGAGAGATAAATTTGAAAATTAGGGTTGAAGTTTTTTCAAATTACGCGTGTAAATGGAATCGAGAAACTGTTGCCTGTAGATTAATTCTTTGGTTAGGTACTAGATAGTATTTTTCACTTGAGAGGAAATGGGGGGAGGGGGAGACACAAATCTAAAAATTAGACTGAGATTCCCAAATCGCGCTAGTAAATGGTATCGAGAAACTGTTGCCTGTAGGTTTAACACTTTGGTAAGATAGTGAAGTTGGAGAGGAAGGGAGGAGGGAATTGGAAGGAGTGGAGGGAAGGGAAGGGGAAATGAAGTCAGATAAAGTACTCTTTACTACAGTGGAAACGGAATTGAAACCCTATTCTGTACGTTGAGTTTTTTTTTTTCTTCTTATTGGCCGAAAGGTATGAGGTGACACCATGTTCGCATCCAGGAATATCACAGTTACACCTCTAGAAAGAAATTGGTACATAGGTTCACCTAGACCCGTAAAGGGAAAATGCTGTGTTGCTGGATTTTGGGAAAGGCGCAAATTCTTTGTTTCTGTGGGATCTCGGAGTTTTTCCTTCTACATATGCTTTAGCTTTTCTGTGTTGTGTTTTGCTGATTGGTTTAAGTGGTGTATCTGATCAGGGGCTTGAACTTATACCTTCCGAGAACTTCACCTCTGTTTCAGTAATGCAAGCAGTTGGGTCAGTCATGACTAACAAATACAGCGAAGGATATCCTGGTGCTAGATACTATGGTGGAAACGAGTATGCCAGATCTTTACACTTGCTGTGGTAGTTTGTTCCTTGTTTGTTCATGTCAATACCATCTTGTCTTATGTTTTTGTGAAATGTAATTCAGGTACATTGACATGGCAGAGTCACTTTGTCAGAAGAGGGCATTGGAAGTTTTTAAGTTGGATCCTGCAAAATGGGGAGGTGAGCACAAAAACTGCGCACGATTTTTTTGTTTTGTTTTTTTACAGAGTATGAAGAACGAATGTGGAGTAACACGACTGTTGGAATGATATAGTCTGGATTTTTTTTATGATTGAATTGTGTATACTACTTTCATTTTGCAGTCAATGTGCAGTCTCTCTCTGGTTCACCTGCCAACTTCCAAGCTTACACTGCACTTTTGAAACCGCATGATAGAATAATGGCTCTTGATCTGCCTCATGGTGGTCACCTTTCGCACGGTTATCAGGTACCTTATTTTTTTTTTTTTTTAAATTTGAGAAGTCGGTGCTTTGTGGTCAGAAACTGGTATGGGTGGGGGGTGGGTGGTCACCATGTCATGGTCACCTCTGTGATCGTCATGGATATGTCGTGTATAAATGAGTCAGAAGTTTCATGCCGTGTTTCTTCAAAAGAGCCTCAAACTTAGACCTGGCTAAACATATAACATGATCGTTTTTTTTTTTGCTACCTCTTCTTCCTAAGGCCGAGCTTGATAAACCAAGCACTTCTTTCTTGCAGACTGACACCAAGAAGATATCAGCTGTGTCTATTTTCTTTGAGACTGTGCCATATAGATTGGACGAGAGCACAGGTTACATCGATTATGACCAGGTACCCTCGGGCTATATGATTATTGTGCACTTCCATACATTCCTCCAGCAATTTGTTATTTTGTATGCTTTCTATATTTTGATGACGATGATTGTTTGTTGGCAAACGTGGTTATTTAGATATATATCTCAGTTGGTGATGACTACAACTTACACTCTATAACACGATCTATTGTAGCTGGAGAAGAGTGCAGCCCTGTTCAGGCCAAAACTAATTGTTGCTGGTGCAAGTGCTTATGCTCGCCATTATAACTATGAACGTATTAGAAAGGTCAACATCTTCAACCCTCTGTCTGTTTCTCTCTGGTCCGATATCTTTCTGTGTGTAATGTAATGGTGCTTTCCAACTGATCTTATAGGTTTGTGACAAGCAAAAAGCTATTATGCTTGCTGATATGGCACATATCAGTGGTTTGGTTGCTGCTGGTGTCATTCCATCTCCTTTTGAGTATGCTGATATAGTGACTACTACAACGCATAAGTCCCTCCGAGGACCGCGTGGTGCAATGATAATCTTTAGGAAGGGTTTGAAGGAGATCAACAAGAAAGGGGAAGAAGTGAGTATTTACTTCTCTTGTGCCCTTAATCTCTGTGTATATTATCTAAATATTGATTTCTTCCTTTTTGGCTGCATCTGTAATTTGTCACTTCTTATATCATAATTGAAACATTACTTTGTTTATACCTTCTCGTAACCTCTATTCCTAAGAACTGTTTCTAGAAGTAAGCAAGTAGCAAAATAATATTTCAGGTAAGAATTGAATCCTTAAAATCCCAGGGCTGTCACAATTTTTGATAAAAACAGTAATGTTGCCCATCCAGTTTTGGTGTTCAAATTCTGACAGTTGAGTACTTGCAGGTAATGTATGACTATGAGGACAAAATCAATCAAGCTGTATTTCCTGGTCTTCAAGGTGGACCACATAATCATACTATCTCTGGTTTAGCTGTCGCGTTGAAACAGGTTAATTTTGAATCTTTCTTCAGGTTGTGTGCAGTATCCGACATTGCATACTAAATTCTAATTTACACGATTTCTCTCCATATCATTTCTCTAGGCTATGACTCCAGAATACAAATCCTATCAGGAGCAGGTGCTTAGCAACTGTGCGGCATTTGCCAAGGTATATCAAAGTTCCTAGATCCCTTCTTTTTCTTCTTCTTCTCTCTTTTTTTTTTTTTTTTTTTTTTTTCCGCTCTTCTTGGGAGTGGATTCCCCTGGTGCAGCTTTCACCAGTGAACATTGTTGCTCCTGCAGAGATTGCTTGACAAAGGATATGACTTGGTATCAGGCGGGACTGAGAATCATCTGGTCTTGGTAAATCTAAGAGACAAGGTATCATACAGTTTCTGTGTCTTCAGTGCTTTTCTCTGGTAATATAATTTGTCCAGCTAAATTGTGAGATTTGTGACTCTTTGTTGCTTTTAAAATCGTGAGTCCAGCTAAATTTGTCCAACTTGGTCACTGGTGTCCTCTACGGTATAGAGTCTTGAATGTCCAAGCTTCAAATACACCTGTTGTTAATTTTGTGTGTGTGTGTGTGTATGTGTGTTATATTTATTTCAAACTACCATAGTTTGTTACAAGCACAAAGTAGAGAAGTAGCACCTGGTTTGCTGCTTTGTCAAAGTACTAAATGCAAAAAATTTCCTCCTGACTGCCCACCTTGTGGCTATAATCTCACCCGGTGGGAATTGTATGTCCTCTAGAAAATTTACTTTGCCAATAGGGTTTTCTAGCTATTGAACTTTTTGTACATGAATCAGATACCAATTAGCGCCTCTCCTATTTTCATGGACAGGGTATTGACGGTTCACGGGTTGAAAAGGTCATGGAAGCAGTCCACATCGCAGCCAATAAGAATACAGTTCCTGGAGATGTGTCGGCCATGATTCCTGGAGGCATTCGTATGGGTAAGAGCCGTCTTCCACCTATAATTCTGGATTCATGACATCCACTGTGTCAGTATATGTAAGTATGTTTTTCAAATATTTCAGGAACCCCAGCTCTCACATCTAGGGGATTTGTGGAAGTGGATTTTGAGAAAGTTGCAGATTTCTTTGATGCTGCTGTGAAGTTGGCATTAAAGATCAAAGCTAATACTAATGGTTTGGCCCACTTGTTCCTTTCTAGACACTCTCGATCATCTGTTAGTAAAATTTTCTACTTTCTATTGTGACACGCTACCGACTATTTTTTTTGTTAGTCAGTGCGATTCTTGAAGCAATTTTCATTTTGGGTCATCCGTGCGCAACCTCTCTATGTTTCAATAGGGGTAAGGCTTGCGTGCATCCGACCCCCCCTTACCCTGCCTTATGGTGGTTGCCTTTAAGGCACTGGGGTTAAAGATGTTGTATTGTTGTATTGTTGTGTGTGTGTGTGTGTGCGCGCGTGTTTAAAAGGAAGGGAGAGAGATAAACTTGAGAATAAAGCTTTGTCAACCCATGAATAAAGGCACCTCTAATGTGGCCGTAACTGACATCTATTGCAGGTAAGAAGCTGAAAGATTTTGTGGGAACCTTGGAATCAGACAGCACCATTCAATCTGAGATTGCAAAACTGCGTCAAGATGTTGAGGAGTATGCAAAACAATTCCCAACCATCGGTTTCGAGAAAGAAACGATGAAGTACAAGGACTAGACATTGACATCAGTAATCCCTAGTATACTAAGCCTAAATCCACATACTGCCATGCAAAACACGTTCAAGTAGCTGGTAGCAGATCATCAGAGGCCCTGAACAAAAGCTGGAGCGAGGCATTGCAACTTCTCAAGTACAAGGAATGACTGATTTGCGAAAATCTAGGGCCTAGCTCTGAACGTTTAGATTAAGTTTCGAGTCATGCGATGCAAAATTGCACGTACTTATTAGAGTGTCATTGTTATTCCATTGTATACCCTGTTTACATTTTTGGTGCCAAAACCATCAAAATTTTCGATTTATAACATCACACCTTTTAAGTGGAAAAGAAGTAAATCTCTGGTGTTACATTAGAGAATGAAACAGCGTCAAGGAATATCTCTCCCAAGCGTTCAATTATATCTATGAGACACAGCAGTTACAAGAAGTATCACTCAAAATAGTTTTCGAGGTCACAGACATCTTTACAAGTATAACACTACTTACAAAACTACACTGCGCATGTTTCTCTTCTCACATATGATACATCATCACCTTCAAGCTGGTGAAGAAAAGCTTTTCTCATTCGATAAAGATGTACACATCAATATATGCCAAGTACGGTTGACGTTCCTGCTGGATCTTCAGGTAGTTACTTATACCGTTATACGTCACCACTTTGTCACATTCTCTGTCTAGTCACATTCTTACCTGTTGCAGATCCCAGGCAAGTCGATCTTAAGCCAAGATGGGTTGACGTTTTCTAGACTTGTTCTTGCTGACCCTTGATATTCCAGATTCGTTAGGAGGCTTCCAGACGACATCATCAAGATTTTCACAGAAATCTTTGAAAAACTATGAATGCAAGAAAACCATCAATCAGTTTAAGTTCCAAAAGGCAAGGACATAGTGAAAATACACTGTTTCCTTCACCCAACATGGTGGAAACTGGAAACATATCTCCCAACCACCTAACAGATAAAGAATTTGTATAGCAAGAATGATAAAAATCAATACTAACATTCAAGTACTCGTTTTGATCACCGACGACTCTTTGAATGTCCACCATAAAAATTGTGGGAGCAACTTCAAAGACCTGATGAAGGGAGAAGGGGGGCAGAACAAACACAAGAAACAAAGTTTAAGTAACCATCACGTAACTTGAGCAACTATGGAAAATAAAGATTTCAAACACAATGACGGGCTTACCTCCAGTATTACATTGAATTGTCCAGTCTTATCAGCTGAAAGACCTTCTATTCTCATCTGTGTAAAGATATATCAAGGGTTCATACATAAAACAACTAACACAAATAAACAAATGTGGGACGGCAATTGAGGTCTGGAAAGGATGGTAACACTAATTTTACCTTGAAGTTTCGAATATGAGTCTTGAAACCCATTGATTGTGCAACTACTTCCATACTAGACAAGACAACATTTGCTGGTTTTTGAGAAACAAAACGTGTTTGGTGTTTCACTGACTCCTGCAAGAAAAATGAATGGGAATTTGAGTAAACTGGAGAGGCAGTAATTGAGTTGTGTGCAGAACAATATAGACAAACTCTTACATTGGATGATCGGAGAGAGTCCTTACTCCATACCTTGCTTTTATCAAACAGTGATTGGAGATTCAATCCTTGTGAAAGTATAATTAGGTCAAATGCATTGAGAATCAATGGACCGAGGTTATTGTTTCCATTTTGAGGAGTATCTTGTTGTTCCTGAAATGGATGTTGCATGGACAAGTACAATTTAGAATTCAGATCAATATCCAAGTGCAAGTAATAGGTGGGAGTCCCAGCGATATGTCGTGGCTGATGGCTCCAGACACTCGCTCAACTAATGAAGCGATCTCTTCCAAAATGTTGGAGCAAGTAAAGATCAATCTCTGGATTTGGATAAAGGTGCCACATAATCGCTAGGCCTCATTGTGAAATGGTAGAGGAAACAGAGGGTATCAAATCTCTCGATCAAAAGGTAGTGAATAATAGTGTTTTTTGTATCCATCTTTCTTGAGTAGTGCCAGAGTTTTTACGAGATGGTCTTATTATATGAGATAACCAAGAGTAACTTCTTGGACCTTCAAAAGTAACCATATTAAAGTTCAAGTTTTGACTCTCAATTACCTCAGCATCATCAAAGACGGCATATATATCATCAAGGTTGACTTCTTCATATTCAATGACCCTAGAAGGAGTATACCCTCTTTGGAACCATTCATCATTCTTAATCTCCTCCATCCTAATACGCTGCACAGAGGAGGAAAGGAAAGCCATTAAATTACGCCACAACAGTATAGCCTATTACAACATATTTTATCTCATTATATTACAAGGGCATTATAAGATGTGACTATTAAGTATAGAGGGGCGAGTAGGATATTTGCCTTATATTCTAATAAAAATGGGCTCAACATCTTTCGCAGAATGCTAGATAGTAAACATTTTTTTCTTTCTTTCTAACAAGCCATAAAGCAGCTTTAGTTTGTTGATTATAATTTTTTAGGGCTTTGAGGTCCATCATTTTCCCAAACGAATCACACTACACATGGCAAAAGCTGTTCATATAATAACCAACCAATGTTAATCAACTTCACACATGAGGTTTTTATTGGACAAGAAGATGACAAATAACTTACAGTATGAGGATTTGGGTCCAATATTCGTTGAATTAATGATTTCGCCCCAGCGGAGAACCAAGATGGGAATGAAAAATCGGCATTCTCAATCTGCAGAAATATGGAATGAAAATGATGAATATTCTCCGCTACTTGCTCAACTTATTGTAGCACCAAAAATATCTAGAGAGAATGGAGAACAGAAAGAAATGCAAGTAACGACAATGGTAAATGAGAATCAAACACACAATTAGGTTAACCTAACAAGTCCACTGATACATTTCATACCTTAAAGTACAGAGTAGTGAGATCAAGCTCATCAAATGGGAGATATCCTGCCATCAAAACATAAAGGGTCACCCCACATGACCAAATATCTGCCAGAGCACCATCATAGCCCTTGTGATTGAGAACCTAGAAGATAGTTGAAGGAGGTTTAGTTATGAAACAATCATATAACCTAAATTTAGTAGACATTTCCATAATTACCTCTGGTGCTACATAGTTGGGTGTCCCACAAGTTGTCTTTAGGAGGCTCACACCCTATAAATAAGCAGCATGTTAAAACTATCTAACATAACTTCTCTCAAGTGTCAACGAAATTTCAGTAGTTGATCAAGGAAAAACTAATAGTGCACCAGCAACATACTTCTCGTATCCTCCAAGTGAATGCATAAAAAAAAGCACACTCACATAGGGGGTAGCAAGAAGCTTATTGTAGAGTGCATATAGTCATTTCCTGGAATTACCTCTGGTGGCTGCGCACTTAGTCCAAAGTCTGAAATCTTTAAATTTCCTTGGGAATCTAAAAGAAGATTTTCAGGCTGTACAGAAAGGGTAAGTGAGCTGTAGGAAACTCATGAAGCATCTAGGGAAACTACGATTCAGGTCAAAACAAAGAATCACCTTTAGATCCCTATGATATACTCCTTTGCTGTGACAGCACTCTATACCATCAATTAGTTGCTGAAAATATCTGCGAGCTTCAACTTCACTGAGCCGACCATGGTGAACCTGCAGAGTAAAATGTGTCCCCACCATAAAACTTTCTATTTTTAACTATTGTTGTGAGACATGGGAAAGCCAAAAAGAGTGGGGGAAAAAGTCACAATGACTCACAATTTTATCAAACAACTCTCCGCCTGTAATGTATTCCAATATGATATATATCTTTGTACGACTTGCAATAACCTGCGAAGTATTGAACGGATTATTACAGGGAAAAAGTACCACTCCAAATGTGAAGCAGCTCCTCTGATTTTCAGCACATAGGCTACTCAATGTCAAGAAACCTACTATAAATCAATGAACTCCTGGAATTGACATCCTTACCTCATGCACACGAACAACATGGGGATGCCTAACAACCTTCATTATAGATATCTCTCTCTTTATCTGCAAGAATACAAATCTTCTCAGTTAATGAATTAACCTAGATATTAAACTCAGCTGCACAAGGTCCATGCACAATATTTTGTGGAAAGATTTATTTACACACAGCATCCAGAAAATATTACAAAAGGTTGCAGCTAAAAGCGCGATAGACCAATGTATAGACACGGTGTATTGCTTCTCTCGAATACATGATCAATGGGAATAGTCAAACAGAAATGCAACCAAACGGCACTTGAATGAAAAATAAAAGCAAAATAACCCTGGCATTGATTATCAATATTTAGAACAGAATCTCCTTGTCTGTAAGTTCAGACATTGGGCAGAAGCTCTCTCTCCATGAAAAAACTCTTAACATCAGTCGTTGAAGTTAACAATCTAACAGAGATGCCAGCATGAACAGTAATGGGCTAACATAAAGGTAGCATTCGACCAATTTTCCATACCGCAGACTCGATAGGTAACTGGTATATAGATACTACATGGGATTCTGGGAAACAAAGGAGACTGAGGCATGGTCCTACACTTTCATCTTCGATTTGCTAAAAAGGATAAAAATTTGAGAAAAAGGCCACTGTAGAGGTCAATGAAAGCCTCGTAGGCCTAAAAACTGTCGATTCTAAGAACACTGTGAACGTTCTGAACTAGCAGCAAAATAACAATGCTAACCCAAAGTCTTCTTGTTGGCGTGTGTATTATAAGGCATCAAGAAGCATTGCTACCAATAACAATGGATTTTATTTATTAAACACAGAGGGGTACGTTGAACCTGTTTTTTCCTCGTCCTAGCCTGTTCATCCATATCCATTGATTACGTTCCAACCCCTCCCCCCTCTCAGCGAAGCTATTCAAATTTCTCCTCAATTATAACCTTACAAATTATCTTTCCAAGATGATGGTGGATACTGATTACAATCCTCTCCTTTAGGCAGGCGGGGGAAAAAAATCGAATTTTCCATGGGATAATCTGTTTCTGTTGCCAGCTGACCAAAAATGGACTAGTACCTCCATAACTCCAACAACTTACTCCTTCAAACCCCGGCATTTCGGCATTATCATTGGACTCTAAACCATCAATTTAGTGGTCAATTACTAGCTGGAAAACAAAAATATCAGACATGAAAGCTACAACCTTTGACTGACCTCTTGATGTCAAAGCAAGTCCCCATCCAGATACCTAGTCCTCCAATTATATTTTTAGAAACTATATACTAAAATATAATCACCCATACAAAACAAACACATCTTAGTATCTTACCTCATACTAATATACATCAGACCAACAATAACAATTTTCTAACCCAAATTACATACAAAAAAAGTAATACATCCTCATCCTTAATCTATCAACTTGACAAAACATCGATTTGACCCAAGAAACAAAATTGCAACTTTCATAAATCTTCAATCTCAAGCTGCTTAATTAACCCCCATCTCCATGCTTAATAATCACTATCTACTACTATGATCTCATAACATACATCTTGAGTTTTGACCAACAACAACAAGTCAACAACAACATCATTACCCCAGCGCCTTACCCGCCATAAGGCGGGGTAGGGGGGTCGGATGTACGCAAGTCTTACCCGTATTGAAACATAGACAATTATTTCGAGAATCGCATCGATTTCATGCTAAATTAGAAACTTAATATGATATAACAAGAACAATTAAAAAGTTGGGAACTTTCTCAGATCACCAAGCTCATAAGCTGCACAAACAAAAGAAATTTAAAAAAAAAAAAAAGAGAGAAATTGACCTGTTCAACCATCTTATGCTTGAGGATGGCACTTCGATCAAGAACTTTCATGGCAACACTTTCACCAGTTTCAGTGTTTTGTGCAAATTTCACCTTTGCAAAAGTTCCTTCCCCAATTGTCCTCCCAATTTCATACTTTCCCACTTTCCTCACCACCATTTTTCTCTCTTTCTCTCCACTTTGTTTCTTCCTCAACAAGCTCAATTCCTCAAACTTGTTGTATTCATATACTAACAAGAAATAACAAGAATATCAGAAGAAGAGTAAAGCAGAAGCTTTATGCTTTTTGGTTGTGTTTTATTGGATGGGTAAACCATAAAACCCCAAATAAAAGCCACCAAACAGGGGGGAAAGAATAAAAAAGATTGGTACTGAAAATTGGATTATGTATGACTATGTTTGGTCTGCTAGCATTAAAGTGATTGTTAATTAATTAAGTAAATTAATAAATAATGGATGCAATATATTATTGCTATTTAAAGAATGGAAGTTTTACAAAATTGGAATCTTTAGTTTAGAAATGGGATGGTTTTTGGTTTATATATAGGTTGAGGAAGAGCATGCAAGCATGTTGTTTTGGGTGTTTTTAGTTGAGTTGGGATTTGGGTAGATATGAGGAGTGTTCAAATTATGGGTGCATTTTGATGATTAAGTTGTTAGTATTTTATATTTTGGGAGAGATTTCATTGGTTTTAAGACAACTAATAAAGGGAAGATGTGGAAGGAATGATTGACCAAAAGACCTCATAGAACAATGTGAAGAGAGTCTTGTAAGGGAAGGGAAGATGTAGTGGAAATCATTGACCATAGGACCTTGAGAGAACATAAGTCTTCCTATATGCGATTTCTACGTGTGTTCTCTACCTAGCGCTTTTGATATAAATAAATGATCATGCTCTTGTTTTAATAACGAATAAGGTTAAGAGGACTAACTAATGCTTAAGCTAGAATGTAATGTATTCCCACATCTTCTTGACGTAATTTTCATTCTTCACATTAGTGTTATCCTTGCTCAAGTTTCCATTTTGGCTGTGCGTTGGACTTATGGCTTTGCTTGTGCTTTGTGGTCACGACAGATTAATAGAAAAGGCTAAGCTTTCGTTAACAAGTTTTGCAACACATCACCAATCACGACAGTGAGGCGCTTGTGGAACAATTATTTATAGGTGAAATAGATTTCGATTTTTAGACATATATTAGACAAAGTTGTTAGAGAACTATCTAAACCAAAAGTCTAGATAAATAGTTAGAGAACCCGCAATAGTTTTATACCTTTAACACACTTCCTAACACAAACGTCCATTTAACCTTAAAGCTTAGATTAGTGCACAGATTCAATCAGTAGTTTCATATATTGACCAACTCAACCAAAAGTACGGTCAAAACTCCAATCAATGGATTTGTAGCGTAACATAGAGTATCTAAGATTTTACTAAATTTAGACCATATAGTGAAAAGTGCAATTTCGGAACATTGCAGAACTAATCGCGACTTTTGATTTGCGAGTATGGTGAAGAAGCCACCTCTCGAGGAACTATGTTTAGATATTCTCCCAGTTCCAACACCATATGCAGATATAGTACAACCCCCACCAAATATATATAACAAAAGAAGGTTTGGGACAGGACGCAGCCCACATTGCTAAAAAAAATAAGAGCTGCCAAAACCTCATTGCATTGAGCCTCCACTGGGACTAAATTGACTCATCCTAGTTGCCTACGCGTACCTCCTCTCAGCTGCCTATCTCCTCTTCCTCTGCTCTCCTCTCCGACTCTGGAACAGATGTCTGACCAATTGTGGTCTCCCAACCGGAAACACAAGACGCTGCCTGCTACCTTCTTTAGCGGGGACAATGAAAGCAAAAGCATCTTCTAATTGATCGACGTCAAGTTTCCCAAAGCTGCAACAACATAGTAAGATGTATTTCATTTAGTAGGTAAAACAAAAACGAATTACTAATAAATAAGAACACAAGGATTCAAAAACACTGACCCATAATCTGATCCCCAGGAATTCTCAAATTCCCAATAAAAGCATTCACTTTCTAGGACCGGCCTGGACCCCTTACGCTTCACCCATTTCTCCTCTCTTCCCAACCCAATTATCACAATGGCATGAGTAGTGTTATCCTCGTTTCGTGAATTACTCCCTTCCCCTTTGTAGACAAAGTCAGAAGGGAATTTCTCATCTGGAAAAGTATCTTTAGGGGTGATATACCCACAGAAAGGACCCCCATCCTCGCTATTCTTCAGAAAACGATAAAGATCAAAAACCTTGGAAGGTAGAAAAGTGTGTCCTTTCGGACGATACCAAGATGAAGTTACAGAGTTTGAATTCCTAGTTGTTGGCATTCCTAAAGCCAAAATCTTGTCCAGTCCTTCATTCAAGGTAGTTAAGTGGAAGTAATTGTACACATCACCGGTTGTTGGGGGGAAAACCTTCACGCGACACCTCCTAAGCAATCTGAAATGTCGTAATCGCAGGTGATAGGTAAGTTGTTTTGCTGCAGCGCTCAGTAAGCACGTACCTGTAACAAACAAATTGAACCACGAGTGAATTTGACTGGAAATTTGTTCTTTTATTATGTAGGAGCTCAAGCATACATCTCTTGTATCCCCACGAACAATAAGAAAGAAAGAAACTTATGTTCGTGGATCCCAAATCGATTCTTGTATCCCCGAATAAGAAAGAAACAAGAACACAAAATCAGTGAAATTAGTACTAAACTTATGTGACCAATGCTCTCGGTAATAAGCTTACATGCCACCATGTACATCTCTTTACAATGAGTTTGTAGTGTAAGGTTTCTTTATAATTTTTTTAATTGTAAATTTGGTCGCAAACGGGTACACACTTGTTTTTCTAGTGACCCATACCTGACCAGGTTATTAAATTAAATGGATATCACATTGGATACGGTATGTTAAGCCGGATCATGTTTTTCAGTTCACACCCCTACTCAGAGGCTCACAACCAACACAACCAACATTTAGCAAACACAACCAACATTTAGCAATTGTTCTATACATACCATCGGTCTGTTCGAAGTGCCTCTTGGGCTTGTCAACCACACGAGCACCATCCATTGATTTCTTCCCTTCCCATGAAAATATGCGATGATGAATTGTTCTAGTCCATTCTATATCTCCTTTTTTCAATTTCTTACCCTTCCTTGCTTTCTTTTTCACATCCAAGACTACTTCTGCAAATTGTATGGTTAAAACGAATTTCAGCCCTTATCAGTAATGAAATGATTGATAGACAGATCAGCGATCACAAAAAACAGTTAAAAATAAGCAAATTCCCAGTAAAAAATTAAGCAAAGTCCCTTTATTGTTCTTAACTGAGGTGGGCAGATGGTCTTCAAGCAACATATAAAGAAAGGATATAAGACATCAAAACTGGAATCAGAAAGGAAATTTTCGCCTTCAAAAGAAATAATTGAGCATCAGGAGATAGGGAATTTACCGAGTTTCCATCATATATTCGACTCTTTCACGGTTACTCGGGTTCAAAATTCAAATACCCACGGCTTTGCTGTTTGTTTACTAGCTTCATATAATTCAGAAAACACGAGTTTTCTTGAAGTCTCTTGTTCATATCTCTCATATTCACATGGCAAAGCATTCATGGGGTGAGATGGGCGGTGAGAAGGGGAACTATGTAGTGAGTAGGAGATGGTGTTAACGTTTGAATTCGCAAAGATAAATGGCTACCCAAAGGGCCTGGTTGACGACTAATCTCACCTCAGATACTCCTTAACGAGAATACGAAGGTGGATCAACTTATTAAACCCGTGAGTTGGTGTTAGAGGGTGGACACGATGCATGCAAATTTCCTGCCCTATGATCTTAGTCGGATTATAAGCAACTGTATAGCACCTGACCCACACTTTAGGATCGGCACTAGAGATGGGAAATTTACGGTGTGAATTGCCCATCATTTAGCTAGAGGTATGGTAGTGGTGAAGATTCGGCTTCTAATGGACATGACCTAGAGTAGCGACAAGCAAGGTAGACCCATCTGATTAGGCATAATATGTTGCTTAGGCATGTACAGACTAGTTTAAACTGGTTTTCAGGACCCGACTGGAAAGAGATGGGATTCCAATGAAGAATTGGGTGGGTGACATTCTAATAATATTTGAGACCATCAGAAAGAAAACTGAACACCAAATCATATCATGCTTACCCAATTAAATGCCCCTATACATAGATCCCCAAATAAAAAACAACAACATATTCGAACTGAGGTGGGCACAAATCTTCATGGAACACATTGGGAACACAAGGTTAAACAGATACCAAAAATAGAAATGAAGAAAAATTTCACCATAATAATATAAAAAGAAAAAAATCCAGCAATTACTCAATTAAACGGAGAGTAGAGCAGCAATTCATTAAAAAATACAGACCTGATTTTGGATCTTCCCAAGGGCTTGACCTTGCCATTTGGTCAGAATTGATTACGCCTTAGATAAGAGGGGGCAAAATTATAAACGAAACCCTTGGGGTTGAGTAATTTGGTTTATTTGTGTTCAGTAAGAGAAGGGGGAGCAAATTGGCTTTGGTGACTGAGGTGATTTCTGAAGGTCGTGAGACTGTGAGGTGGTGCCAAAGCCCAAAAGTACTGGGAGTAATTTGCATTGGTGGGTATTTCGTAGAGACTAGAGAGTGCAAAAAAACTACAAAAGCCCGGCACTTTTTTCACATCCGAAATGCTATTGTACAACATCGGCTCTATTAAAGGTTCTCTTCATTTTTTCTTATAACACTCGTCTACAACTCACAAACACAAGTATTGATCCCGGGATCGTCCCTTTTACTCTATTTCACAACCGAAATAACAGGGTCGTCCTACTATATTGCTTTTTCCCACTTAGCCCCAAAATTAACAATTACATCACTTGAACTCGTCATTACACGTTGAACCTTTGTAATTACCATCAATCAAGTACCACGTAATGAAAAAAAAATCACATTATGACCTCCGCTCCTCATCACTAGCAAATTTGAACTAAAAGAAACTCGTTACTACATTATATTACAAGGTTGACAACATGCTAGTCGTAGAGTTTACATATCAATTACTCCATATTATATTGCCCAATGTTTAGCATACTCATAGGGTGTGTCAAGGTCTTGGACTGTTATTGGGTCCTATAAGCACTTCTACAGTTGTACTATTCTACTAGTGTTAGTTTGATGTAAGAAGTTTTCAAAAGAAACTTCAATGGGATCCAAACACCAAAAGAGTTATGGAATTGTAGTAGAAACTAGAAAGAATAAGCTTCAAAAAAACGTTACACCCCATCAGTAAGGTAAGATGTATAGACAAATTGCAGGATGGATTAGATAAAAGTCTCACTTCATTGTGCAATATCTTGAACTTTTAATTAAACTATTTGTCAATGCAATCTTCCTAATAAACAGAAGGTTATACATAGATGATTGAGGAAGTACTGTACTCACTACAGATCTAAAACAAAGTCTAAATTGGCTTAATACCATAAGTTTTGGTTCGGTTACTTACTTTTTAAGTTCCCTTATGATATTGACTATCACCAGCTGACCCCCACCATGGAAACGTCCAATTCGTTCTGGTGATATCAAGATTGATATCTGAATAATTGAATCTCCAACAACCGTACTTCAGAGAGAGGCGGCGATCGAACAATCGATTGACAATCATAGTTGTTCTCATCAGTCACCCACGCTTCCAACCGTGTGCGCATCGGGGCGACGTCATCACTCTTGATAACTGAATAATTGAATCTGAGTGATATTTCAAATTCAATTACTCAGATCTCAAAATTGGTACCATCACCAGAGTCTTCATTCAAACGGCAGAACTGAGGAAAGTGACTTAGGTTTTAGTTATTAAAATATTGAAGTTGTTATAAAACATTGAAGTTGCAGTGTTTTTGTTATAATATGCTTGATGAGCCGTGACTCACGAGCATGGCCCAAAGTCAACCCACATAATTTTGGGCCGGGTATTAGTCATTTTAGACCTAAACTAGTTTAATATCCGTGCAAAATTGCACGGGCGGCCCTATTCCTATACAAATTTTTTTTTTTTTTTGTTTTTTTGAGGGGAAACATGGTGCCATGATTATTATACAAATTTACTTTTTCGTATTTATTAAAATTAATACTCCCTCCTTAAAAAATTATTTGACGTTTTACCCTAATGCACAACAATTAAGAAAAGTTTAATTAATGCTAAAGTAATTAATACTGTAGTAATAACTATCCTTAAAAAAATAGAAACAAAGCCAACATATTCTCTTTTCAGGTCAACAACTCCTTCTTACCCTCACTTTCCTTAACTACTTTTAAGCATTTCAGTATTTTTAACATTGATGGAGGACTTTGGAACTGTGGGAAAGAGTTAGGATAAGGAGAAACATAGCATTGAAAAATGGAGAACGTCATATAAATAGAAAAAACTTCAAATAGCTAAAACGTCAAATAATTATTTACGGAGGGAGTAACTTATGAGTAAATTTTAAGAACATGATTTTCGTTTAAATTGTTGTAACATTAAGTTAAAAAAAGGATTATAACTTAAAGTGAGTAATATTTATTGAATGGAACATGTCTACCGCACAAATAACATATGACAATCAATAAATCCAATTATATTTATCTAAACCGTATTTATCTCTAGATTAGTTTTAAGAGATTAATAAATTGTAGGTATCACATGCTAAAAACAATTGCACGTAGAAGATACGATAATATTTATTTTTGTAGAATATGATCGTGCAAATTATAAATAGCAAGTGTGAATTGTAGGTATGACTGTATTCGACAATAGTACACTAATTGGATCTATCTACTCTCAACCTTCTATTGGTTTGGCCAACCTAAAAATTGTAAATTGTGTTATACCAATGCGATATTCTAGTATTATAATCATGGCACCATGTTTCCCCAATTGAACTTCATCTTCGCTATGGCACCACATATATTATATGATAGTTGACATATGTTTAATTTTGTCTATCTAGCTAGCGCAATTTTGTTTATCTAAATCAATATTCCAATTGTAACTGTTATATCTAAATCAATATTCTAACATATTATTGTTATTGTGAATAGATGAAGATGCAATTTATGTTAGAATATTGATTTAGATATAAAAGTTACAATTGGAAATGTCTGATTATGTGACAGCAATTATCTTGAGATGAATCTATGATTGAGGATGGGATTTTTAGAATCATAGGTTGACTGTCACGTTTGAATGCATGTATCACAACCAATTGCTAATTTTTCATCATTTGTGAATGTATTCACAGCCAATTGTTGTGTGCACCTATAACAAAAAATTAAACGGATGAGAAAGATGAACAAGATCATGTATGTATATAAAATCTACGCCTTTATTATTTCAAAAATACATTAATATATACATAGCACTAGGTGAAACGCCCGTGTGTTGCACGGGACACTTTATCATAATCGCTTATTCTTATTTATTAAGTTAATCTCAAAATAAATAGGTAAACCATGATAACTAATCAAATGTTTGTTAGTTAAAATGTATCATAATATTTTGATATACGTAACCCGAGTTATAAACTTTATTACGTAAGAGTTTTACAAATATGGAACTCTCTTCGCATGCATTTCTTAATGTTTAATGTGGATTATCTTTAGTAATTTATGTGAGAGTTAAACATATCTTGGACTCTCTTTGTGCATTTTTTGACCTCCCGATGCTCTCAATGCGCTCTAAATTATTAGCTTCTTAACTTTTCAAAAGTACGTGTAAATGAATCTTATATTGACATACATTTGAACACGAACTTAATGATACATGTATCGTAGTATCCTGATATGCGTAGCCTGAGTTATATATGTTTATATCATGTTTCATGTTGATAACTTTATTACGTAAGAGTTTTACAAATATTGGACTCTATGTGTGCATTTTGAATGTTTTATGTGGATTACTTTAATACTTTATGTGAGAGTTTAGCAAATTTTGGACTCTCTCTGCATTTCTTGACCTCCCGACGCTCTCAATGCGCTCTAAATTATTCGTTTATATATATATATATATATAGGGGCATGTTCCGGTAGGAAGTTATATATTGGTAGGAAGGTAATAAGTACTTATATAGTATTATCAATATCTGAGATTGAAACCAACAAAACTAATAACACATCTAAATAAAAGACATTTATTCTTATAAATTGTGCTTTTAATTCAACCAAAAAACACTTTTATTCTTATAAAATGTTATTATTACAAAATGCACTTCTAATTTAACAAAATACACTTATTATTAGAAAATCCATTTCTAATTCAACAAAATGCACTTTTCTTATCAAATGCATTTCAAAATTTAACAAAATACACTTATCTTATAAAACGCACTTCAAATTTAATAAAATGCACTTTTCTTATAAAACGCATTTCAAATTTAATAAAATCCACTTTAATTTAACAAAATGCACTTATTCTTATAAAATGAATTTTAATTTAACAAAATGCACTTATTCTTATAAAATGCATTTCAAATTTAATAAAATGCAATTATTCATATAAAATGCACTTCTAATTTAACAAAATGCACTTTGTCGTTTTAGTTTTATAAAATGCACTTCTAATTTAACAAAATGCACTTATTTTTATAAAATGCACTTCTAATTTAACAAAATGCACTTTGTCGTTTTAGTTTTATAAAATGCACTTCTAATCAAATAAAAAGCACTTTGTCTTATAAAATGCACTTCTAATTTAATAAAATGCACTTTGTCGTTTTAGTTTTATAAAATACACTTTTAATGAAACAAAATGCACTTAGTCTTATAAAATGCAAATCTAATTTAACAAAAATGCACTTATTTTTAGAAAATACACTTCTCATTTAACAAAATGCACTTTGTCGTTTTAGTTTTATAAAATGCACTTTTAATTTAACAAAATGGACTTCAATTTAACAAGATGCACTTATTCTTATAAAATGCACTTTTAATTTAACAAAATGCACTTCAATTTAACAAGATTCACTTATTCTTATAAAATGCACTTTTAATTTAACAAAATGCAATTTTTCGTTTTGGTTTTATAAAATGCACTTTTAGTTTAACAAAAAACACTTCTAATTCTCAATAATAATAAAATGCACTTGTAGTTGGAATAAAATGCATTTTGAATAAAATAAAAATAAAATGCATTTTTGAATAAAATTCACTTCAAATTAATAAAAAACACTTGAAATTAAAATTAAAAGGTATTTAATGATAAAACTGCAATTATTTTCTCTCTCCTCCTCCCATCCCCCTCCCTAAACCCGACCCCCACCTGACAGCCACCCACGCAGCCACCGGCAACCGCACCAACCACCACCTTATTCCGCTCCACCTCCACCACCGTGTTCATCGTCGTCCCGCGAGCAGAAGCCCCCTCCTCCGAGACATCGATATCACCTCTGCATCCCTCAACATCGGCGAAATGTACGAGGCTTCAACGAGATTATGTGCGAAAATGAAAGAGCATACCGGCGAGCAAGTAGATCGACGACGGTGAGGTAGGGTGGTGGCCGCATCTGAGAAACGTGAGCGAAACGAGATTACATGCGAAAATTAGGAAGAAGAAGGGGGCTTTCGTGGTGGAATGATGCTCGAATAAGTCCGTATATGGCCGTCGACGACTCGCAATTGTCTGGGGAGTCCGACGGTGGCCGAATCTGACGAAAGCGTCGGCGAAATACGAAGGAGAGAGAAGGCGGATTTGCGGTGATGTGATGATCGACGAGGGACGGTGATGGCCGTCGTAGACGCGCTATCATCGGTGGAGCCGGCTGGTGGCGACAGACCCGACTATGGTAGTGGTCTGTGCACGCCGGTGGCGACGTGGTGGCTGGAGGTGGGTCGCAGGAGTGGAGAGAGAAGAGGAATGGAGAGGAGAGAGAAAATGCGAGGGATTGGGGGTTGAATCTATTTTTAATTTTCTTTTGATATCTATTTTATTTTATTTTATCATTTAATAGGATGTTGTTCCCATAAGAAGTGTTCTTATGGTGAGAAATAAGAAGTAATCTCATCCACTCACTTCACCTATATCTGATGGTTCCTATTAACTATTTAATCAGTATATAATTATCCCATATAGAGTTCAATACCATTATAATAAAACAGGTCGTGCAATTTTGGACGGGGTTGAATCTATTTTTAATTTTCTTTTGATATCTATTTTATTTTATTTTATTATTTAATAGGAACCATCAGATGTAGGTGAAGTTAAAAAAATTGAAAAGGCTGATGATGTCACAAAGATTTTACATAATCCTTCATGCTGATGATGTCAAATAAGGTTTTATACCATTTCGTTTAAGATTTTATACCGTTAATATACCATGTATAATTTCAATTTTATACCATGAATAATCTAATCGATTTTGGAATATTCTGCAGCTAATATCTTCTTCGGCCAGATTTTTTTATTTTTTAATTGTTATTTATATGGAATGTAGTATTCCTATTCGAGATTTTGTTACCAAAAAGAGCGACTATTGACATGACGTGTCGCTGATGTCATTGCTGAGGTGGACACTCTTAGAGGCTGTGAATTGTACCATGATATATGATATGATATGATGATATAATATAATATATAATACTACGGCCGGACGGGTTTGGGCTAAACTGTTGTAAGAATCAAACTCTTTAACCGCTTGTTCAAGGGTTAGGAAGACTCCGCAGTTGTGAAAAAATTATTATAGTCCAGTCTAGGGTTATCTTACGGTTGGAGAGAGAAAAAATGGGCGGCGAAATCGGGGTTCGCAAAAAGGTGAAGATTGGGCGGCTACGGGTGGGGGATACAGGGCAGAACAGCCCGGAAATTCTGAAAAGGACCCGGTTGCAGACGGCGAAAGAGAAGGATGAGAATATCAAGTATGGGTTTCCAGGCGGTGGCAAGGATCCCAGACTTGATTACGCTAAAATTAAAAGGCAATCAATTAGGGAAAACCTGTATGTTTGTTTTACGATTTTTTCTCATTGTTGTTTGTTTTTAATTTAAGATTTAAAAAAAATGTTAATTGTTAATTTGGTCATTATTAGGAAACTGTTGAAGGATCCTGAGTTTAGGAAGCCACATTGGAGGAAAGGTGTAACCCCACCGCCGGATTATCCGGATTGGTTCAACTCTGCGCAGGCTGAATATTCTCCAATAGAGCAACGATTGCGTGCTCTTGATCCCAGCGACGATGATGAAGCGTATATTTCTTTCTTTTCTTTTTCTCGTATAATTCCGACTTTAGTTTTATTTAGTTTTTGATGGATTTCAGTGATGAAGCATACATTAAGATTCGTGAACGTGGTCTGGATGATTTCGAGCTCAATGGGAAGAAATACTTGGCACAATTGGATAAGCGTATTTCAAAAGCAGCTCTCAACTTCTTCAACAAGACACCACATGTATATAACTTGAAAAAAAAAAAAAAACAATGGATATATTGATTTTTCAGTTTTTAACATTATTTTGTTTGGTTGCAGTCGGCGGTGGACTATGAGCTTGTGGAGACTCTTGGAAGCTTCGCCATCCACGCTTGCAATGGATTATGGTATCATTGCAACTTCAAAGCTAAGAGCAAAAAGATACGCCCTTCACAACCTCGACCTTCACCCGAGCTCTTCTTTGCTGAGTTGCGTTGTATTGGAATGGGTCGATATACTGTCACTTCTTGTACAAAACTGGATGCCTCATGTAACCGAATATCTATCTTATTCTTCACACTTTCTCTCTATATTGCTTTACTTACTTAATTACCCAGGGCTGATTCATGATTGCTTTGTATATCAGGTCGACTTGTTGGTGGCTGTCAAGTATGTCCCAAGCCCATCAAACATCCTTTCGGGAAGTTTCAGGTAGGCGGAGGAGAGGGCCGCAAGGAAGTTGGAGATGATGTTTGCTCTGGTTGATTATGTTCCCTGACTCCTGTGTATTGCGTTCTACTACTCAATGTAATTAATCCTGTCTAATGTAGTACTTGATATTTGGTATCTATCTACCGGAAGAGGAGACAAATTCTTTTGTAAAACGATCTATTATCTGTGTTCAGCTCTGCCTTTCTTATTTGCCTCTTGGCTTAAGAAGTTCTTGTCTGAGGAGCATTCTATTGTCACTGATGCACTTGCTGGTAGAAATCTTCTTTGCCTGATTGCCCTGATAGTGCGATTCTAAAAGCTTAATTCTTGTCATGCGGTTGATGTGAGTTACAAGGACTGCTAAGCTGGGCGTGATTTCGCCCCCAAACAGCTGAACAAGTACATGTCATTATGTCAACGCATACAAAACTCTCCGTTGTAAGCTGTACGTTAGCTGATACAGAAACAGTTTCAGAGTTTCTGTAAGCTCATAGGAGATTATCTCCTAACAATATGAGTTTTGATTAACCTCAGTAAGCCGGTCTGCAGTGTGCTGACCACCTGTTCACAAAGAAAGTAAGAAACTGCATTATGACTTCCTAGGTTGGGGTCTGCAGTCTGCAGTCTGCTGACCGCCTGTTCACAAATAAACTGCATTATGACTTCCTAGGTTGGGGTCTGCAGTCTGCAGTCTGCTGACCGCCTGTTCACAAATAAACTGCACTCTAACTTCCTAGGTCGAGGTTATTCCTGCGCTACCTGATTTTCAAATGCAGTATACCATCTATATGGAGTATACATTAGTCTGATGTCTGAAATTAACAATCTTGATCAAGATGTCGATGTGATACATAGGTCTCCGATGCCTTTTCTTCTTCCAGTTACATAGGTCTCCGATGCCGATGAAAGACGAAAAGATGTTGACGTGCAAGGGAACAAATTTGTTAATTAGGGAAGAATTGTGTCAATTAGATTTATTTGATGATATTTGTATTTTCATAATTCTTGATGTAAGTGCCGTTTGGCGATAATATTAATGAATTTCCGTTTTATTTTATTTCAAAAAAAAAAAAAAAAAAACAATCTTGATCAAGATGTGTACATTACATAACTTCAACATTAGGTTGCCACAATCGGTATCCTACGTACTCGTATTTACTTTGTGGATTACGCATTTCTATATCAATTTGGTTTTTTTGGTACATAGATTCGAACTCGTGATAATTTCAATAACCGATTCGGGAAAGTCATAAAAAGACTAAATGAAAAGTCCAATAAAAAGAAGAGCAGTCCAACTTGCCAAATTGTTACCCAAAACGTACATTAGCCCACTTACAAACCCAAACAAAACACTACTTTAAACTTGAAAAACCCCTCACTTTTTTCTCTCGTATAATAATATGGGTCGGGTTGGCGGCAAACTTGGGATTCGCAAGAAGGAGAAAGTCAGCCGGAGCCGGGTCCGGGTAGAGGATTCAGGACAGGGTAGTCCGGAGATTCTGAAAAGTCACCTGAGTTCTTCTTTGCAGAGTTGTTTGATGATGGAAATGATGGCTATACTGTCAATTCTTGTACCAAATTGGATGCTTCATGTAAGCTAGCTAGCTAAGCCCACAATATCTTATTGCTCACACTTCCTCTGTATTGCTTCCTTCATTCCTGGTCTTTAGCTTTACTTAATTACCCTGGTGGCTGCTTTGTATATCAGGTCAACTTGTTGGTGGCTGTCAAGTATGTCCCAAGCCCATCCAACATCCCTTCGGAAAGTTTAAGATAGGCGGAGGAGACGTCTTTTATACGTCACTTAAGAAATGTTGATCGCTAGGAGGTTGGAGATCGATGTTAGGGATGTGTTGTTGTTGTTGTTTTTAAGTCTCTTCTCTGGTTAATTACTTAATTAGGTTCCCTGAATCCTGCGTATTGCTTAAATGCTTACTAGCTACGACTCCTATATGTATTCGTGTTACATATTTATTTATGGATACTATATTGCATCTAATCATGTTTTGTATTGTGCATCCAGTCTAACGTAGTATTTGGCATCTATGTGCCGGAAAAGGGGACAAATTCTTGTGTAAAACGGTCTATCAACTGTGCTCGATCAGCTCTGCCTTTCTCACGTCTCTGTTCTTGTTGGCGATATTTGTCTCTTGGCTATAGTCATTTACAATTATATCACAACCTTCATCCTAACAAGTTGTTGGCCGATTTCCTTTGGAGCTGGACGAAGAATGTGCCCTGGCATATGCTTCTTGCCAGCCTGCTGTTCTTTTTCGACTACTAGTTTAAGGGGAGCATGAATTGACACTGATGCACTTCCTGGTATCAGTATACAGAAAAAAGAATCCTGCTTTGCCTGATTGCCCTGATAGTGCGATTAATACCAAGATTTCCGATTAGCTTAATTCTTGTCATGCAATACAATAACCTGATTGATAACTTACAAGAACTTCTAAGCTTTCAACCGATACACGAATATAGTATACCAGTGTGTAACAAGTAACATGTCAAATCATACAGGGGAATTTCTATAAGCTCGTGCATGGAGGACATCTCCTACTCTCCTAGCCTTTTCAAGTTACCAAAACAGGATGACTAAATCGTATCAGATTTTCTGATTCACCTCAGTAAACCAAGTACTGTACTGGTCTGCTGGCCGCCTGATCACAAAGAAACCGCATTTTGAGTTCTTAGGTACTCGAGGTCATTGAACTCTGCCTCCTGCACAAACCCGAATGTCATTACTTTGACATTCACAGATCTAAGATTAGTTATATTATGCCTCGCGGATGCAGTACATCAATCTTTTTACATATACTACACGTTAGTCTGAGTTTTGGAAATTGAGAACTTAAGACTCTGGTGTTTGATTAGTTCCACCTGGTAGAATACAAACTGTGTTAAATTATTGACTGGTAAATTGTTAATATTAGATAGGACATTTCTAAGTCAACAAAGTGGAGGACTCATATCATATTACCTAGGAGTCACAAAAGCAGGGCAGCCATCAGACATCAATGCACTATGTTTTTCTTTCTCCTTCCCCTTGCTGCCATCTCTCTGATCTTTCTTCTTCTATCGAAAAACCGGAGGCGAAATACTCCACCATTTCATCCTCCTCCTGGCCCAAAAGGCCTTCCCCTTATCCGAAACTTACATCAGTTTGACCCCTTGAAACCCCACATCTGCTTAGCTAAGCTAGGCAAGATCTATGGACCGATCCTGAGTTTACGACTAGGAAGCGTACCTGTTTTCGTGGTTCAGTCAGCTAAGATAGCTAAAGAGGTTCTGCAAACACAGGATCTTAACTTTTGTAGTAGACCATCAATGGTCGGGACTCGAAGACTAAGCTATGATGGGTTAGACATAACTTTTAATCCATATAATGAGTATTCTAGAGAAATAAGAAAGTTATGCACAGTTCATCTCTTTAGCAGCAAGAAGGTGCAGTCTTTTTCTCCCATACGTGAAGATGAAGTCTCAAAGATGATCGAGAAGGTCTGCTCACTTTCATCTGCACCAGAAACTATCAACATGAGCGAATTGTTAATGAACTATTCCAGCTCCAACATAAGCAGGATCGCTTTTGGCAAGAGGTACATCTTCAGGACCATAATTTTTGCATTGACACCTGATCTTTTCTATTAACTCTAACTTACACACTTGATGCTTCTTTCACAGATATGGAGATGATGATGAACCCGAAAGGAGAAAATTTTACAGGCTTCTAAATGAAGCTCAGGCATTATTCACAGCCTTCTTCTTTTCGGATTATTTCCCGGCTTTTGGCTGGATTGACAAGCTGGATGGACAGGCCTCCAGGCTTGAGAGGGCATTCAGGGAGTTGGATGCCTTCTATGAAGAAATCATTAAGGATCATCTAGACCCAAGAAAGGCTAAATCACAGGAAGTGGACCTTGTTGACACTCTGCTCAATATTATGAATGACAGTTCTTTCACCTGTGACCTCACATTAGACAACATCAAAGCAGTACTAATGGTAATTCATACTTTTTTCTCTCCTTGGGAACAACAGGGCTGTGTACGTGGCCGTGTTTGTGTTTGTTTGCGCGTGTTAGATAAGAGAATCTGAGTGCCTAGAGTTCCTCATGTCTTAAGTGTACGACAACATAGCTAACAGTAATAAGATGACACAGTAGAAAACCAGGAACAGACACAGTAGAAAACCAGTAACATAGCTGTAACATTATACTGAAATGACTCCCTACTTTGCGCAGAATGTTATTGTAGCAGGAACAGACACAAGCGCAGCCATGGTAGTTTGGGCAATGACAGAGCTAGTGAAAAACCCCAACGCCATGAGGAAAGTACAGGAGGAGCTAAGAAATGCAGCACGAAACAAGGGTTACATTACAGAAGGTGATATAACAAATCTGGAATACTTCAAAGCAGTGGTGAAGGAAACATTTAGGATCCACCCCGGAGCGCCACTGCTAATTGTCCGAGAAACACTCCGAAAATGTACCATAGAAGGGTATGAAGTTCTGCCTAAGACACTGGCATTTGTCAATGTGTGGGCTATTGGAAGGGACCCTGAGTGTTGGAGAGACCCAGAAACATTTACACCAGAAAGGTTTTTGGGAAGTTCAATTAATTTCAAAGGACAGGACTTTGAGCTTCTTCCTTTTGGGGCTGGCAGAAGAATGTGCCCTGGCATGCTTCTTGGTGTTGCTAACTCTGAACTAGCACTGGCCAAATTGTTGTACTCATTCGACTGGGAATTACCTATTGGGGTGAAGAAGGAAGACATTGACACAGATACGCTCCCCGGCATCACTATGCATAAGAAAAATCCACTTTGCCTTGTAGCAAAGAAATTCTCTGGAAATTTGTAAGCGTGTGTTATACAGTTTGAGTTAATTTGTACACAGACAGCATTCCTAAACTATACCTGATAATACAGTCTGGAGTGCTTCAAATATCTTTTACAGATATTCATCATATCATAGTGTTTAACTCATTATGTCATCTACAAATGAGAATCACGCAAAACTTATTTGACCAAAAATTTTGAGCTTCGAATCACAGTTAAACTTAAGGAGGATCGTAATGCAATCGTAGCTGAAATACTTCAAATTCTAAGTTTCTAAGACAAAGTCTCTCTTTCCAATCTAAATTTCAGGGTCACTCTTGGTTCTAAGCTGTAAGCTAATATTGCGCCTATTTCTCTCGAACACGTGACGTGACAGACCATTTATTAAAAAAGTTACCAAAAACAAGTTAACTAACACCATTTATCAAGCCATTCAACTGAGTAAATCAAGCATTGTGCAGCTGCAGCTGCAGCTGACCCCCTATTAACAAAGTGATGAACTGATACAACAGTGACTAAACTCAACATTGCTCTCAGATTACATCTACTCTACTCTGAGAAGCGCGTTTTGACTTCCTAGATCGAGGCTGTTGAACTCCACCTCCTGCTAATCTGAAGGGTAGTGTTTGGACATTCTCAGTCTGGCATCAGTTATATAATGGCTCTGTCAGTATAGTCCATCAGTAATTAATTTATAATGAAGACCATTATTAATCTAAGCTCATTGTTATGGTTAATGTGCAGCTTAAAAGACTTTGGTAGTTGAATAATAATATGCATGAAGTTAGTCGCCATCATTAACTTATAATATTACCAGGGCGGACATTTTCAGAAAAATGTAGATTGAACTACTACTATAAATGAAGTGAAAGAATCGTAATTACGTAGAATATACACACCATGCTTTCCTTCCTCATTTCATCCTCCTCCTGGCCCAAAAGGCCTTCCACTTATCGGAAACTTACACCAGTTTGACCCCTTGAAACCTCACATCTGCTTAGCTAAGCTAGGCAAGATCTATGGACCAATCTTAAGTTTGCGATTAGGAAGCGTACCTGTTGTAGTGGTACAGTCAGCAAAGATAGCAAAGGAGGTTCTGCAAACACAGGATCTCAACTTTTGTAGTAGACCATCAATGGTTGGAGCAAAAAGACTAAGCTACAATGGGTTAGACATAACTTTCAACCCATATAATGAGTATTCTAGAGAAATAAGAAAGTTATGCACTGTTCATCTCTTCAGCTCAAAGAAAGTGCAGTCCTTTTCTCTTATTTGTGAAGACGAAGTTTCGAAGATGATCGAGAAGATCTCCTCATTTTCATCCGCATCAGATAGCATCAACTTGAGTGATATGTTGTTGAGCTATACGAGCTCTAACATAAGCAGGATCGTGTTTGGTAAGAGGTAAATAGGCCATTAACTATAAGCAAGTTTACATTTCCATCCTTTAAACCGAAAAAAAAAAAAAATTGTTAGCACATGCCTGCATTAAGTTCTACAATAGAAAAATTTCATATGCTTTTTCTTAGGTACGGAGATGAAGAAGAGTCTGAAAGGAGAAAATTTTCCAGGCTCCTAAAGGAAGCTCAGGCATTACTCGTAGCCTTCTTCTTTTCCGATTATTTTCCATCTATTGGCTGGATTGACAAGCTAACTGGACAAGCCTCTAGGCTAGAGAGGGCATTCAAGGAGATGGAAGCCCTCTATGACGAAATTATAAAAGACCATCTAGACCCAAACAAGCCTAAATCACAGGAAGAGGACCTCATCGATACTCTGATCCGACTTATGAATGACCGTTCCTTCACAATTGACCTCACATTAGACAACATCAAAGCTGTGCTTATGGTAATTACTACACTAGTTCCCACTCTTGAAGGTCCTTTTAACTTGTTCTTAGAATTCATATTATTTGTTTGTGTATGTGAGTGCGTTAACTAAGATAAATTGGAGTGTCAGAGCAAAAGACAACTTATCTAATTGTAACATGATGTATGACTCTACTTTCCACAGAATGTTATCGTAGCAGGAACAGACACAGGCGCAGCCATGGGAGTTTGGGCAATGACAGAGCTGGTGCAGAACCCCAATGTCATGAGGAAAGTACAAGAGGAGCTAAGAAATGCAGCGGGAAACAAGGGGCAAATCACAAATGGTGATCTAGCAAATCTTGTATACTTTAAGGCCGTGGTGAAGGAAACATTTAGGATCCACCCCGGAGCGCCACTGCTAATTGTCCGAGAAACACTCCGAAAATGTACCATAGAAGGGTATGAAATTCTGCCTAAGACACTGGCATTCATCAATGTGTGGGCTATTGGAAGGAACCCCAAATGTTGGAGAGACCCAGAAACATTTGCACCAGAGAGGTTTCTGGGCAGTTCAATTAATTTTAAAGGGCAAGACTTTGAGCTTCTTCCTTTTGGGGCTGGTAGAAGAATGTGCCCTGGCATGCATCTTGGTGTCGCCACCTCTGAATTTGCACTAGCCAATTTGCTGTACTCTTTCGACTGGGAATTACCTATTGGGGTGAAGAAGGAAGACATTGACACAGACACACTCCCCGGCATCACTATGCATAAGAAAATTCCACTTTGCGTTGTAGCAAAGAAATTCTCTGGAAATTTGTAAGCTTTTATTATTTTGTTTAATTTGATTTCTGCACAGACAGCATTCCTAAACTGTACTTGATATATACTGTTTGAAGTGCTTCAATGATCTTTTACGGACATTCACCATATTAATTAACACATTATGTCAGCTACAGATGCGAATCCATGCAAAACTTTGTTGATCAAAATTTTAAGCTTTTCATCACAGTTAAACTCAAAACATTCAGCTTTCAGATTAACAAACGCATAGGTAAAATCAACGCAGGTAATATAATTTAAAGAACTCACATTCGTGATCAAAATAGGATATAAGCAATAAAACCTGACAAGTTCAGATACATGATACATATCAAGCTAACAACTATAATCACTTGCACTACGAACTAAACATATCTTTATGCAAAAGCTATCTTACGTGTGTTAGTGGCTTAGGTGCCATACCTCTGTGAGCAGCGAAGCATAATGTTTCTTCCCAAAAGAGCCATCACTGTTTAGTGTTTAGTCATCATCAACGACAAGAGGATTGTTGCAGGTGCCATCTTGTTTGTCCAGTAATACAGATGGAAAGTCGCCACGAAGAATCTGAACCTTAAACTTGATTACTGTATCATTGCATTCCAGGAGTTCAAAAACACAAATGTCTCCCATCTTTAGCTTATTATCCTCAACAAATGCTCTCCACCTAGTGTCAAACCGTTTATGCGATTGAGCACTGCCAATGTAACTCGTTTCCCAGTTCCTGCTGCCATGAAGGAGATTCACAGGGACAGTCTTTGAAGGAAGGATCTTAAGGAACTTTGCAGGAAGAACCTGGAATCAGCCATAAGAAGTAAAAAAAGCCATCAACAAATACTCTATGATGAGTCCGATAATACCACCTAGGCACGTAGCTAGTGACATTCTTGACTCCCAAAAGCTATTACTTGAACTTTTGATCAACTAAGAAACCGAAAGCTTTCTTTTATTCAATTTCCTTATCAAACTTCAATGCAATGCAAGAAACCAGGTAAAAAAAAAAAAAAAAAGGTAGTAATTTGGATAACCATCCTTTCCCCAATGGTCTACAGTACTTCAGGACACAAGTTCAAACTACTATAATGTTTATTTATAACTTTGCAGCGATCCAATTACCCAAACTAATTGCACAATGAGAGTCGAAAGGCAGAATGTACTACCAGTTGATACGGAGAAGCGACATGTGTTTTCAGCATAACCGTATGAAAGAAGGATTTCCCTGAAAGTGGCTCAATTTCAACATCATCATCTGCCGTCCCCAATTCACCGCTCATTCCTGTAACATGCAAAAGCCTAGAACACAATCAGCATCCACAAGGCGCTAAATTGAATTCCAACAACGCATGTTCAGATTATTCCACAACAAAAACAATTGGTTCTAACAATATTTCGGTAGGAGAAGGTGACAATTCAAGGTTTCAACATGAGTTTTCAAAATTCTCCAAGATCAAAACTCACTCTAAGACCTTACAAACCCACATTGTCCAACCGTATAATGGTCTTACCCAAAACTTTTGTGAACAAAAAAACACCTCATCAAATTAGCCGACACTTCTAACAGGACAAGAAACCGACTTTGTTGAATCGTGTAACGGTCTTACCCAAAACTTTTCCGAATTAAATAGACCACATCAAATAAGCTAATTACACAATAAATTCATAATCAAGTGTTACATCATCCCCATAAATCAACCATCTTTTTCATATAATAATTCAGTCCATTTTAACTACCACATTAACATTTTGTTACATAATCAAAATACTTCCACAATACAAGAAACCCACTTTACAATTACACAGTATTACTCGTGTCATTTTCTTTCCATCAAATCAAAGGTCATCATTTTGTCACCCACATTCACAAAATTTCTCCAATTACATGCATAATATTATAATAATGTTAAGCAACCATTTCGACCAAAAGTCTAGACTCTCCTCGCCTCCTCGGTGCGGGTGTGGCCCAGACCCGATTGTAATTTAACACATATAATACGGAGACAATAAGTGAAAAGCACAATTATAATGCAAGAACAGAACTTTCTAACCCATTAAAATAATGTGAAAATTATTCCAACCACAGAACAAAAAGATGGAAAAAGACATGCAAAAAAAGGTGAGAAATTTAAGAAGATAAACCTGAATTTTTGAAGAAGAAAAAAAAAAATCTGGGTATTTGGGAATTAAAGCGCACCTGAAATGGGTTTCTAGTAAAATTGGCAAAGCTTGATTCTTTAACAATGGCGGTAGAGTCAAAGTGAAGACTCGAGAGTATTTGACTGAAAAAGTTGAGACCAAGACTTTTGATCTCTGCGTTTCAATTTTTTTAGAAGACCGTTTAGTATTAATTAACGGATATAAATGATTTAAAATTACTTTCTATACTTTTTATTTTTGTTTCCTTTTAAAGAAAGAAATTGAGATTTTACAGTGTTCGAACATTGGAATATTGACTTCAAAAAAAAAAAAAAAAAACATTGGAATATTTTATAGTGAATAAATTCATAATATTCGTGGATCTAAAGTTATATACTTGTATTTTTGTTTTTGCCTCGGGTTTGCACGAATTCGAGTCGGGTAGATAGTAATTGGTGTTGAAACTCTTTTCATGAAATTTCAACGGTTTAAGTTGTCCAAGTCAACTCAACGAAATGTTCATCAATACTTATAAGGAGTATCATGATTTCACCTTGGTGGTAATTGCTAACCTTTACGTTACAAGCTAGTAGCTTCACAACATGTTTACTCAAACACGACATTCACAAGTTCAAACACAACTAATAAAATATTTTCTCGACATATTACCCCCGATCCACATCTCCACTCTAACTTATCTTTCTTATTCAATATGAAAAAACGAAATGTGAAATTGTCTTTGGGTCAAAGGGTGTACAACGACATTTTTGAAAGAAAAAAAAAAAGTGATCACTTTCACCCAAACAAAATTAGGACTATAACTTCTAGCAAAATACAGTAATCTTGTACGTGGCTGATACACTACCTAACATCCTAATAATCCCATATTCCAGCCTAGCAATGGAGACGTATTCATACTAATCTTTTCTACCGCCTATTTCCTTTACTCATGTGCCAAAAACTACATGAGAAACGGACCAATAGTATATGCTTAGGTATGTATACATGTATCGTGTAATATACGTCACTTTTCAAGTATGTAACACAGAGATAAGTCATGCTGCTCCTCATCTTCCTCCTTCTTGTTCTTGCTGCTCTTTCATACACATACCTTCTCCGAAAACGCCCTAATAATGAGCCATTTCGTCGTCCTCCCGGCCCTAGAGGGCTACCCTTCGTCGGAAACTTACACCAGGTCGACTTCTCGTCACCTCACGTCTTCCTAGCCGAGCAGGCAAAGATACATGGTCCTATCGTAGGCCTACAATTTGGAGCCAAACCCGTGGTGGTGGTTCAGTCAGCCAAGACCGCGAAAGAGGTCTTACATACACAAGACATTAACTTTTGTAACAGACCACCTATGGTCGGACAACGAAAGCTGAGTTACAATTGTTCAGACATAGCTTGTAGCCCATACAATGAGTACTTCAAGGAGTTGAAAAAGTTGAGTGTTGTTCATCTTCTTAACTCCAAGGCAGTCGACTCTTTTGCTCCCATACGTCAGGAAGAAGTTTCAAGGCTGTTAAACAAGATTTCATCGCTCTCTTCTGATTCAAAAATCGTGAACTTGAGCGAGTTGGTGATGAATTTTTCTTGCTCCAATATTTGCAGGATGGCCTTCGGCAAAAGGTATTTCTTCCAATTCTGAAAAATTCATTAGTCTGGCATCATGCCATTCATAGTAGTATAGTACGGCCATACTACAAAAGCTCATCCGAAAACTTCGCCTAGTCTGACCATAGGACCATCTTTACCCAAACCTTAACCCGCAAACTCAAACATATGAAACACAACTATGCACATCTCTTTGTCATCAAAAAAAAAAAAGAAAAGAAAAAAGTATGCTTATAGCTTGATCTTGTTAAATCATGCTTTGTATTCACAGGTACGACGACGATAATGGTGAAAGGAGCAGATTCCATACCCTCCTAAATGAAGCTCAGGCCTCATTCATGATCTTTTGCTTCTCAGATTACTTCCCATCAATTGGATGGCTTGATAAGTTATGTGGACACTCATCCAAGCTTGAACGGATATTCAAGGATTTGGATGCGTTCTACGAAGAAATTATCAATGACCATCTTGACCCAAACAGACCAAAATCTGAACAAGAGGATGTCATTGATATTCTGCTTCAACTTCAGAAAGAAGGTTCCTCTGCTTTCGACCTCTCGCTAAACCACATCAAAGGATTGTTAATGGTAAATTCAGTATTCACTGATATCTATCGTTCTACTCGGGGTTTTTTTTTTTTTTTACCATGGTTAGGATAACATAAAGTTCATTATATGCAGAATATATTCATAGCAGGAACAGATACAAGTGCAGCAATGGTAGTTTGGGCAATGACAGAACTTGCGAAGAACCAAAGAGTAATGAAAAAAGTACAAGAAGAGATCAGGAATGTCACAGGAAACAGGGGTTATGTCGAAGAGGAAGATATCAAAGAACTAGAGTACCTTAAGGCAGTGATAAAAGAAACATTTAGACTACGACCTGCTTCTCCATTGTTGGTTGTACGTGAATCAGTCCGGAAATCTAAAATAGAAGGGTATGACATTTTGCCCAAAACCTTAGTATATGTGAATGCATGGGCTATTGGAAGAGACCCTGCATCTTGGAAGGACCCTGAAACATTTATGCCAGAAAGGTTTATAGGGAGTTCAATAGATCTCACAGGACAAGATTTCGAGCTGATTCCTTTTGGGGCGGGTAGGAGAATATGCCCTGGATTGCAGCTCGGCCTTGTTAGCGTGGAGCTTACGCTTGCTAATTTGCTCTACTCTTTTAACTGGGATTTGCCTGAAGGGTTAAAGAAAGAAGACATCGGCACAGATACCCTCCCTGGTGTAACTATGCACAAGAAAAATCCACTTTGTTTGGTAGCACTAAAATTCCCAGGACTTGTATAAAGGTAATGTTTCAAGACTCCCTTGAGATCGAAAATCTAGTCTTATAAAGTTTTCATTACTGGCAATAAATAGCAACTTTTATTCACCAGGGAAGTTATGGTATCACAAAGAAATCATTTAGATGACAATATACTGGCAGCAAATCAGACATGACGTTCATAAACTTCATGCTAATACAGGATGTTAACTAGAACAACATAATCTAAAGTTAATCATGTCAAAGTCACATCGAGTGCCATACTACCCAGACGTAGCTGCTTTAGGATTTCTACAGAGTTTAGAATGCATTGATTGTTAGAGCAGGGGCTTTCTAGAGGGATCTATTCATTTTCAATGACTACAGGAGAACTGTGGGTGCCGGCTCCTGATCTGTCCAGTAAAGTGGATGGTAAGTCGCCTCGTAGAATCTGAACCTTGAATTTGATTAGTGAACTTTCACAAGACATGAGTTCAAAAACACACACATCTCCAATCTTGAGCATGTTGTCATCAATGAATGCTCTCCAGCCAGTGCCAAATCTACTTTGGGTTGAATGGTTGCCAAAGTATTTCATCTCCCAGCTCCTGTTCCCGCAATTGAGTATCACAGGGACATCGGCCTCTACAGGAAGCAACCCCATAATGTTCACAGGAAGCAGCTGACATCAACATTGAAAGTTCAAAGTTCAATACAGCATCCTTCTTAAGCTCTCTCGCACTAGATTTTCTTTCTAGGAATGCAATCTAACGACATCCCCAACTATTAAAAACCTTTAATTAGACCAAGGAGTCAGACTCAGGATTGAATTGGTAAATTTCATAACGATAAAGATCCAGATAACGTGAAGAAGACCGAAGGAGTTATACTACACCACCACCAGGAAAGCCTTAGTCCGAACAAGGTCTAGGGTTGGCTAACATGAACCTTTAGATACTTAGACAAGACAGGAAAGTGCCAAGAGATAAACAATGCTTCATATCCTGTAAAAAAAAAATGGGAAAGGCAGAATATCATACCAATTGATTCTGAGTGACATGCGATTTCAGCAGAAGCGTGTGAAAAAAGGGTTTCCCTGAAAGCGGCTCAATATCATTGTCGCCCATGCAGGTATCTGCAGATTCAGGTTCAGAGACATGTTCTTGTTCTACCTTCATCAGTCCCCTCCTCTTTATACTGATAGGAAAGATGACAGATACACCGCCATAAATAAAAACATATCACACAAGCTCATATCAACACACAAACCAAAAATTCAGAATTCAAATACTGTCTCAAACAACCAATTTGATCAATAGGTTGAAAACCTTTGCACACTCAAATCCTCGGACCCAACAGCCTTAAGAACACAAAAATCACAGGAGCCCTATAAACTATACTACAAACTTCAATGCAAACACTGAAAACATCAACCTCAATCAAAAGGTTCCATCTTGAGCAACAAGTCATCAACAACAACAACAACAACATCCAAGCCTTATTCCCAAAATGATTCGGGGTCGGCTAACATGAATCGTCGTCTAAGAACCGTCTTATGCGCGCCATAAAATTTCAAAAATGTTGTGAACCATTTTGAAACATTGAAACACTTTCGGAAAGAGTTTTAGAAAGTCCTCAAAATAAGTAAAAAGTTTGAAAATGAGCGAAAAACATATAACTTTGAAAACCAACTAAGGAAAAGTTTTGGAACAAGTTAGGAAAACCAAACAAAGAAACTAAAAATAGTCATTTAGTCCTCCACATGGATAGCGTCTCTCCACGCCGCCCTATCCAACACCATACTCTCTTCAAGCCCTAGGAAGCTCATATCACTTCTAATCACCCTCATCCAAGTCATCTTGGGTCTTCCCCGACCCCTACTAATATTATCACTTACCCACCCTTCTACTCTTCTAACCGGCGCGTCACTAGGCCTCCTCCTCACATGACCATACCACCTCAATCAGTTCTCCATCATCTTGTCCGCAATGGGCGCAACCCCTACTTTCTCCCTAATAACTTCATTTCTTAACCGATCATGTCTTGTATGTCCACACATCCAGCGTAGCATGCGCATCTCCGTCACACTCATCTTATGAACGTGACACTGTTTCACGGCCCAACATTCCGTGATTGGGCATTCCTCGATCACACAGGAGCCCCTGTGGCATTCTTCCACTTCACCCAACCTGATCTGATCCTATGGGCCACGTCTCCATCTAATTCTCCATCCTTTTGAAGAATCGATCCCAAATATCGAAAGAAATCCGATCCCTGAACAATCTTTCCATCCAACCTGATCGTCTCTGTCTCCGTACGCCTACTGCCGCTGAACTTACACTCCAAATATTCGGTCTTGTTTCGGCTCAACCGAAACCCTCTAGACTCCAAAGTGTGCCTCCATAGTTCCAACCTCCTCTCCAAATCCTCTTTCGTCTCTGAAATCAACACTATATCATCTGCAAATATCATGCACCATGGTATATCATCCTGGATTGACTTACACTCCAAATATTCAGTCTTGAGCAACAAGTCATCAGCTAAAAAAATCGAGGCAGTTGCCGTTCAGAAGGATAAACACTGCAGTAAAGGGCTGACGAGTCTTCTACTTATCGGACATAGCAAAACACCGAGAATTCACAAGAAAACCCATCTACAGAGATGATAAGAGTTCACAAAACCATGGTGACTACATTGCATTTAACCTAAAACAGCAAGCTAAGTAACACCCATGTCTATAACCTCCATATCTTCTCAAACTAAACCCCATCCAATCCTGCAATTTCCACACAATATATATGCAGATTGTAGGGAATTACAACCTAGGGTTTTCATAATTCTGAGATGAAAAAAATTAGGTAAAATCTTGATAATTACGCATCATAAACTCACACTGCCAAATCCCATTTGCAAAGAATCACTTTATTAACCCAAATTATCAATTATCACACAATCATAAGAGTAAACATTTCATATGCAGTCAAAATTAAATCAAAATTCAAACTTTTTAATTATTTTTTGCTACTATCAAAATTATTAAATTAAATCAACTCCCAAAAACAACAAAATGGCGAAATTTCAGCTCTAATTTCCCAATTAATTCAACACAAGTGAAAATTTCAGCCTGATTTTGTAATAGAATTTCATAGATTAAAATCAAATTAATCAATAATGCGAGTCAAATTGTCACAAAAATTGGGGTAAATTACCTGATTTAATTGCGATCTGGGTTGAATTGAAATTGGGAATACGTTGATTCCTCCAATTTACAGCTTTGATTCACTTATTATTGAATTCAATTTTCTAGGGTTTGCTATTTCTTCCTCCAGATGTTTATTTTAATGCAAAGACAAGGGCGTCTTAAAAGAGGCGGGAGCGAACGTACATGTTTTGTTAAACGGCAACTTTTTTAAGGTTAAAAAAAAACGGCAACTATTTAGCTGCTGCAGGTAACGATGAATATTTTTTAGTGGTCGTTTGGTTGTATACGGGAATTCGAAATGCCCATGAATTTCCACTTCTTAGGTTGTAAAAATTCACATAAATTTCTCAAAACTGTTTGGTTACATGTAAGAATTGAATTCTCACAGGAATTGTCAATTAACAAGGGAGGGCTAGGTAAGCCAATTCCTCCATTTTGTAGGAATTGGAAATTCTCATGATTTCTCAATTCCCACGATTTTAGGCAACCAAACAACTCCAAAAAAATTAATTCAATAATTAGTGAATCAAAGCTGTAAATTGGCAACCAAAAAAATTAATTCAAAAAAATTAATTTTGAGTGGCAACCAAACGACCACTAAGAGCCTATATGTAAACAATAGCAAAATTGTCTTTATCATAAAAAAAAATATGGTTGTGTAGTAAATTTAACGTATTTGTAGTAAATTTATGACATTGGTAGTAAAATAAACATTGTTACGGGTCTATCAATAGAAAAAAAATTGAATTGATTTAATTTCAAAATCAAGGACCCTTAATTGTCTCTCTTTCCTTATAATCCATCATTTGTCAAATTATACAACAAAATTTATTGCACCTTTAATTATTTTTACTACAAATTAGCCGTAGACACTTTCTTCACATGTCTACGTATAGACTTCTAGTATTTTCGTATTTTTTAACATGTTTGGCGCAATTAATTACATCAAGCATTTAAGCCATTTTCGAACAACTTAAGAGAGTGTTTATCACGCATTCACGCCCTGGTTATATTGACAATAATACTTATTATATGTTACAATACAGAGAATATGCACTGTAATCTTGAGCAATTAGATGGGATATGATCAGATTTTAGGAGCAAAAGCTCAACTAATAATCTAATCTAGTTTTTTGAAACTTGAAGAAGAAGTTTTAGAAAAGAAATAGAAGAAGATAGATTAGGGGAGCAAGCTCAACCCAGAAACTTGAAGAGGAAGATTAGGAAATAAGAGGAAATTAAGAGCCTGTTTGGCCAAGTTCCAACTTCTGCAGAACTACTTCTCAGAAGAGGAGAAGCTCTAAATTGGAGCTTCTACTTCTGAAGAACAAATTTACACTATAAGTGCTTCTGAGAAACCAGAAATAGTTTCTCGGTTTTAGGTGTTTGACCAATTTTCAGTTTCTAGGTCCCATAAACAGTCCAGAAACACTTTAGAAGATTGGCCAAACACACTCTAAGAGAAACAAAAAATTAGAGAAAAGGAGGAGATTTCATTCAATTTTTGCATAAACTGTGTTAAAATGACACCCAAAATACTCCACATATGAGTGTCTCACATTGAAAAAAAGAGAAGATATTTGTCTACCTTATAAACCAAGGAGTTACTCCTCTTATTGTCAATTGGTTTTAAGATGGAACCTCCTTATGCTTATCAAGTGGACTATATCTTCTCCTTACGGGTATGGCCCAGGCCCGCGTAATTTCACACTGAGAAATGAATCTTACAAGTTACAACCTTATTTATACAACTTTGAGTTTGTTAGCTGTCATTGTCATAGCATAACTAACTCTAACAACTTCCTAACTGATATTTAACGGCCTCCCCATGACCTATTTGCTAATTAATCCCTGTAACATTAAGCTCCTTTTATGTAATCACTATCATTGTTAACAATGACGTGACATGTTCCATGTCTTCAAGAATCGTGTGGAACTCGTAAAGTTTTATGTGTTACAGCTAGGGAGGTGGCCGTCCATTTCCGGATTTGAAGCAATTTCGACGTTTATAGTGAAAAAGTGGTCCATCGTCAGCATCTCGCTCCTAATTAAGTGACTTAGCATTAGTGCATTACAAGCTTTACAGTGTTAATGCCAATGTTCCCCATTATTAGTAGGCAATTTGATTGTCATTGTACCCATAATTTGTCAAGAATCATCGAGTGCATGTGTAGCACATGGATCCAAAATTTATCTTCGACATGTGTCGAGTGAGTATCGAACTATCGAGTATGTAAGGGACCCGCGAACGAAATGGAATTCATTTCATTTATAGAACGAACAGACTTCTAGCAACTTTCATAAAAAAAATAACGTCATATTAGGCTCTATAGGATTGTCCTTTTAGGCAAAAGAATAAAATGAACATATATGTTCGATGTTTGTATTGCAAATTTGCACGAATGCAAATTTTTTCCACCTCTTATTGTTTATCCACAATAAAGTAAAAACACAAATAATTGTAGTGACTATATCAATATGCATGTGGAGAAATTGAATACAAAATACAATTAAAAGATACTACAAACGAAAATTTTTATGTCCATACGTACTCTTTCCTTTAACAATAATTATCACCTCAATTTGCTCCTATATATTGCTAATGAAATCATAATTTTATCATCATATATGATCTTACCATAAAATTAAACATGGTGATCCTCCTCCTTTTCATTATAGGCGTTTCTAGTATATTTCTTATTTTTACCAAGTATGAGAAAAATGAGCGTTTATTTCATCCCCCTCCTGGCCCTAGAGGGCTACCCTTGATCGGGAATCTACACCAGTATGACTTCTTAGCACCTCACGTCTACTCAGCCAAGCTAGCCAAGACATATGGTCCTATCGTGTCGTTGCGATTAGGGTGTGCACCTATAGTCGTGGTTCAATCAGCCAAGCTAGCTAAAGAGGTCTTAAAAACACAAGACCTAAATTTTTGTAGTAGACCACCTACGGTTGGGCTACAAAAACTAAGTTACAATGGATTAGATATAGCTTTTAGCCCATATAATGAGTATTTTAAGGAAGTAAAGAAGATTTGTGTTGTTCATCTTTTTAACTCCATAAGAGTGAGATCTTTTGCTCCAATGCAACAAGTAGAAATCTCAAGGCTAATAAACAAGATTTCAACCATGTCTTCTGCTTCTAGCATTGTGGATTTGAGCGAATTGGTGACTAGTTTTGTGTGCACAAGTATATGCAAGATTGCATTCGGCAGGAGGTAATTAACATCGTCGTAAGAACTTAATTAATATTGTAACACGGCCCAAATGTTATATCCATATTTAGGCCAATGGGGTTTCAAGCAAGGCCCAATCCATGGGAGAGAGGGGAAGGAAAGGGGGATCCTTTCTCACATGAGTTGCTAGTGGTAATGCTTGAACTTGGGACTTTAGGGTCACCAACGACATGCCTTTACCACTAGACCAAGCTTAGCTTGGTGTTATATCCATATTTATATTGTTACGGAGTATATATCATTCTAGCATTTAATTAAGTTACATTTTAACAAATGAGCATATGTACCACATAATTAGTTTTAAGGATGATCCTACAAGTGTATATGTAGACAATTGAAAAATTGTCTATAACATAATCAAGTGTGATAAATTAAAGATTGCAAGTAGTAAATAAAATGCTTGTGTAGTCAATTTAGCATGTTTGCAGTAAATTTATGAAAATGACAGTAAAATTAAAACAGCATTGTTATGAAAATACCAATCGAAAGAAATTTAAATTGATTTGATTCTCAAATCAAGAACCATTGATTGTCTCTCTTTCGTTATTAATCCAACATTTACAAAAGTATGTAACAAAATTTACAGCACATTTGATTAATTTTATTACAAACTAACCAAAGACAATTTTTTATTTGTCTATATATAGACTCTTAGTATTTTTGTAATTTTAAACATGTGCATGGTTGGGTTGTGTTTGCAGCTACGAGGATGATGAAGGGTCAAGAAGCAAATTCCGTAACCTCCTATGTGAAACGCAGGCGTTGTTCACGGCCTTGGCCTTCTCGGATTATTACCCTTACCTCGGCCACTGGCTTGATAAACTTACCGGAAACACTGCTAGGCTTGAGAAAACATTTCGAGCTTTGGATGCATTTTATGAGAAAATCATAAGTGATCACCTTGACTTGAACATTCATAATCGTCGTCAAGAGCAAGAAGACATCGTTGATGTCCTACTTCACCTTCGAAAGGAACGTCGTTCATTTGCATTTGACCTCAGTTTGAACCATGTCAAAGCAATCTTGATGGTAATTTGTTCATTACTCATTCTCTCTTTCATTTATTTACCCTCCAACTTTAATTTAACGATTTGATTTGATCTGTATTTATTTATTTAAGTTACGTTAGTTAAATTAGGACTTTGCCTAGAATAACGTACAATTTCTCATTAGATAAATTATCATGGACAGTGGCAAAACCAAGGGGTGGCCTACAAATTAAGTTTTTCTTTTTTTTACTATAAATAATTAAGTTTAATTTGGGTTAAGAAGCTAACTTTTTTTCATGGTTCCGCCACTGATTATGGAGTCAATTAATCTCGTTTTCGGCCAGAATATATTTGTAGCAGGAACAGATACAAGTTCAGCCATGGTAATTTGGGCGATGACGGAACTCATAAAAAATCCAATTACCATGAAAAAAGTACAACAAGAGATTCGAAAGAATGCACCTACAAAAAAAGACTACATTGCCGAGGATGATTTACAAAACATGAAATATTTCAAGGCAATGGTCAAAGAAACTTTCAGATTACACCCAGCAGTGCCATTGCTCGTCCCCCGCGAGACGATCCAAAAGAGCAAGCTTGAAGGGTACGACATTCTTCCGAAAACCGTAGTACTTGTGAATGCTTGGGCTATCGGAAGAGACCCGGAATCGTGGACCGACCCGGAAAAATTCATGCCGGAGAGGTTTTTGGGTAGTTCAGTTGATTTTAAAGGCCAAGATTTTGAGCTGATACCATTTGGAGCAGGGAGAAGAATATGCCCGGGAGTGAATCTTGGTACTGTTAACGTAGAGTTAACGCTTGCTAATTTGTTGTATTCTTTTGATTGGGGATTACCTGTTGGGGTGTCCAAACAAGATATTGACACCTTAACACTTCCGGGTATCACTATTCATAAGAAAAATTCTCTCTGTCTTGTCGCCAATAAATATTTCAAAGATCGGATTTGATGAATATTTTTTATGTTTATATGATTACAAATATTATTGTTCTTGGTAATGTAGATTATTTGTTCCATTTTTGTGTCCATACCTTATATCCTTACTAATCAAGTTTTTGCGTTTCATAAACCTTTTCATGCTTAATCAATAATATTCATGGTAAAATCATAACAAATAATTGGTGGTTACAAGAAATGGGACTTGAAAGTGACACAATGAATTCACGCACATGTTGTCTAACAAAACATAGGATTTGATTGTGATTTCTAGAATTGTCATCACATCTCCAACCACAACCTTACAAAAAAATTCTTACATATGAGAATATCACTTGAAATAAAGTATTATCATGTGCCATATAAAATATGAAGGGATATAAATGCAACCATTCGAGATGGGGAATTGGCCAATTTTCTTTGTATCGTGAATATCACGATAACCTTTTTCGGTGGATGGGGAACTGGCCAATTAATGAATGAATCGCACCCGGCCCATTTTCTAGCGGTAAGCCTTCATCCTTATCCACGGATCACGACTATGAATATCCCAAACCCGCAGCCGGCCCACTACGAAGAAGTCGCAAATTATTCTTCACAATTCAATCATCTTGCATGTCACAAAACATGGTAATCCTTCTTCCTCTTCTCATTGTAGTTCTCTCTACTACGGAAGTACGGAGTACATTTCTTATTCTTTCAAAGTACAAGAAAAAGCGAGCCATTTTATCCTCCTCCAAGTCTTACTTGGCCAAGCTAGCCAAGACATATGGCCCTGATACAAACAAACGTAATCGTCAAGAAGAAGAAGACCTCGTTGATATACTATTTCACCTTAAGAAAGAACGTTCGTCTTTTGCATTTGACCTCACTTTGGACAATGTGAAGGCAATCTTGATGGTACTCATTTTTTCATTAATTCCCTTAAATTCAAGGGATAGTTTGTTATCATTTTTGTTGACGAGTCAATTAGATGGTACTGAATTTCTATAGTAGTTAATTATTATCCGAATTTACGCGGATCCCCGTTTTACTTTTATGTCCCATTTTTCAGACTCCAACCTGTAAGATGCTTGCATTTCAAACTTTTCTAAAAAAAATTTATTAATAATTCTCGTGATAACATCCTTATTGGTGGGTACAAAAATATTGGGACTTTTGTCTTGATATTTTATTAACGCCACGCCCACAAACAACTACTCCACGCTACTTTAAGCATTTCATGACTATATTGTCCTTAAGCTCATCCCTATTCTAATCCAATAGGCCATTAGGCCCACTATTGGCGAGGAAGGGCACAAATGTGCCGTGGCTTTATAGCCACCCGTAATTAAACAAAAAATCCAAAATCTTATCAATCTCGCAATCTCGAGTGTCGAATCTTAATTCTACCATTTAAAACGGGTTCAATCATTCAAGTCTCTATATACCCAGATAACGGACCACCTGGCTAGCCCACTTCAAATTATTCTTCCTTTTTTTTTGGAAATATTACAAATATTCTTCACAATTCAATCTTCAATTGTCACAAATATGGTAATACTTCTTCCTTTTCTGGTTCTCATTATAGGTCTCTCTAGTACATTTCTTATATTTACAAAGTACAAGAAAAATGAGCCATTTCATCCTCCCCCTGGTCCTAAAGGGTTCCCCTTGATAGGAAATTTACACCGGTACGATTTCGCCACGCCTCATGTCTACTTTGCTAGGCTAGCCATGACATACGGTCCAATTTTGTCATTGAGACTAGGATGTGCACCTGTGGTTGTGGTTCAATCAGCTAAACTAGCTAAAGAGGTCTTAAAAACACAAGACTTGAAATTTTGTGGTAGACCACCCATGATTGGGTTTCAAAAACTAAGTTATAATGGGCTAGATATAGCTTTTAGCCCATATAATGAGTATTTTAGAGAAATTAAGAAAATTTGTGTTGTTCATCTTTTTAACTCTACAAGAGTTAGATCCCTTGCTCCTATGCTAAGAGAAGAAACTTCAAGATTCATAGATAAGATTTCGTCAATTTCTACTGCTTTCGACATTGTGAACCTGAGCGAGTTGCTGATTAGTTTTGCGAGCACAAACATATGCAAGATTGCATTTGGAAGGAGGTAACTAAGACTTTATTATTATTTGTCAACAACATTTCCCTGTATATATCTCCCATTCAAATCAAACGTATCGTTATTTTTCGACATCATTTACCTTTGAATTGAATTATTGCATTACAAATAGGTAATTTACATTTGCTCTAATCGAAAGGGACTTTTGTAAGTACAATCAAGTGAGACGCAACAAGTTATCAAAGTGACGACCTTTATAAGAATAGTAGTCTTGCATAGTTGCAATAATATAGGAGTACTCCGTAAATATAAGTTACTTTTGCTATAGGAGTACTCTTCAAGATCAATTATTTTTGCATGCATTTTCGATCTTAAGCTAATGTGAGAGTTATTTTATTCCACGTACAGGGGCGAAGCCAATTAGTGGCGAGGGGTGGCGGCCGCCACCCCGGTGATGATTTTTTTTTGTGTGTTTTTGTAGGCTAATTATTTAATATATGGTTTTTTGCAAGATACATTAATCAATAACTGCATTTGGCCCAGTGGTTAGTATAGAAGAACATTAACCTAGAGGTCACCGGATTGAAGGCTTGCTTAAGCATGTATAGCATTTTATTTTTCAGTATATTTTGCTTTAATTCTCTAAACTCAACAAAAACTAATCTATGTATACTATGACTAGGATTCGAACCCGCGACCTAAACTAGATAACTGATAACAAATTAACAACGGAAAATTCACGCAGTACCCCTAAAGTTTGGGGGTTTGCACATGGTACCCTCTAAATTAAGTTTCTGCACGCGATACCCTCGAACTTTGAATTTGTGCAGAGCGTGTCCATTTTCCACTCTATGTTAAAACTCCGTTAGATTAGTTGCTTGGGTGTCATTGTTTAGGCTTAATGCTTCCATTACCCACTAATTAAGCGTGTGCTCAAAACTTATTTCCTACATTTGCAAATAGATCAAAACCCAACAATTTTCATGATTTTTCTCTTTGACTAACTAATTAAAACAAAATCAAAAACCCCAAATTTACAGAACCCATCTTCATTCCTTCGTTATCAACCCAAAAATCAAGCAAAACCATTAAAAAAAATCCCCAACTTGAACCTACCCAGAAAAACCCCTCAAAACAACAAATCCAATAAAGTATCCAAAAATCCAAAACTTACCAATTTTCAGCCTTAACATCTTTGAATCCAGAAAACCTAACATTTATCCATTGTTTGCATTCTTTCCAACCCAGAAAAACACCCCCAAAAATACTTAGATAAAAAAAAAAATCGATTTCTTTATCAAGACTCCATAGTTTACAGCACAATTATCCGACCAAAAATCAAACTGAAGAACGAAGCTATACATGGGTTCTTAGTTGTTGTTGCGGCGGCGGCGAGGCGAATGTGGGCTGTGGCAGAGGGATTAAGATAAAGTTGAGAAGCAAAATTTCTGAGTTGAGCTTGGTTTTTCTGGGATTGTGTCCAAAAATGTTGAATTGGAAATCAAAAGTCTTTTGATATTGTGGAAGTTGCTATTTTGTTGCTTTTTATAATTGAATATTAGAAATTCCATTTGGGTTGGATTTTGCGAAAGAACAAAGTTATGCGGATGAAGATGGTGCGTTGCGGATAAACTTTATATTAAACCTCTATTTCTAACTGTGTTTTTAACGGTGTTAGCAAAAAGGACACATTATGCACGAAAATGAAAGTCTAGGGGTACCGTGGGCAGAAACCTTCACCTTCAAACTTCAGGGGTACCACGTGAATTTTCCGTAACAACAATCCACCTGATACCAGTAATGACCTTATGATCAATGTGTGTATTTAATGCATTTATACGTAGAGAGGAAAAAAATCGTATCTATTTGATTTGCCGTCTTTATTTTCTTAATAGGTTTACCGTTTACGTTTACATAACCAAATTAAATAAAACTAAATAATTACTTGTGTCTCTACACACGAGTAACATGATTTCTTCAAGAAAAAAATAGTTTCAAACAAAGGGCCGATATGTTTCGGTTTTGGGTTTAGCCGATATTTCGGATGCAATAAAAAGGAAAAAAAATCGACCGATATGTCTAATATGTTAACATTTAGCCTATACATGTGACCGCGACGTTCGCCTTCCGTCCTACACTACACTGTGACCAAACCGAAACCGTCACCGAAAAGGAATTTTAAATCCGCCACCCCGGATTTTAAATCCTGGCTTCGCCCCTGTCCACGTACGTGGATTAAATTTGCAACTGGTATTACGATACCAAAAATTGGTACCACTGGGGACACCAGTCGATATCCATAAAATCAGTGATGTTCCATTCTAAACCAAAATAAATTTACGTGATAGTAAACATACTGTATGTTTCGATTGTGTTGGCAGCTATGTGGACGACGCAGGGTCTCGGACAAATTACCGAACCCTCCTAGAGGAAGCAGAGGCAATATTCACGGATTTCGCGTTTTCGGATTATTTTCCTTACCTCGGCTTGCTCGATAAGCTTACCGGGAAATCCGCTAGGCTTGAGAAGACGTTTCAGGGTTTGGATGCATTTTATGAGAAAATCATAAGTGACCACCTTGATTCAAACAAACGTAATCTTCAAGAAGAAGAAGACCTCGTTGATGTATTACTTCACCTTAAGAAAGAACGTTCGTCTTTTGCATTTGACCTCACTCTTGACAATGTCAAAGCAATTTTAATGGTATCTACGTAGTGCAATATTCTCTCATTTTCCATTAAATATAAGGGGTCGTTTAGTGTCATTTTTGTTAAAGAGTGTTAAAGAGTCGATCTTAAATGGTAATGAATTTTAGTACCACCCATCGCACACTCGTTAATTTGATTAATTCGATATTGTGTTGTGTGCAGGACATATGTATGGCAGGAACAGACACAAGTTCGGCCATGATAATTTGGGCGATGACAGAGCTCATAAAGAATCCAAATACCATGAAAAAAGTACAACAAGAGCTACGAAATGTAGCTACAAAAGAAGAGTACATTATTGCCGAGGATGACGTACAAAACATGGAATATTTCAAGGCAGTGATCAAAGAAACTTTCAGATTACACCCAGCTGCGCCATTGCTCGTAGCCCACGAGACAATCCGAAAGAGTAAGCTTGAAGGGTACGACATTCTTCCTAAAACCGTAGTATTTGTGAATGCTTGGGCTATCGGAAGAGACCCAGAGTCGTGGACCGACCCTGAAATGTTCATGCCCGAGAGGTTTCTTGGGAGTTCAATTGATTATAAAGGTCAGGATTTTGAGCTGATAACATTTGGAGCAGGGAGAAGAATGTGCCCAGCAATGCATCTTGGGATTCTTAATGTGGAGCTAACACTTGCTAACTTGTTGTACAATTTTGAATGGGAATTGCCCGTTGGAGTATGCAAAGAAGATATTGATACCGCTACACTTCCTGGTCTCACTATGCATAAGAAAAATCCTCTTTGTCTCATGGCAAAGAAGTTCTAATCAATAAGTCTGGCTCGAATTTGGAATAAACGCGTGATAGATATTTGTAGATTTGTAGAAATAATTCAAATAAATATATGAAGTGCACGTTTTTTTGATTAAATATTGGCAAATGTGAATTGATTTCTAGTTAAATTACATGAATATAATGGTAGATTTAAAGAATGACGATTATCCATATGTGGACACAATTTTGTCTAAGATTCGAATTTGAGTGTTATTATAAGACGATTTTGACTGTTTCAGTTTTATATGGGTTTCCTTGAGTTTATTGTATTACGAGTTCATTTTACAACATACATCAGTGGTGTATATTAGTTCAATACGATTCACATCATGGCCATCACCTGTCGCGCCCCTAGGGATTATTACGTGTTAATCAAGATTTAATCTCAACTCCAATATGATTTGTGAATGGGTCTTTTTTAAGCTTACGATAAGGTGTCGTTTAGTGCTCCCTTGACTAACCATGGTTCATGCATTTGTTTCATCCATCTCACTAGTCACTCTTAATCTTAACTGGTATACAAAATGATTTTGTATACTGTCAAAATGATAAATGTAAGAGTAGTGTCTAGATTCGTGTCCATCCAATCCACATCATATGGCGACTTGTATTTGAATTTTGAACCACTTCTGATGGGAATCAATCAACAATTCAAAGTGGTTTTCTTAATTACGTGCATATTCTTGATAAACGAGCTAGTACAAACGAAAAGTCTACATCCGGAGTAGTATATGTGGTGCATTGTCGAATCACTAATAGTACACATTTTATAAATGGACCACAATCCTTAGATAAGTGCTCCTTGGAAAAGGCTCATGTGATACTCTCAAGGCCCAAAGGGTACCAGCCATCAGATATTGGTTGAATGAAGGGTCAGGATTGATTAGAGGTACCTTAGTTATTCCTTGGACTCCCTATAAATACTCCCTCATTTGCCATAATCAAGGGACTTTTGGGGACACACATTATATATACTCTCTCTACTCTACTACTATCTTATTTTGTGAGTACCTCATCCTGACTTGAGCGTCGGAGGGGCGTCGCCTGGCGAAAGCCGGGCGCCCCCTTGACCGTTTGTTTGTGCGCGCAGGAAACCAAAGTTGATCCCGGTCTATCCCAAATTGAACTCACCCCAACATTTACTCACCCCAACAACTAACAACTTCCACCATATATATATATATATATATATATATATATATATATATATATATATATATATATATATATATATATATATATATATATATATATATATATATATATATATGTTGTAATGTTGTTTAGTACAATGTAAGCTTAACCATATCGATCTTGCTCGCTCCCCGGAAAAACTAAAAATACTAGCATCATATAAAAAACAAAAAAAAACATGGTGATCCTTTTCCTTCTCGTTATAGGTCTCATTAGTATATTTCTCATCTTTACCAAATACAAGAAAAATGAGCCATTTCATCCTCCCCCTGGCCCTAAAGGGTATCCCATAATTGGAAATTTATACCAATATGACTTCTTAGCACCTCACGTCTACTTAGCCAAGCTAGCCAAGACATACGGCCCTATCGTGTTGTTGCGACTCGGTTTCGCACCCGTGGTTGTGGTTCAATCAGCCAAGTTAGCTAGAGAGGTCCTAAAAACGCAGGACCTAAATTTTTGTAGTAGACCATCTACGGTTGGGATACGAAAACTAAGTTACAATGGGTTAGATATCGCCTTTAGTCCGTATAATGAGTATTTTAGGGAAGTAAAAAAGATAAGTATTGTTCATCTCCTTAGTTCCATAAGAGTGAAATCTTTTGCTCCTATTCTACACGAAGAAATCTCAAGGCTGATGAATAAGATTTCCACCAATTCTTCTGCTTCTGTGGATTTGAGCGATTTGTTGACTAGTTTTGCCTGCACAAATATATGCAAGATTGCATTCGGTAGGAGGTAAGAACTCGTCGACTACATTTTATTATTGGAAGTTTCCATTTCAAGTAAACTCCTAGGAAAAAACTAAAATAACGACTTAAGAGGAATATTACATAAAATTGGCTCATCGTGTGGAACAACTCGTTAGTTATAATTATATATCACTGTAGAAAGAGACGTTTATTCGATTACTTGGAACAACAAATGAGCGCTTGTGCCACGTTTAGATACGTTTATTTGCTAATCGGATCGATGTAAAATGCTAAACTTGCTTACATATATTGATATTATATGGTTCGCTTATTCGATACGTTTATTATGTACGTATATATGTTGGCAGTTACGAGGATGATGAAGGTACTAGGAGCAAATTCCGAAGCCTCCAACACGGAGCAGAGGAAGCGTTCATAGACTTGAACTTTTCGGATTATTCGCCGTACCTCGGCTGGATCGATAAGCTTACCGGGAAGTCTGCTAAGCTTGAGAAAATATTTCAGGGTTTGGATACATTTTATGAAAAAATCATAAGTGATCATCTTCATTCAAACATTATTCATAATAAGAATCGTCAAGAACAAGATGAAGACCTCGTTGATGTTCTACTTCAACTGAAGAATGAACCTTCTTCCCTAGGATTTGACTTCACTTTGAACCATGTCAAAGCAATCTTGATGGTAATTATAACTAAATTTGTTTTCATTTAATTAATCTCTTGTGTTGTCATTGTGTGATACTGCGTCTGATCTTTTCAATTGTTAACGTTTGATTTGAATGCGTATGAATGTAAAATGATTTCAAACAAGTTAACAGTCCAAGGGAACCGGGAAATAAGTAATGCATGCTTAAGTGGGGTCAACACAAGTCGAATAGATGAATTTTAACTAATGAATTCAATTATGTATCCAGGACATATTTATGGCAGGTACAGACACAAATTCGGCCATGATAATATGGGCGATGACGGAACTTATAAAGAATCCAATTCCCATGAAAAAAGTACAACAAGAGCTACGAAATGTACCTACAAAAACAGGATACATTGTCGAGGAAGACTTACAAAACATGGAATATTTTAAGGCAGTGATCAAAGAAACTTTCAGATTACACCCAGCTGCGCCATTGCTCGTAGCCCACGAGACAATCCGAAAGAGCAAGCTTCAAGGGTACGACATTCTTCCGAAAACCGTGGTGTTTGTGAATGTTTGGGCTATTGGAAGAGACCCGGAATCATGGACCGCTCCGGATAAGTTCATGCCGGAGAGGTTTTTGGGAAGTTCGATTGATTTTAAAGGTCAAGATTTTGAGTTGTTACCGTTTGGAGCAGGGAGAAGAATGTGCCCTGGAATGCACCTTGGTACTCTTAGTGTGGAACTAACACTTGCTAACTTGTTGTACAAGTTTGAATGGGAGTTGCCCGCTGGAGTGTGCGAAGACGATATTGATACCATTACACTCCCTGGTGTCACTAGTCATAAGAAAACCCCTCTTTGTCTTGTGGCAAAGAAGTTTATTTGAAGCGGGGTATCGGGGTGATATATTGCTCATCTACGATATACTATGACATAATGTGAATTTATCGCCATATTTTATGAAGTTTGATAAAATCTTACTCCGTAATTATTTATAGGCTATATATTGATTTTATCTTGTGTCTGCAATTATCATCATATATGATACATGTCACCCTGTCATTTAATTCACTACGAAGCATTTATTCAGTATTGAGTAAAAATTTGAGAAGATAGAAAAAATTTAGATAAATAAAGAGGTTTTTTGCCCTTAGGAGTTTGGACATAGGACACCATATATGGCCCCCATTTTAGGATGGACTAAAAAGTAAAATTTTGATCCCTAACCAAAAAAAAATCTTTATTTAAGGAAGCAAATTAAGACATTAGCCATTTTTCATGATATAGAAGGTAACATACACTACCATTTTAGGAAGTAAATATCCTTTTAATCTCTTACCATTAATACTACCCAACAAATCCACACATGCATAATGCATGGCATTGGCAATTAATTATTATTATTATTAAATTAAATTAATTTGGGTATTTTTAGTCCTCCTAGCTTTTTATTTGTACCTTGATACAGTCTATAAAACTTAAAACAACCCCTTCTTCTTCAAAAAAGATTTAACCATTTTTCACATTAATCTTAGAGAAAATCATGGTTTTCTTCATTTTTCTTGCAATAATCCTTCCTCTTGTATCTCATCTTGTACTAAAAAAACTTGTGAAAAATGAACCATATAATCATCCACCAGGCCCAAAAGGTCTTCCAATCATAGGAAATCTACACCAACTCGACTTCATTGCACTCTATGTCCTTTTGGCTAAGTTAGCCAAGACATATGGTCCAATCTTAAGCTTGAGGCTCGGATTGAAACGAGTCATCGTGGTTCAATCCGCAGCAACGGCGAAAGAGATCTTGAAAACACAAGATCTCAACTTCTCTAGCAAGGCACCAAGGGTTGGGTTGCTAAAGATGAGTTATAACGGGTTAGACATGGCTTTTGGGCCGTATGGTGAATGTTTTAGAGAGGTAAAAAAATTGAGCATTCTTAATTTACTTAGCCCAAAAAAGGTCCAATCTGTTGGAGACATCCGACAAGATGAGATTTCAAGGCTCATGAACAAGATTTCTTCTCTCGCTTCTACTTCTGAAATTGTTAATTTGAGTGATTTGTTGATGAGTTATGCTTGCGCAAATATGTGTAGGATCGCCTTTGGCAAGAGGTAATTTTACTCGTTATTACTCATATATGTATGACGGTTTCATTTCCGATTTATGTTAGTAAATCTCGAATCATTTTTAGGTGTATAAGACTTTATTGCTCATATATATATGACGGTTTCTCGTGTATATCAATATTATGTTCGATGCTAGGTACGACGATGACGAAGGGACAAAGAGTAAATTTCACGACCTTTTAAACGAAGCACAAGCATTGTTCTCAAACTTCTACTTCGCAGATTACTTCCCATTTTTCGGATGGCTCGATAAGTTTGTCGGAACTTCCGCAAGACTTGAGAAGACATTCAAGAGATTAGATGCATTTTATGAAGAAATCATTAACGATCATCTTGATCCAAACAGACGTCAATCTTCTCAAGAAGATTTTGTCGACGTTCTCCTCCGTATGCGTAAAGAAAACACTCTTCCCTTCGAATTCACCATTAACCACGTCAAGGCACTCTTGATGGTAATTCCTACCCATTTTCGTAAAATCTCGTCTTCTTTTTACCATTAGACAACGTTTTTATACCTTAACATATAACCTTAAGCAACGACCTTTAATTAATTGATCGATTTGCTTAAAGTTCGTCATTCAAAACACGTCTGTATCAAGTTTGATTACGATCTAATGATATATTGTAAATGTGCAGAACGTATTCGTAGCGGGAACAGACACAAGTGCAATAATGTTAGTTTGGGCAATGACGGAGCTAATGAAGAATCCAGAGGCAATGAAAAGAGCACAACAAGAGCTACGAGAAGGAGCACCAAGCAGCAACGGCTTCACAGTCGAAGACGACCTTTCAAAGTTCGAATACTTTACTGGTGTCGTCAAGGAGACGCTTCGAATGCACCCTGCTGCACCATTGCTAATTGCCCGGGACACGATCCAAAAATGCTCTATACAAGGCTACGACATTCTACCAAAAACAATCGTGTTTGTGAACGTATGGGCCATTGGAAGGGACCCCGAATCTTGGAAAGAACCCGAAAAATTCATGCCAGAGAGGTTCGTGGGGTGTCCTATAAATTTCCGAGGCCAAGATTACGAGTTCATCCCGTTCGGAGCTGGTAGAAGAATCTGCCCTGGTTTGCATCTTGGTGCAGCCAATATGACGCAAACATTGGCAAATTTGCTCTACCATTTTAACTGGGAGATGCCTGCTGGTTTGCGCAAAGAGGATATCGACACTGAAGCTGCCCCTGGTCTCGCTATGCACAAGAAAAACCCGCTCTGCCTTGTAGCTAAGAAGTTCGTCCCCTAGACCCTAGGGGTACGAGTACGATGGTGGAGAAATCGACTTTGTTTTAGTACATTCCGACCACCCTTTACCCTGCCGCAGTTGCAAAGTCATTCACATGTCGGAATGGTTTATTGTAACTCTTGTCTTAGTAATTTTATAACCATATTTTCCATAAATAATACATCATTTTACAAATCATTATTCGTATCCTTTATTTTAATTTTCTAAATTTTACACTTAAAATAAAAATTGGCCGAAAAAGAATAAAAATTTCCCGTGTCAAAATTAAATAGGAAGGCGAAAAATCAATTTCATTTCAAATTAGAGGCACAAAGTTCTAGGATGAGTCTTTTGTGGAAGTAGAATGTTGAGCATACAGAAATAAACCTGAAAACTAAGATAAACACCACCAATTCTCCTCAGACCAACATTTCAGTTTTTTCCTGTCTCATTGGGAAAAATTGATGGTCTTCCGCACAACGGTACACCCTCTGCACAAAATCTCCGCTCGTGGTTGCGGACAATTAGATCTAACTCATATCCTAACTCAATTACGGGGTCTTCCTCTCGACCCCTTAGGGCGGCCACGCCCCCGCCCGCTGCTTTTAGGCTCTGCCGGGGACTTCTTGCCTGGTGGCCTACCTCGGCCTCTACCACCTGCTTTCCCACCTCGTTGCTTCTTCTCCATATGCCCGTTGGTCGCCTCTCCTTCACTATCATCGTCTTCATTATCATCAGTATCCTCATCATCCTCGTCATCTGAGTCTGACTCATCCTTGGACTTCTTCCTCTTTTTGGAATTGTCAGCAAAGCCTTTCTTGGGAGTTTTCTTGGCCGACACAGGCTCACTAATCTCAGTACCTATGCGAACAAGAGACGGATCAATTATAAGGACTCGACACAATCACGGTGAGCCACAATGTACCACGGGAATAGGTAGAAAGGAACTGCAGGACAACTGTTTTTACCTTCTCCAGACGCTTTTCCGTCATAGACATCAAGCTGTGACATAAGAAAAAAAAACCAGTTAAATGCGTCTACACTCACTACGGATTGAAAACAACTCCCTGCTAAGAGTACAACACTAACCTGCTCAAGACGGTCCATAACGTCTTTCCGGTCAACTACCACCATGGCATGCCCAAATCCACATGCGACACTATAAAAGGATGAGTCAGCATATACTAGTTAAGGCCATAAAAAAAATTTGGTATACAGCAAGTATATATAGAGTTCCAACCTCATGACATGCATGCCCTCGAGGATATCCACCTTCTTTGGAATAGCAGAAGATCTAATCAACAGACACGAAAAGCTTAATGAGAAACCCAATGGCAACAAAAATACAAGTTCCTAGAGAGTTAGAGGCCATTGACCGCTTACTTCTGCCCATTGGGGCCATAACCTAATTCCCCATTCTGTGCATGTCCCCAACTTATGCACGATGAATCAGCACCTACATACTGGAACATGTTGCCAGAATCTATGCATCGCAAATTCCACCCACTGCAAGAAACAAAAAAAAAAAAAAAAAAAAAAAAAAAAAAAAAATGTAAAGCTCCACAAGGTACTTCTTTGCCCACAAACTCAGGGAAAGGACAAAAGTAGGGCATGGACAACAAAACTCAATCAATCAGTGCCTGAAGTTGTGAACAAATGAACCATAATCGGTAAAGTGAACATTATTTGTCAAAACGAAAATGAAATGGTAATGCAGACGCATTCCTGGTAAACGCACACAGTACATCCAAGGGTAACCACAAGCAGAGAGCAAGTGAAAACAAACAAATTACCAAATTCTCATAAACCACACCAAAACCTTAAATCCCCCTAAATTGTCTTAACCCAAAAAATGTACCCTGTTTTAGAAGCTTAATCTGCAGCAGGAAACACTTAAAAAAATTGATCATATGGAAACACTACCTCAAATCCATGAGAGGCTTTGGATACATCCAATCATCGCCTGTGTTCTTTATTTTACCCCACATGTACAGCTGCCCACCAGCTGAAACCAGAAGATGACAGAAAAAGTTGCACAAATGTAAGCCAACGGTTGAGGGAAATAAATTTTGAGGAAACAACATCCAAGAGCTGGAATACATGCATCAATAACGATAAATAATCACACCCACACACAAAGTAGAAACAATCGCCAATAGACAACTGCAGTCCTAAAAACTAATTACAGAAATAACAGAAAGTGGCCTAGACAAACATACAAAGAAGATGTTTGTGAATGTGAGAACTCAAGCCACTGCTCACTGGGAGGGTCTCTTTTCCTTTCACAGGGACAAAGACACAGGAAAGTAGAAAGAGACAAGCTAAATTTTCTGAAAATGAACCTTTGAGCTTAATGAATGAGGTGGTTCAAACATAAGTAATAGAACAGAGCATCTAAACCTACTATTTTGGTGGTCATAGTAAAATCTAGAGTTGGAAATCAGCAATATTTTATCGACCAATAAAATAAATAACAAAAAAAAAAAGGTTTATGGGAGTGCTGGAGACTCTGTGGAGTGCCAATAGTTTTGCCTAAATTTACAGTAGGTATGAAGACACTGAGACAAACATGGATTCCTGAATCGCTTATCCTAATACCATTTCAGCATACGGATCATAGAACATTTGACTACACATGTAAGATGTAAGTCTATAAAAGGATTCATGGAGGCAAACAAGAGAAAGGTGACCGCAACCCATACCGGCAGTACATGCAGAATTGACAGCACCTGCCGAAACCAAGGCGTCAGGTGGTAAAACATTATGCCTAGAAAAAACGTCGACTCGTTTGGGGGAAAACTGGTCCTTTTGTTCACGGTGTCCCAACCTGATACAGAGAAACAATCACAAAAGTTAAAAATAGTAAACTCAGACAAACAGTCAAGCTGTAAATTAGAGTCTGAGATCCAATTCATGCATGATTAAATAATGAGCCAAGATATAACACGGACCTTCCATATCCACCGTAGCCCCAGCTGCAACAAATGAAGCAAAATTGTGAAAAACCATAAGATGTGACACAATACAGACAAAAGTGTTTCTGAAAGTCGAGAACTAAAGCCTACAGGTTAAAATACTCACGTGTAGACGAAGCCATTGGAATCCACAGCCACTGAACCAAAAGATACTTGTTAATACAAATCACAATAACCTAAGCATAAAAAGGGGGGGAAAAAAACAACGAAGTTCCATGAACACCAAACCTGTATGATTTGTTCCACAAGCAACTTTAACAATAGTTTCTCCAGAAAAAGAAGAAATTGCTTTTGGACGTGGCTGAGGCTCATATGCAAGCCTAACAGAACTGTCTTTTGTATTGTACTGAAAAGGATAGAGACAGATAGATCAGACCTGAACAAGCCCCATCTTTAAGCATAACAGTAAATAATGAGTTACATAAGTTCGCCAGTTTAGAGCAAACACAACAAATGCAGTTGCACAATCTACCGAGGGTGTACTTCACATAACTTGTCAAATGCAGAGCAAACTGATCAAGTTCAATCGTACGAACTACAGAGAATTACTTCTATAATAGTATCAGACCCTACTTTGACTTAATTCTGTAGATTGCCACTCCTATAAACAATCCCATTTGATTTTGCAGGCTGAGGCCCGCAAAAAAAAAAAAAAAAAAAATGGCTCTCTTTTATTTTAAAAGAACTGACTGGCATGGAAACCAAAGGGTGAGAATTGCCCAAAGACCAAGACTTGAAAGCTATTTAAAAATCACAGAACATACATTGCAAGCTTTTGAAAACAGAACTACAGAAGTGATGAGGCAGCAGAAGAATCAAAGGTAGGCATCGAAGGAAAGAAAAAATATTACTGTGACGAGGAACATAAATTCTCGTTCTTATTATGCCACACATAAATAATATCACATGATACCACCTGAGTGTACCTCATTGTCAGTTCCATGACCAAGTTGACCATATTGTGGAAGACCAGCCGATCTACAGAATGACAAGAAAACTAGGATCACTTAGACAGCTCCAAAGAGAAGCACATATATGAGCACCTTGCAAAGTAGCTTTCCGAAAAGGATTTTTAAATTGACACAAACCGCAAAATCATACAGTATAGAAGCTCCTTGAGCAGAAGACAACCACATAGTGAAGTCCCCACCACAAGCAACTGTGGTGACATCCGATACCTGGCAGGGAACCGGAGAAGTCTCAATTTCTGCAATAGAGAAAAACACAAAGAATTACATCCCGTAGTTACGTGGAACAACAAAGTGCTTGCAGAGCTTAAATCATAAAGTTATTCCAAAGTATAAAACATTTTCATGCCATCTGTTTAACATTTGCATGCAAATCCATATAACACTATGCTCAAGGCTGCCCAGCCTGAAATACTGTGGCAACAACTGCAGTTTTCCGTTACTTCTTTAGTTCTTCAAAAAACTATCCAAAACCACGTATATTTGAGCATGAAACATGAATCACACAGAACCCTTGTTATATAATATACAAACAGTACCTACCATTTCTTAATGAGCCAGATCCCAGCTGCCCATGTTTGTTCCAACCAAAGGCAAAGGATTGACCATCATCAGTCACCACAACTGTATGAGACCGCCCTGAGGAGGCCATCACTATTTTATACCTGCCACCAAAAGTAATACGCACTTAGAAAACAGCTTTATGTAATACCAAGGAAAGTGAATGTTCCATTCATGTAAGAGTCTGCAAAATGACACTTTTAAAGTTTAAACACAACATTAACAGCAAGGTTGATGAGACTGAAACACACTTAGGACACCAGCCAATGACCAAAGATACCAGAATCAGAGCAATAACTTACTTAGAGAGTTCGGATATAACCGTGGGCCTATCTCGCTGCAAAGTATCACCATGACCTAATTGCCCCCTCTGCAAAAACACATGACATTGCATCAGTGACACAGCACACCCTCAAACCTCAGATAAACGAATGCACCAATCATCCTTAGTCAAGATAAGCATACCTCATTTCGCCCCCATGTATAACACCGTCCATCAACATCCAGCGCCACACAATGGCACGAAACTACAAACACCAATCGAAACTCCAATTAAACAAACCTATACCCGCTTAACCACATCCAACATAAATTCGCATACATTTCACTCGAATCAGAACCAACAACAATTGGATTACAATTAACCTAATAAATCAAAGTGTAGTGACAAAAACATAAAGTCTCCTACCATAAAAGCAAGCAACGTCCACCACTACAGAGTACAGACCCCAAAATCCACATACATTTCATCAGAACGCTCACATTTCCAGATAATCATAAAAATTAAGCACTAAACTAGCATAATAAAACATACAGTTAAAATCCAATTAGCATAAGATGGTTAAAAATTACCACTTCCAAACTAGCTTTATCAAATTACCATACATACCACTAAAACACAACCGCAGTCTTAAGATCAAACTAAGAACATATCAAACCAATAAAAGCTGAGAAAGATCTACCAATACCAAACTGATTATTATAAACAAAAAGTTAGCAACTTGAAGCGTGATGGAGAAGCAACACTTACTACAACCCGAAGCGACGTAGCGAATATTGATCCCAACGAGTGGACGAAGGCGAGTAGGAGCATACAAGTTGCCCTCAGTCCCAGTTTTCTTCCTACCAACTGTATCCCAATTTGTGGACCCACAAAACAACAACTCCCCACCATTTTTGCCCTTCTCTTCCTCACATTTCTTCTCTTCCGCCATATCCATACTGAACAAAACCAACCAACGGTCAAATTTTTAAAAATCAAATACAGGGTTTAATCCAAAATTCAAATTTAAATTAAAAATAAAATGGATCTGACCCAACAAAGAAAACTTCAAAAAAACGCTAACAAATCAACCAACGGTCGAAAAAGTTCAAAAAGACTGAACCTTTCTTAAGAAAAATAAATGAAATAATTCAAAAATAGGGAAAAAAAAACCCAGTAAAACAAAAGGTTTTAAATTTAAATAAAAAAACGGATCTAACGGCTACTTACCGTTTAAAGGGTGGTGAAAGGGGAAGAGGGTAGTGATGAAAATGGCGGGAAAATAATAAAAAATCGGCGATTAGGGTTGTGGTTAACCCTAGATCAGAGCAATGAAGAAGAAGAAGAAGAAGATGAATGAAATATTGTTTTTATTATTTTTTTGGGGGAGAGGTTTGGTTTTAGTTCGGTGGGTAATAAACAGATAAATAAATTTTCGAAAGAAAAAAAAAAAAGGAAACGTATTAAAAAAGATTGAAAAAGTGGGATTGGGTGTTGCTGTTTCCAAGAGAACAGAAACCTCTTTTTTCTCTTTAAATATATTTCTAAAAATTTGGTAATTGGCTGAGAAATTAATTTAATTTAAAGTTGGAGTAGTAACCACTTCAGTACACTTTTCAGTCTTTCTTCATTGTGTGTTGGTCATGGTCCAGTAAACAGTAATCAAGATTTGGGTTGAAAATTTTCAGATTATTTCTTGCCATTACTTTGAATTGATGACAGTGGGTGGAGTCTAAATTCCTAATATGAAGTAATCCGTACCTTTTTGCCGTTGATTTGATGTTACGATATGTAAATGGCAGGTAGTTTAATTTGGTAAAGTTATTGATAATTTAATGCAGGTTATAGACTATGCACGTTATTACTCATGATATCGAGAAAATCGAGATGATTTCTTGCTCTCTTGGAGTTGATGGGGGTGGCCTGGTGGGATAAGTCTAAATCCCTGATCCTTCTCTTTTGTTGTTGGGGCGAAGGTTTATATAATGTGTGACGGGATTTAATGACATGCAAATGTCAGTTAGCTTAGCTGGTAAAGTTAACGAAAACATGGCTAAAATTTTTCGTGGTATGAGTTACATATCTTTCTATTCGTTGCTCTTATGACACTTCTTTCACACTAGAAAATTTCATTCTAGAGCTCATTATCGATTGAGAATGAAGGCAAGATAAAACGAGTACTCCGTTTACAAACAAAATTTCTTAAAGATGATGAGCGTGATTTTTACTTTTTTACCACAAGGAAAGAGAAACAGAAAGGCACAAGGCGCAAAGCGTAACAGATAAGTCACAGATAAGAGGCTAACGGTATAGGCTCTGTATAATCCTTGCTCACTCACCTTTCTCTCTCAATTCATCAATGGCTTCTCTACCTTCAGTCGCCATTAATGGCAATCTCAAGCTCGAACCAGACATCAAGAAGAACCCCTCTTTCGATAAGGTACCCCTTTTTCATATCTTATCTCAATTTTTACTGTTTCAATTGTTGTTGTTTTCACTCACATTTCTTGCAGTTTACTGTAAAGTTGTGATCTTTTTTATCATATGATTGTCAATTTCTTCAATTTGGTATGTATTTATTCATGTAGTGTGATTGTGGGTTGGTGATGAATATTGTAATGATCACGCTGAGAAATTAATCTATGATAATTATAGAAACATACCCATTTCAATTTTGATGTCTGATTTTGAATTCTGGGTTTGATTTAGGGTTTAATTTTGGGTGTAATTGATACACTTTGTTATCAATTATGTGTCTGAATGATTCAATGAAAACCCTTTAAACAATGATTGAAGCTGAATTTGTTTGTATACATAGGACAATTAGAAAGGGGGAATTTGTAAAAATTGAATGTTGATCCCTCCATTGGACTGACAATGTTGGGCTAATGAGGTGTATATAGTGTCCGACTTGGCTCATTTTCGCAACAAACACGGTTGCTTGAACTTTGGCTAATTGGCTTGATTGGTAGGTCGAGCTTAGGCTCTTTCTATAAATAGGTTGAGCTTGATGTTGAGCTACATTCTTGAATTTCAGAGTCAAAGTGTTGGCTATACAAGAACTGTAAGCAACACTCAACTTGATGCGAATTTGGAGACAAATTTCTTGGATTTCAAAGAGGCATTGTCTACCATAAAGGAAGGTATACAATTTGAATCCTTTTTCTATGTTCCCTTGTTGCAAGAATGTGTAGAGAAACGCTCCTTGTTAGACACTAGGATGGTACATGCCCACATTGTGAAAACCGGAACCCATGAAGATACGTATGTGATGACTTTCCTTGTAAATGTCTATGCCAAATGTGGGCATATGGAACACGCTCAAAGGGTGTTTGATCAGTTGCCTGGGAGGAATGTTGTGAGTTGGACAGGACTTATGACAGGATATGTACATAATTCGCAGCCTGAGGCAGCCCTTCGAGTATTTGTTGAAATGCTGGAAGTTGGGGCTTATCCAACTCCTTATACTTTTGGGACTATATATAGTGCTTGTGCTTCTGTGCAACTTGTCAAATTAGGGAAGCAAATTCACGCGTACTGTGTAAAGTATGGTATAGAGAATGAGACAAGCATCGGTAATGGCCTCTGTAACTTTTACTCTAAATGTGGAAACTTGGATGCGGCTGTTCATGCATTTAGAAGGAACGGAGAAAAGAATGTTATTTCATGGACCGCTGTTATTGCTGCTTGTGGTGATAACGGGGATCCTGAATCGGGTCTGAGATATTTTGTTGAGATGCTTTCAGAAGATGTGGAGCTCAATGAGTACACATTCACAAGCGTTTTAAGTTTGTGTTGTGCAATGCATGCGTTGGATGTGGGGAGACAGATACATTCCATGAGCATCAAACTTGGTTTTCGAGAAAACCTGCCAGTAAAAAATTCAGTCATGTACCTTTATTTGAAATGTGGATTGAATAATGAAGCAGATGGACTTTTTGATGAGATGGATTCTATCAGCTTGGTGACATGGAACACAGTGATAGCAGGCCATGCCCAAATGATGGAAGTCACCAAGGACAGAATCGCTGCACACCAAAGCGGCAATCAGGCATTACTGCTCTACCTAAAGATGAACCGTTCAGGCATAAAACCAGATCTGTTCACCTTGTCAAGTGTCCTGAGTGTCTGTAGTAACTTGGTGGTCTTGGATCAAGGGGAACAAGTTCATGCCCAGACCATCAAAAGTGGATTTTTGGCAGAATTTATAGTAGGAACATCATTGGTTAACATGTACAGTAAGTGCGGATACATTGAAAGGGCTACTGCAGCTTTCAAAGAGATGCATACGAAGACTTTGATAACTTATACATCTATGATTACATCGTTTGCCCAGCATGGTCGATCTCAAGAAGCATTGCAACTTTTTCAGGAAATGCTAGCAGCTGGTGAGAAACCGAACAAGGTCACGTTCATAGGAGTACTTTCAGCTTGTAGCTATGCTGGCATGGTGAAGGCAGCTCTGAGATACTTCAAAATGATGAAAGAAACCTACAAAATTAAACCAATAATGGAGCATTATGCGTGCCTGATAGACATGTATGTAAGGCTAGGGCGGTTGAAGGAAGCTTTTGTTCTGACCAAGAATATGGTTTGTGAGCCTGATGAATTTATCTGGTCCATCTTGATAGCAGGCTGTCGAAGTCATAATAACTTAGAGTTAGGTTTCCAAGCAGCTGAAGAATTGCTGAAATTGAAACCAAAAGATGCAGAGACTTATGTTCTAATACTGAACATGTATCTTTCAGCCGAAAGATGGCAGGATGTTTCTAGAGTAAGGAAGATGATGAAGAATGAAAAGCTCGAAAAGTTGCAGGACTGGAGTTGGTTAAGTATCAAAGATAAAGTACATTCCTTTAGTCCACAAAATCGATCATATCCTCAGCAAAGAGAAGTAGAGGATCACTTGAGTAAGTTGGTCGAGGAAGTTAAGAATAGAGGATATGAATCAGAAAACCGGGTATCTAATGAGGAAGACAATGAAACTGAAACTTTACCTTCCTCCAGTGCCCATCACAGTGAACAGTTAGCAGTTGCATTCGGATTGTTACATACAGGTAAAGAAATTCCACTACGAGTTGTTAAGAGTACAAGTATGTGTAGAAACTGTCATACATTCATCAAGCTCATCTCGGAAATGACTGGTAGAGAAATCATAATCCGTGACAGTAAGCGCCTTCATAGATTTGTCAGTGGACATTGTTCTTGTAAAGATTTTGCCAGTCTTCTATAGTTAATTTCTTCCTTCCACCTTGCAACTACCTCTCACTTTCTATATATAGCAACTGATGCAACTTCCAGTTCTGATTCCTAACAATTGACTCAGCCAAGTACTCAACCTCTCTAGTCCCCAATTCCCCATTTTATTTTTGGTTCAATGCAAAGGTATACGGAATCTGAAACCGAGCAAATCATGAGTTTTCGCCTTCTATTCCTCATTCTAGTCGAACTTGGTTATCCTTTTTTTGTTGCATTTAGACTCCTGTGATCCTCTGAAACTTAACCTAATCTCAGAATTTCATTTTTTTAGTATCGATTTTTCTAACATGCTAGAGCGAAACTCATTTTCCATTTCCAATGGAGCCAAATACTAATCATTCATTGGTTTTTTGGATATAATGGAATAGAGCAAAATGGCTAATAAATCTGTCTGTGCTTCTTCTTATTTTGTGAAGTAGCAGTCTGTCCGTGCGCGGCCTCTCTATGTTTCAATTGGGGTAAGACTTGCGTGCATCCGACCCACCCACCTAATTACCTCGCCTTATGGCGGGAGCCTTTAAGCCACTGGGGTTAAAGATGTTATTGTTAAAGCGAAACTCACTACCCTATCTATGCGATGATTTTCCCAATTAATTTGATTTGATCTCATATTTGTTTTCTCAATTTGAAATTCTCGGTTAAATAAAACGATTTATTACTTTTAGGGGGCACACCACACACATCAGAAAAACCGTATTAATTAAATCTATTAAATCAAAATTAGGGCAAGAAAAATAGTAAAATAAAAATTAGCTATTTTCCTAATCTGTTTTGCGGCTACAATTTCAATACAAGAGTCCCCTCCGTCTCTGTCTCGCTAAAACCCCTAACTCCGGCGACAGCACCGCCTAACGCCGCCGCGAAACTCACCGAAGAACCACCACCGTCCACCGTCCTTCGACGGCGGCTGGCTTCTCTCATCGCACAAATTGAAAATTTCCGGTAGAAAAAGCGCCGCTAACCACCGCATGATCATCATCTTATCTCTTCTCATTCAATCAATCATAATTTTGCAAAATCAATGTCGAAATTCAAACACAAATATGATTTTTCGGAGGAAGAATCGTCGGAAAGTGACGACGGCGACGATTCGTTGCTAAAAGAAGTCGATTATTTGGTTAGGGATTGCATGCTTACTACCACCACCACCACCACTACTACTATTACTACTACAAACAGCGGTAAAAATAACGTCGGAATTTCTCCGACAGGCGAAGATAACGTCGGAATTTCTGCGACAGATGATGACGAAGAAGAAGACGACGATTTTAAATTGTGTCAAAATATAAAACGATTGTGTGGAGATAGTGAGCCATTGTGTTTGGAACCTCTTAATACTCTTCCACCTTACGCTTCTGACGAAGACGATGACGAGGATGATTTTGAAACATTCGCAGATATCCAACGACGGTATGGTAATCGTAATGATCAAGTTTCGTGTGAAGAGACAACAACATCAGCTAATGATGGTGTTGGTGGTGGTGACGAGTTTGCGAATGAGGAGTACAATGAAGAAGGAGGAGAAGAAGGCGAATATTCGAGGTCAGGCAGATTTCCAAAGTCGGCATTGATGTTATTAGAAGCAATTAAGAAGAACAGGGAATGTCAGAAGCTTATTAAGGAGAAGATGCAACATATGGAGACTGTCATTGAAAAGAATGCTAAGTTTCGAAAAGTAGTTAAAGCTGTTAAAGATTATCACGTAAAGTTGAAGAAAGATCTTGGCCGAGCAATGTCATACAAGGTGTGCCCACAGGTTCTGCTGATTTCGACTCGTGTTCAAAGAAATGGTTCTGCTATGAGCTATGGTCCGACTGACAACTCTCAAGTCGAGTGGTGTAAGGCCGCGTTGGAGAGGTTTCCAGTGAGGTTTCAGAGGAAGAAGTGGTCGGATCAGGAAAAGCAGGATCTGAGGAAGGGGTTAGTACAGCAGTATCAGCAAATGCTGTTTCAGGAAATTGCTGATGCTGCGGATGGATCAGTTGGAGTTGATGCTGTGGTATCAAGGGTTGCAGACTGTGATGTGACTCAGGAAATTATCCAAGATTTCTGTTTTCGAGGGGATGTGAACTGGGATAGACTGGCTTTGGTGTCTGTCCCTGGCCGCAGTGGAGCTGAATGCGAGGCAATGTGGTTTAATCAGGAAAACAGCTTGATTAACAGGAGTAAATGGACAGGTGAAGAAGATAAGAAGCTTTTGGCTACGATTCTTTCTAAATGGACAGAAGATTGGTCTGGAATTTATGATTGGAGCTGGATTGCTGCGAAATTGGGGACTAACAGGACACCATTTCAGTGCTGCGCGCGTTATCAGAGAAGTCTTAATGCCAGCCTCTTGAAACGGGAGTGGACTAAGGCTGAAGATGCACAATTGCGCTCTGTTGTAGAGGATTTAGGGGTGAGTGATTGGCAAGCTGTTGCTTCTAAATTGGAAGGGCGAACAGGTACGCAGTGTTCTGATAGATGGCGAAAGTATTTAGACCCTGTGATAACAAGGGTGGGAAAATGGAGTGACAAGGAAGATAAGCGGTTAAAGGTTGCTGTCAAATTCTTGGGTAAAAAATGGACTAGTGTAGCTCAGTTTGTGCCAGGAAGGACTGATGTACAGTGTAGAGATAGATGGGAAAATGTACTTGATCCTGGTTTGAGATGGGGAGAATGGACTGCAGAAGAAGATTCGAAACTGGAAGCTGCGGTACTGAAGTTTGGATACTCTAGCTGGTCTAAGGTTGCTGCATGTCTTGGTACGCGAACAGATAACCAGTGTTGGAGGAGATGGAAGGCATTGTTTCCGAAACAAGTGGCCGAGGCTAGAGATGCAAGAATGTTGGTGAAAGATGCTCTTCCGTCTAATTTTGTTGGCAGGGAGGCGGAACGTCCTGCGCTTGGGGCAAAGGATTTTACTCCGTTGCTTACTGCAGGTCAGGCAGATGAGCAGAATAGCCATAAAGCTCTGCAGAAACAGAAGAAATCCCGGAAAAGGGGAGAAACAGTTCAGAAGAAGTCCAGGAATAAGGGAAATACAAATCAGAAGAAGTCCAGGAAAAGTAAAATAACAGATGATGCAGCTGAAGAGTTAGGTGGTTCTGAGGGGGGGAAATCAGGAAAGCGTAAGAGAAGTGCTACATCGTCAGAGATCAGGGACACTGGTGTATGGAAGAAGAGAAAGAAAGCAAACTCTGGTACGAAGAAAAACAAACGTAGAGGAAGTCGAAACACTGCACCAGAATACGAGGAGAAATCAACTGAAAGCACTGAAACAGATGAGATCAGAGACTTACAGAGCTCTAAAAACAAAGAATCAGACGAGGCCACTGAAACAGACACATCCGAGTGGCAAATTCCCAAGATTCGGTCAAGAAGGTCCCGAGAAATCAAAGTTAGAGGACACTACAGTTAATTCTTGTAGGAGTTCATATGGTTTATGATGTATAGCATTGACAAGTTTTTCCGATATAGGTATGAGAGAGCTTGTATATTATTATCTGCACTTTCATAAGCATTTTTGCTAGATGATCGACCTCGTAGCATATACTGTGTAATTGTACCACAACTAGAACCTGTATCATATTAATCATGGTATTCTGAACCTGAATATTGATTTCGCCATTAAAGTTGAAACCAACTTCCAGACTCCTTCATTTCCATCAATCTGATACTTCCAGAAAAAAAAAAAAAAAAAAAAAAAAAAAATAATAATAATAATAATAATAAATAGATAAATAAATTGTAGAATCAATTTATATTTCCCCAATATCATCCAGATGGGATCAACCAGTTCTTTACAGTGACTGTCATGGCTACAAGTAACTAATAAGTTTAATAAAAGTGTAGGCTGAACACTTCTCATATACGTTCGGATTGTCTACCAATGAACAAAAGAATGACTGCATGGACAAAAGATTGAATGAATAGGCTATTATCACATTCTGCAACGAATGGATATAAATATCATACATCTGCGAGCTATGTACGCTATCAGCACCCAAGATCTTGTGACAAGATGAAGCAGTATCAGTTGATGAACACCCATGTCTCAGTTCTTATAAGCCCCTGCACCTTGCTCAGGTTCCGCGGACTGCCTATGACAAGACTGCTGAGTCTGTGGCGGTGTTGTCTGGTTCTGACTCTGCAACTGCTGCTGGGACTGATACGTGTATTGCGAAGGCTGCATTTGAAATACATGATTATTGGCCATCTGCTGCTGAGGCACGCATCCACTGAACTGAGCTGCAATCTTCAGACGCTGGAGTTCAGCTTTCAGTGTCTCACTCAAAGCTGCAACATTTTGAAAGTATAAGCTTTCGCTCAAGCATAATGATTCATAAAGCATGAACAGTCAAATTCAGAAGACAGAAGATGACAACCAAACTACTCTAATTGCATAAACCATGCTAAGTTTAACTCAAGCTTACCATTTTACACATAAGATCAAGATAAGTTATTTCTCAAATATGTCTTGACCAATTTAAGTGCCCACTTCACTGACATGCTAATAGATCCGTTAACACAAACTTTTCATCATTTCAATTATTATTCAGAGGAATTCAGGGAACATACACCAGCTTTCAAGCGGTTAGGACTGCCAACTATCCCGTGAATAGGTCACGGCAAAAGCAGAATGAACAGACAACCAGTGTACAATCCATGGTCATACCATAAGATCTTAACTCATCAAGTTTACAAGACATTTGAATTATGTACCAAGGCGATCAAAACATGGGAATTCTCGAAGCTTAAATACCAGATGATTATTTCCTTTTTATGGTACAATTTAAGTAACAAAAGTTTTTTTTTTTTTTTTAAAGTCGGATTACTCGCCTACAACAAATGGAAGTATATACTTAGTGAAATTTGAAGCTAGGCAAACCAATTATCGATTTTATGCCAAACAAAGTCATGAATGCTTCAAGAGCATATGACTCATCCAACCCTAGCTTCAACTAAATCCAAAGTGTCAAAGCGTAAGATCACCACAATTCACAGCCCATGCACTAAAATTCATTATACCCCAGCTTCACCACTGGTCGACTTGGTTGGGCCCTCATAAGTCACAGCCCCAAAGCTAAGAACCAATGGTTTGACTTCAAAACAAAATGGAAGGAGGGACTGACACATTCATGCCCTCTATTCTATTACACTCCCTCTAGACACCCAAATCACATCAGAACGTCTAGATCAGCACATGAATGTGTTTTGAGGATCTATCATAGATTGCCCTGCTAGCCGTGTGAGAGTTCAAAAGCGAATAACAACACTCCTTAAACTTTACAGGACTGAGTGACTATTAATATCCTCCAGCGAGACTAACTTAGTAGGACAATTCGTTTTGGTTATTGAGATTTATCTCAACACACCTTATGCTATATTACTCGAGAAATCTTTGTTTTCGGCTGCACATTCTCTACATGTTCTAAGTTCTAACGAGCAATTGCCCATGAGTATCTGCTATTTGGAACGCCTAATGTGTCACAAATGGTAATTTAAAGTCCAAAGATATGTTTTGTCTTAAGTTGGGATGGAGCTAATGGACACGGAATAATGACAGTCAAATAGTAATGGAAAAGATATTAATGTTTGATCGACTTAACTTGAAAAGGAAATGCAGTACATCCCAATCAAGAAATGACAATACCTATAGTTCTGAATTCTTAACATTGAATCCTAGGAGCCAGCAATTTGGAGAATTGAAAGCTTCTAACAATTAATGTTAGTTGACTAGTTGAGCAATAAGCCTAGTAGTGTCGATCCAAACTACTATCAGAAGGAGACACTAAGCTACTTATGACAATCAAAATCAATAGAAGACGGTAATCCAAATTTAATGTCTTATCCAAAAAGTTAATAGGACTCCTTAATTGAGATTGTTTCGCGCCAAAAGCACAATCAATAGAAGACGGCAATCCAAATTTAATGTCTTATCCAAAAAGTTAATAAGACTCCTTAATTCAGATTGTTTCGCGCCAAAAGCATAATCAATAGAAGTCAGTAATTCAAATTTAAATCTTCATCCAAAAAGGTAATAGGAGGCCTTAATTGAGATTGTTTCGCGCCAAAAGCACAATCAATAGAAGACGGTAATTCAAATTTTGATCCTTAATCCAAAAAGTTAATGGGACTCCTTAATCGAGATTGTTTCGCGCCAAAAACACAATCAATAGAAGACGGAATTTCAAATTTAATCCTTCATCCAAAAAGTTAATAGGACTCCTTAATTGAGATTGTTTCGCGCCAAAGACACAATCAATAGAAGACGGTAATTCAAATTTAATCCTTTATCCAAAAAGTTAATAGGACTCCTTAATTGAGATTGTTTCGCGCCAAAACGTTAATAGGACTCCTTAATTGAGATTGTTTCGCGCCAAAAACACAATCAATAGAAGACACTAATTTAAATTGAAACCTTCATCCAAAAAGTTTATAGGACTCCTTAATTGAGATTGTTTCGCGCCAAAAATACAATCAATAGCCGACAGTAATTCAAATTTAAACCTTCATCCAAAAAATATACAGAGTATAGGACTCCTTAATTGAGACTGTTTCGCGCCAAAAACACAATCAATAGAAGAGAGTAATTCAAATTTAAACCTTCATCCAAAAAGTTTATAGGATTCCTCAATTGAGATTGTTTCGCGCCAAAAACACCACAATAAAGCACTCCAAAAAGGGTAGGTCAGAAAGAAATTCTACTTCAAAGCACTCCAAAAAGGGTTATTATACTTCAAAAGCTGTGGTGGGGAGACATTTCAGAATTCAGATTTTTGAACAAAACCGCAGATATATGCCTATACAACTCCTACCACAACCATATGGCATACCAAAAAGGAAATTACAATAGATATATCATTCAATTCCGACCATGTACAATCACAGGCTGCTGGAAGTTAATCCAGCACGAGTAAAACCAATCAGGGATAAAAAGCGAAATGGCAGAAAGCTTACCATCCTTGAGCTGAGCCTGTTGCTGCATGGCTTGGAGACGAAACCTCAACTCATTGTTTTGAGTAGCAAGTCCAGCAGAATCCCTCTGAATATAACAAGGTAAACTATTTAGTTCTTGAGGAATGATAACATTTATCAGGACAAACCGATCAAGAACACAGAGCAGTCATCCAAAGGCAAATCATTCCCAAAAGTTACCTGAATGGCAGTCAATTTTGCTGACAAAGAAGTTGCTTCACCTTGCAGTGTTTGCACCTTCTGCTCCAACTGAGCAACATACCTCATTTTCCGTTCCTTGGAACGAGCAGCTGATACACGATTAGCCAATATCCTAAACACCCAAAAACACAGCATTTTAGTAAAAACTGAAACACATTGATCAACAACCAATAAAAGCTTGCGCAGTACAAAAGTTGAAACCTTTTAACACGCTTAGGATCCGTCTTTGCAACCTCGGCTAACTTCTCATTAGCCATGATCTTCCTCCATTCATCAGGGCTAAATTGCCCAACAGCAAGCTTCGAACTAAACAAGTTGGTGGTGCTTCCATCCATGGAAGAGCTCGGAGAAAGCTGAGCAGACTGAACACCAGGAGACGATGGTAACCTAGGCAACTCATCATTAAAGTTCAAATTCCCCATTACACTATCCATTGACAAGCTCCTGAAATGCCTACCAGTAGGGGCAATATCACCAACAGCACCCCTTTTACCCATCCTTTCGACAGAATTACTTGAAATTCCACTGCTACTCTCAACTTCATTCTCACTACTCTCGTTAGTCCTCGTACCACTAGCCCTACTATCCTTATCCTCCATACTAGACGAGTTGAAAGCATCAATTGCATCAAAATTCATGTACGCAGTGAACAAATCACCAGCCAAATCACCCTCATTCTCCTTCTCACTCACTCCCTCACTCCCATTGCCATTGCCACTCCCACGCCACTGGGCCACATTGCCACTGACATTCCCACTGCCACTCCCACGCCACTCGGCCCCATTGCCACTGCCATTCCCACTGCCACTCCCACGCCACTCGGCCTCGCTTTTCAACACCAACTGTGCCGGTTTAGCAGCAGGTGGAGTATACTGAAACTGCGAATTCTGACTCATCATATCAAACCCTAACGGCACATCACTACTAGACCTCCTGTGTCCACCTCGCCGTGGCGGCAACGACAACCCTTGCACATTCCCACCACCACCACCACCACTACCACCCTCGCCCGAAACCCTATCAGACGACGCCGTTGGGGACTCCCTAATCATACTAGGACTCAATGGTGGCAACTGATCAAAAGAAAACGACGGCTGCGACAACGACCGCGAATGCTGACCACCACCACCACCACTACCACCACCCGCCGCCGCCGCCGCCGCAGCACCACCACCACCAAGGTAAGAGTGTGGATGAGACGGCGGAATTCCGACTGGTCTCTTCCCAAAATTACCCTCTAAAACACTCAAATTCTGCATATGATTATTAATCCCCAATTGCACATAATTACCACCATTAATCCCCTGATTAATACTCTGATTAGCACCTTGATTAACAACAGATGAAGATGAACATTTCCCAATTGAAGTTTGAATTCTTTGCATAACCCCTGTTTCATCCATCATTTTTTCCCCCATAAACCCTAATTTTTTTTATTACCCCTAATTTTTATCCTAAATCTTCAACCAACTCCCAACAAACAAACAATTACCAACACTAATTTACCAATAATTAATTACCACGATATATAAAGCTAAAGCTTCAACAACAAGCCAACAATTCAGTTGAACCAAAAAAAAAAAAAAAAAAAAAAAAAAACAATTCCAAGACAAAGACACAACCTTTGACTCACTGTATACCCGATAAATTCGGAAAAATGTAGGAGAGAGAATATCGAAAAGATATATATTCTAGTCGAAATTTTCTTACTTGCCAAAAAAAAGGACAATGTCGGGTGTAAAAGCGTGAAGGAGAAGATACACACGGATTAAGGAGGAGGAACCTTCCCTTCCGTTGTCTCAGACAAGTGATAGAAGCGCCAACATTTTACTTTTTTTTTTTTTTTTTTTCTTGAGGATTGATTTTGTCTCTTGTGGAGTATTTATTTTTATAATTGAAATTAATTAATTAAATAAATAATTAAATGTGGATATGGAGGTGGGTATGGGTAGGCCTGGGCAACGGGGCGGGGGCCCTTTAAAAGCCCGTGACCCGCTCCGTGCTTAAAGGGTCAAAGCCCGGCTCAGTGAATTAAGGGGCGGGGCAAAAAGGGTCAAGCCCTCTATGAAACGAGCAGGGTCGGCCCACTAAGTTGAAAGAAAACACGCGGGCCTTTAATATCCCACTGGTCCACTACAAAACCCAATAATGTACACACTTAATTTCCAATACTTTGATAAAATACACCCCTTCATGGCTTCATCTTCTCTCTCCACCAAACTCTCACCTTCTGATCTCTTTTCTCCAAACTCTCATTCACTTAATTCCATTCCAACAATCAGAAGTTGGTGATTTAATTTTGTGAGGGAATTTTCGAAAAGCATATTAGGTTTATTGTGAAAATTTGTTTTTTTTTTTTAACAACAATGAAATATATATGTGAAAATTTGTCAAATTACAAAAAAAAAAAAAAAAAAAATGGGGCAAGAATTTTTTTGAAAAAGTATTCTGGATTTGATGTTGAAATTTTTAATCTTCGAAATTGAAGTTTTGATCCTTGATATATCTAATGGAGTAATTTTGTTATATTGTAGAAAGAATTTTGCATTATTTTGGGTGGGATCTGCAAGATGTTGAATGTTACTTCGTACTGTACAACTTCAAAAACTAAAAAAAAAAAATAAAACGCTTGAATTGATAGTTTATCACGGGCCGGGGCGGGTTAAGTTGACCCTTGACCCGCCCCGCTCCGTTTAAAACTGGAGTTGACCCGCCCCTGACCCGCCCCGTTTGAGAATGACCCGGGCCCGCCCCGACCCGCCCCGTTGCCCAGGCCTAGGTATGGGTATGGTAAGTTGAGATTGGATTACATGTGAATTTTTGGTATCAAATTATCCAAATGTGAAAGTATTGAATTGTGTCCACGCGCTTTTGACTCTTTTTTTTTTTTTTCCAATTGTTGTTTAGTGTGAAATGAAATCCCGTGAAATGTGGGCTTTTGGGTCGTCGGATTTGGATATGATATGATATGGTATGATATGATTCCTTTGTTGGGCCGTATGGGTAGGCGATGTGGTCTCGGACTTATGTACCACAAGTCCACGACCACCGCAAGTATAATAGTAACACTCACGTGATCGAGAGTCGAAAAGTATGTGTGTCGGACGGTCTGATCATAAAAAGTGGTATTCATACGTTAGAAAAGTTTTTGAGTCGTTGATTTTGTAATAAAGATAATTGTGGATTTTTGGTGGTGGTAAGTGTTTTTCGATAAGAGGATTTTACGAGATTTGATGGACGCGGAAGATTACGTATTTACAAGTGCATAAATTGCATGAAAAGATAGAGTGATATAAGGTAAGAGCTAGATTTGGTTTTGTTTCCTTGTATTTGGGTAAAGGAGAGATTTGGGAGTTGTAGTGCTAACCCCAACCCTATAACCTAAACGTGTTGAACTCCAACATGTTTCATTCTTCATTTGAACAACTTCTTCCGATCCATGGTATCGTGTTAGTGTGTGGCGTTTTCGTTCATGTGAAAGGGTAGAAGTCGTAATTCATACATTGATATAAGTTGCATAATAAGTGAGTTTTAGATTTGACTGTTTAACAACCTGTCAATTCGATAATGGATTATGAAAATGAATACAGCCATACATGACACTGTAATAACCAAGACACAAACGCCGTATCCTTTTCTTCATTTCACCTCATTTACTGCTTATCTTCCACATCCATTACCATCATTTACGTTTTCACTTTTCGAGAAGACTGAATTTAACAAACTGAAACCAAACATTTGCAAACTAGATAGCCTCAAACCCAAAGTGAGATAATTTGAACTCAATATTTCCGCAACAATCCCCGACAGGATAAGATTTGTTTGCAAGGAGGAACAACTATTTCTCCAAAAGATCTACGTGTTTTGTCATAACTGCTCTCTAATAAAATTCAAATTATTTCGCATAATATAAGCATGTCCACGAAAGGTGACCTTGTTCGAGCATATAAAATTCCATTTTCACATCCCAATTTTTGCTCTCAAGGAGATCGAAATGATACCCATCTACATTCAGATTAATCAAACACGAGTAAATACCTAACAATCGAATGATCGATAAATCGCTAAAAAGAAAGTGTGTAGTCGTGACCAGATACCACAAGGTGATACAATCTAATCTAATCTAATATATATAAAAGAGAGATTTTTGAAGAGCCAAAAGAGAGTCCAACAAAAGATAAATGTTGAGAGAGTTTAAAAAATGAGAAATACCCCATTTTATTATTAACAAATCAAATGGACAATTATTAATAATCCACATACAGAATCCTTATTTTCGTGAGACTCTTTAATAAATGTATCTAATAGATTTGCGACATAATCACTTATAATATTAGTTACGTGTATCAGAAAATTTCAAAACATATATCATTAGATTTGTTTCGAAATGTATCTCAATTTGAGATCCATTTACACATTTTTACGATATGCAAAACAATTTAAGAGTCCGTTATTTGAGAAATGCTCAAAGAGTTTAGTGTATGGTGAGAGAGCAAAAAAGAAGAGTCAGTCATTTAAGAACTACTCAAAGAGTTTAGTGTATGGTGAAAGATCAAAAAGAAGAGTCCAATATTTAAGAATTACTCAGAGAGTTTAGTGTATGATGAGAGAGCAAAAACGAAGAGTTTAGCGTATGGTGAAAGAGCAAAAAATGAGAGGATAAATTACACAGTTAATTATTAATCATTCACACTATATTATAGAAACACGGTATGATTAATCATACAATTGGTTATGTGTATCAGAAAATTTTGAAAAATATATCATTTTATTTGATTTGAAATGAATTTCAATTTGAGATCCATTTATACATTTTCCGATAAGCAATGCTTAATGAGTACAATCGACTTTATATACTATTTCTATTAAGAAAAATGTGTTTTTGAAGAGTATAAATAAGAAATGTTGTTTGTATAATTTAAACATGAACAATTTAGACATCTTTGTATTTTTTTTAAATTGATCAAGATTTTAAAATACATGTAAACAACATCACAACAATTGTTATGAATTATTTTTATTGAAATGATAGCATAGTTGATTATAAACATAAATATAATTAAGAATGATATAATATTTGAAGAGCCAAGAGAGAGTCTAATAAAAGATAAATACAAAGAGAGTCTAAAAACGAGAAATACCCACATTTTATTATTAACAACTCAAATGGACAATTATTAATAATGTACATAGAGAATCCTTATTTTCGTGAGACTCTCTAATAAATGTATCTAATAGATCTGCGACATAATCACTTATAACATTGGTTACGTGTATCAGAAAATTTCAAAACATATATCATTAGATTCGTTTTGAAATGTATCTCAATTTGAGATCCATTTACACATTTTTACGATATGTACAAATAATTCAGGAAATCCGTATACATTTAGTAGATATTTTAAAAAAAAAAAAAAAAAAACTTAAAGAGAGTCTAAAATAAGAGAAATGGTGAGAGAGTCCAAAGAATGAAAGATTCTCACAACATTTATTAGGCAGAGTCCACACTTTCATAAAATTGCAATTGAAAGTTATGTAAATGTGACACGACATAATTAGTCCTAACTTTCATTTTTTTTTTAAATTAATACATATAACTCATTAAACCTATTTTGAAATTTTAATCTAAAATGAGTTCTATTATACATATGTTTGATAGAAATGCATTAACCAGTAGTCATCGAAAACATATATCATTATATTTGTTTCGAAATGTATTTCAATTTGAGATCCATTTACACATTTTTTACGATATGCAAAACAATTCAATTACTCTGTATACATTTAGTAGAGATTTGATTTTTTTTTTTTTTAAAAAGTCCAAAATAAGAGAAGTGGCGAGAGAGTCCAAAGAATGAAAGATTCTCACAACATTTATTAGTCAGACTCCATACTTTCATAAAATTGTAATTTGAAAGTTATTTAAATGTGACACGATATAATTAGTCCTAACTTTTATTTTATATATCAGAAAATTAATAAATATAACTCATTAAACCTATTTGGAAATTTAATCTAAAATGAGTTTCATTATACATATATTTGATAGAAATGCATTAATCAGCAGTCATCTTGCAAAAATGATAGTGACTAGCTATTCCTAAACTAAACTCAACAAACAAAATATAAACACTACATCTGATTATCGAAGAAACATGTTCAACGCGGAACTTTTGTATAATAAGAATTATCATACACAATATAATATGTGTACCGTACCACTCGTGAAAGATTTGAAATGGAATTTAAATATCTATTCATTTTTGTATATAAAAGAGGGATTTTTGAAGAGCATAGAGAGAGTCCATCATTTGAGAAATAATCAAAGAGTTTAGTGTATGGTGAAAGAGCAGAAAAGAAGAGTCAATCATTTAAGAACTACTCAAGGAGTTTAGTGTATGATGAAAGAGCAAAATGAAGAGTCCATCATTTAAGAATTACTCAAAAGGTTTAGTGCATGGTGAATGAGCAAAAAATGAGAGGATAAATTACACAGTTAATTATTAACCATTCACACTATATTATAAAAACACGGTATGATTGATCATACAATTGGTTAGTGTATCAGAAACTTTTGAAACATATATCATTTTATTTGATTTGAAATGAATTTCAATTTGAGATCCATTTATACATTTTCCGATAAACAATGCTTAATGATTACAATCGACTTTATATATACTATATCTATTAAAAAAATGGTGTTTTTGAAGAGTATAGATAAGAAATGTCGTTTGTATAATTTAAACATGAACAATCTAGACAACTTTGTATTTTTTTTATTTTTTAATTGATCGAGATTTTAAAATAAATGTAAGCAACATCATTACAATTGATATGAATTATTTCTATTGAAATGATAGTATACTTTGTTATAAACATAAAAGTCATTAAGAATGATATAATATTTGAACCGTGCAACGCACGGGCTGAAAACTAGTATCATTATTCCGAGGATTCTACGAGTGTACTTGACACTTTCACGAGACCTTTCTAAAGAACACAAGTCTCGGCCCATCGAAATCAACCCACACTCCCACATAAAAGCCCAAAGGCAGATTATTATCATCAAAACCCTAATTTCATCAAAACCCCTAAATCTTCACTCAGACGCCTCCCTCTCTCTCACCTATATAAACCCTCAAAACATTGAAACTAATCAATCATACTATTCGACAATTCCAATTCAACCTTAATTTTACAGTATTTATCTCAATTTTTTCTCCCCCATTTTTTATTTTTCGTACGATTTTCAAAATCATTCTTCTTTATTTCATTAAAATTTACTTCGAAAAATTCTTGGGTGGAGAAGGAGGGCAAATGATGTAAGATTTACGCCGGAGTTATTGAAATCTCAGTTAAACTGAGTATTATGATTTTCTCCAATTTGATAGGAAGATCTGATGCTTCCTCTTTTCCCCTCTTTTTTTTTTTATTCAATTTCTTTTTTAATTGATTTTATTTATTCGATATGAATAATTATTATAATTAGCCAGTGATGATTCAATTTTGGTTGATTCGGCAATGCAAAGTTAAAAACTTTGTATGATGTTGATAATTTTTTTATTGAACTAGGACGGTCTGAGGCTAATTTTATACTAAATAGTTTTTCTATAAAATTATTTTCCAATGTTTTTCTCCTTAATTTTATTTAATTTGGTACTAAAATTACTTCGGCAGTGTAAAATGGTAAATTGTGGATGATGAGAAAAAAATTATAAAATTACAGTTATCCCTGTCTTAGAAAGCTGTGCTGAGATAATTTAATCTGACACAAATTTTTACATTGCCATAGTAATTTTTTTTTCACCGTCAGCTTTTTCACTTTTTTTTTTTTACCTTATTGAAATATTTTTTGTTAAGAAATGAAAAGTATTTGTGGATGATGAGAAAATTATAAATTACAGTTATCCCTGTCTGAGAAATCTGTGCTGAAATCATTTTATCTGACACAATTTTTTTATTTTTTTTAAAGTTGTAATCTGAGTTTTTTACACTGCTAATTTTTTTTACCGGCGTTTTTTTATTTGGTTAATTTGCTGAAGATTAAACTCTTAATCACCGCGAAATGGTTTACTGTGAATCTGTGAGGAGTGTAATTTAATTTGTGGCCAATGCTAATGACTGTAATTTAGACATAATTGAAAATATTAATGAGTGGCACGTAACGTATAGTACACTAGAACTAGACGAGGATATATGAGAGTTTGTCATAACTAATTTCGAAAACTTGAAATCAGATCAGATATTGAAAGAGTAGCACAACAATTTTGTTATTTTTTGAACTTAAATTGACAAACACCTGACGAAACAACGTAGAGAGATTATTTCCGAATGACTATTTCCGAACGATTTGTGTTTCCGAATGAATGATCGATCTCATCTTAAGACGATTTAAGAGTAAGACTGTTTCCGAGAGATCTAAGATAAAGACTTTCCGAGTGATCGAGGAAAAATTGTACTGTATTGCTGAAAAATGCGAAATCTGCATATCCATGGATGTGTATGGAATTGGGAGCGAAAAAGCTGGGCAAAGCTCACTTATGTGAGGTACTGAATTATACTACTCTCATGAAGTCATGAGTAATGAGATGAAGCTTGTTTCTCACTATAACGAAAAAAGACCAAAGCACTAATTTTACAATTACCAATAGAGAGAGTTTCATCAGACAAATATAGCATTCGTTTACAATTGCCACTACACATTATACACCAACATGACCATGACTGTCTCAAAGCCAAGATTGAGTTTCAGCAATGCGACTACCAATCGATGCGTTCAGCAGGGCACCACAACAGTTTGTATGACGTTTAAGAGGATTTTGTTACGATCTCTACTCGGCCATATGGCTGCCTTAATTGTACCTGACATGTTGCAAAGAGCTGCAATTACCTTTAATCTACTGCAATTTCAGTTTCTCTAAATCTCTAGTTCACTACCTGATGGTGATGTAGCGGTTTGTTCCGTGCTTGGCCCAGTGATCCTTGAGATCTACAGGGGTTGACAGATCATGCCCCTCAGCAGCCAGCCTGCTCAGTAATTTGCTGAAGGCACTTCCACTCATTTTACGGCCACCAACTCTGGCATGTCTTTTGTTGGGGACTGCAGGTAACGGATACATGGACATGGTTGTCGTGCAGCATGAGGATTGCCATCCTCCATTTCCCCATTTGTAGCACTGCCGGTAAATCTCCGTACAAGAGCATACTGGTGGTGGCATAGTTGACTCATCAAAAACGACTTGGTTCAACCCTAGATCAGGTCCCTTCCAATCAGGTTTTGACCCTGTGAGTTGTTTATAGTCACTACCACTCATGTCCTGCAATCCCTTCCACTCTGGAGACTTGGAAAACATCATCTTATTCAAGTCCTCGCCTTCCTTTTTCACCTTCCGTCCAGATTTTGCTGTCTTTTTGTTGGGTGACACTGTGCTGGGATCTTTTGCCCGTTTGGTTTTGCGGGATTTTACATTCTCAGTAGGCGGTGCCATCAAGGGGACTGCATCAGGAACCGGAACATCTCTCCCATCATAAGAGGCTTCGCCCCCATGAGGAGAATGCTGCACATGTTGCTGTGGATGGTGCAAGTGTTTTACACCACGTGAAATTTGACATCCTGGTGGACAAGAGTTACTGCCGTTGGCTGAATTCTGTCGAAACTGAAGTGCTGCCAAAGCATTATCTCGCTCCATAATGGCCTCGTTCCTTTCCTGAATAGCAGTATCTCGTTGCAAAATGGCCAAATCTCTCTCTTCACAGGCCTTGTTCTTTTCATTTATTGCCATATTTCTCTCTTGGATCGCAGCATCTCGCTCAGCCATTATTGACATGATATGTTTCATTGATTGGGGCTGTTGCATCAGCCACTAAAACAGTAACATCAGAGTAGAACAGTCAGAAAGAGAACCGTTGAACAAACATGCTCAGACAATAAGAACTAAAAGGGGATAAATTATGTTGTGGTAGATGAATTTAATGCCTTTTTACCTGACTGTGTGCTGGTTTATACATATCTGACTTGTGCCTTCCGTTTTCGCGATGCCCACCTTCATCCATTCTAACAATGAGACGAGAATCCACAGTTTCCAAAAAATCTTACTACTTCCACCCTTCAATCACCACTCTAGTTCGATAGCCAGCTGTCAAGCAGAGACAAGAAACGGCAAGATGAATGAAACATAAGGAAGGATGCAACAAAAAAACAAGTCAGTATTGAAAAACAATTACCTCAGTTAACCGCTCTTTGGCTAGACATCATAGGTTCCGGACCTGAAGTGTCAAACATAATGTCAAACAAATGCAAGCAATTTTCAAAAGTTTTTATCTATCACAAAATTCCTTATGGCCACAACTAAATTATCACCTTGTAATAACCCCACATGTGACATGATAGCAGTTCTTTTCTTTCTAGTGAAACAACACGGCGAAACATTCACAAACTAAAAATATATTTTAACCTCATCAACTAATTGAAGCTTAACCAAAGACGATAGAAAATTTTAAGCACCGACTAAGTAACAAGCACCACATGCATTCAGAGACCAACAGCTGTTCACCTAGCATTCTACATGCTTCATTGCCTTGACTGCCACTTTGCTACTTTGTTTGAGGAAAAAAAAATGCCTAAAGCATTAGTCAGGGCTTCTTCAGTGTATTATAGTACTAATTCACCAAGCATTCTACATGCTTCATCACCGTGAGGTAAATTCTACCACGATGCTACTTTGTTTGAAAGAACATGCCTAAAGCAATAATCATGGCTTCCGAAGTGTGGTATACCATCAAGCCCATGACATGATTAAGATGTGTGCAAAGTGCAAAAAGATTGGTGAACGGGGCTGAAGGTCACCAAAGTAATATACATAAGCAAAATGTTTGCATCGTTGATATTACTTATTAGATACTCAGATATTCAGCTACCTAAATGGTAGAGAAAACATAAGCGATTGTTCCGTCAGTTCTCGCTCTCTTTGAAAGTAGTGATGGATTCAATGAACCATGGTTTGGAAATAATCCTGAACTACATAGTAATTAATACAAGATTTGGTCACCATAAAAACAGGGCATGCTCACAGATGCTGCCATCACCCCAAAATCGCATATAGAAAAACAACTACATTTATTATTGGGTCTATCCATGCCACATTGTAGTTTTGTGGAAGTTACCAAACTCCAACAGTGCAAAGTATCAAAAAAAAAAAAAAAAAGGCGAACAAGAAAACTCATTGACGGTACCCAGAAGTAGCAGTTTATGAGAAACCAAGAGATAATGGAATTTCACCATTATAGATCCAGTGCAGACAGTAGAGCCACTGATAATGTTCAAGAACGGGAATTTATAAATGAGCAAGACGATGTTACCTCAGTCATAGGGGTTTTCCAGCAACAAATACTGCTTAGAATGGAATCTGCATCAGTATATAAGATGATATCAGACCAATATTGGAATCACCAAACAACAACAACACTATCCCAATCCCTCAAAGGCTCCCACCTATGGCGAGGAAAGCAATCACCAAACAGCATAATTTTATAAATCCAACTTGATAAACAGTTTGGGAGGAGGAATACTTAAGCGAATTCAGTGCTATATTATTAACCAGACAGAAACCTGCTAGTTATAATGATGTCATAGGCAACAGAATCGTGACCTTTCACCCCTTTTGAAAATTGGGCAGTGAATAATAAGTAGTCATAAAACATGAAACAACACGCGGTAAGCAATTATTACTAGCAAGATACACGAGCAAGATGCAGTGTGACTATTGTGAACATCAGCAAAAGCTACACACCTCAAGAGAGTAAGGAAGCAAAATGTGAACGACAAAACAGATGTCCGAAAAATAAGGCCACAAACACCAAAGTGTTGAAACATGTAGAGAGAGCTGGAGCATAACAATCTAAGAGACACACAACATCTGGAACAAAGAATCATGTCACCAAGTTCTCCTACTAGTAAAGAGAGTTGCGACAGACCTCTCCTTCGCTCACTCCAGTCTTCGATTAAAGATCAATAGTACCTAATACAAGGTTTCTCCATCAAACTTCTCTGAATCCCGATACTCTTAATAATGTTGGTCAAAATTGACATTCCTAGTCAGCTTTAAGTCCTCTCAACACCAAAAGAAAACCTAACTCTTCACCATATCAAGTATTCAAGCTTCAACAGCTCACAAAATTACACCTGTTTATTCTACTTTCTACAATACCAGGAACAAATCACTATCACTACAATCAAACCAACCCAATTTCCCAATCGTCCACATTACGCAACCATGATGACAATTCCTTTGAATTGCTCAAGAAAACTCAAATGCTCCACTTCCGACAGCTAACAAGACTCACACTTTGCACAAGAAAACTCAAAACAAAAAACCCAGAAATGAGCATGACTAAAAACACCTGAATTAATAAAAAAATTCACCAAAATCAACTCAAGTCAAACAATCAACTAAAACCTCATAAACCCTGCAAAACCCAGAAAATTCAGCCCTAAAAAAAAGCACAAATTTCCAATTACTAACACCAAAAAAAAAAAAAAAAAAAAACAACTCATCAATTAAAAAAAAAAAAAAACAGCAATCAAGCAAAAGGGTAACTAATCAAGATTAACTCTATCAAAATCAACTAATCTCAATGCAAATATAATCATAATCAAGCTGATCACAAACCCACAACCAAAAAAAAAGAGCAAAGCATTGAACTTTAAACTAAAAAAAAAAAACTAAAAAAAATCAAATGCAAGTAAATATTTTGGGAGCTTACCATAGCAATAAGAAGAAGCAAAATCAGGATGAAGTGTAAGAGAGAAGATACAAAGCAAAAACCCTAAATCTGTAAGAGAGAGGATAGAAAGGAGAGAGAGAGAGAGAGAGAGAGAGAGATTGGAGATTGATGTAAGAAACAAAGGAAGAAAGAGAAAAAAAAGAAAAGAAAAAGAGAGAATAATAGTTAATGATTTTGAGGGAGGAACAGTTGGGGATGGTGGTGGCAAAAAAATTTGTAGATTAGACAAAATAAAAAATAAAAAATTAAATTTAAAATTAAAAAATGATTTTAATATGGTTTCTTTGTCTGATCAACTTGTTTACTAGTTTTACTGTTTCTTTTACAATGTCATCTCCTTTGTTTTTCTTGCCTTTTTTTCTATAAAATTTTACCTTTTTTTACTTTAGTTTTTTTTTTACCTTTTTCAGTATCATCTTTTCAGTAGTTGTGGACTTTGTGGTGGTGATTTTTCATTTTCATGGTGTGTGACTCTGTGCTAGCTTTTTTACCTCTATTTTTTTTTATCCTTTTTTTTTTTTTACTGTTTCTGACTTTGAGTGGACTTGGAGTGACAGGCTGACAGGTTGTGAGATGAGAGAGAGGGATCAGAGAGAGGAGGAATTTTTTTTTTTTTTTTTTTTTTTTTGTGTGTGTGAAAACTAGATTTGTGATCTTCAAATACATCTCCTTTTTCATTAAATCTTGGAATTGTATGGTAAGTAATTAAGTATGGATGTTTTGGAATTTGGGTTTTTGAGGATTCAAAGTATTGAGTTGATTAATCTAGACTCTTCATTTTGTTGACGGAAACGCATTTTATCGATTTCGATACGGTTTTTTCAGTGCGACAACGATTTCCGAAAAGTTACATTTGGCATTAATCTGATTTTCAAATATCGATTTTGTTACTAATTGTATCTCTAGCATAAATATTAGACAACGAAACATTGGGTACGTTTTATCACCTTGCCATTGTTTCGCAGATGGCGCACCCATTATTGTAATATCGTAGCTTCGATCGTTGTTAGACTATTTTATAGAAAAACAACAATAAAGACACGGTCCAAAATGTTCAAAAATTGACAAACATGAAATCGTCATAGGGATCCGTAAACGTAGAAGGAAAACACTCAGGGTAATAACTCCCTTGTATCAAAGAAGACTCCTAAATGAGCAAATATAACAACCTACATCACAATCAAAGAGTATAGGATGCTGACATTTTACAGATGTGAAAAATTCAGTGAGCTATGATTGATACCCAACAAAGGCTATTTGTCCATTTCAATTGAATCTCCTTGTCAACATTTACTCACTTCTGCATAGCTGTTCTTCACTTTCTAACCTCTCAAAAATGTCGACCACCCTATTTTTTCCTGCACTTTATTCTTTTCCCTTGAAAAGGATTTCAACACAGACGGCCCTCGAAACTCCTCTCTAGCTAAATTGGTAATAAAACAAAATAATTTCGGAATAAACATTTTCCAAGGGGAACTTCCTGTCTACAAATATAAGCAATACAGAATTTCTACGGGGATCACGACATTCTTGTACATTGCATGAACTTTCCAAGAAGGGTCGATCATCGATGTATATGTCTATCATCCCAAACTGGACACAAAGAAATCGGTCGAGACACAAGGGTAAACTCAGGTGCAATGAGGATATCTTTTGCGATTGTACATCGTCAAACATTTGGTACTTGTATCAGCTTATACACTGGACGGTTTACTAAGATCGAGTCATAATGTACAGCTCTCAAACTTGCATCTAGTCATCCTTCTTTGTCTCCATGCTTGATTTAGTTAGTATAAACACACCACTAACAATCAGCAATGCACCTGCAAACCACTGTGACCAAGTTTCAAGTCCGTTAACATGTAAAGGGAATTAGCGTTTATACAGCAGAATAAAGTAAATCTGGCATAGCTTGAGAAGTAGGCATCTGGCTAAATGATTGTGTCGAGAAGATCTCATAAACAAACAACATACACATACTCATGGCAAACTTGTGGGGATAGGTACAGGTAAAATGTCAACCTACTGTCATGCCAAGTATGTCACAAAACTAATGAGCTACAAAACCAGAAGCGATCCCGAATAAGGGAGAAAAGGAGAGTAGGGGTGATAAAAAAAATGAAGCACCTAGGCAAGCTCAATACCCATGTAAAACAAACTGGTCTCTAGGTCCAGTAGTTCCATACTTCCATTTGTTTTCGATGTACATTGCATGAACTTTCCAAGAAGTGTCGATCATCGATGTATATGTCTGTCATCCCAAACTGTTGAATTCACACAAAGAAATCGGTCTGAATAAGGGAGAAAAGGAGAGTAGGGGTAATCAAAAAAATGAAGCACCTAGGCAAGCTCAATACCCATGTAAAACAAACTGGTCTCTAGGTCCAGTAGTTCCATACTTCCATTTGTTTTCGAATTTTACAAGCTAGTAGCCTAGTACTATACAGTCTTGCTGTGTTAGTAAACCAATCTGTAAACAAACGCCGAGTACAGAGATTTCAAGCACACAACTCTAGTTTATGTCAACCCTTTTTCTTTTTCTTTCTGTGGTGCGGAGGAGGGCAAAACTCCAATTCATCTCAATGTTTGTCACACATGAAAACCACTGCTCGGAAAAGGATTGTGTTGATATACCACGGGTGACCGCTAACTGCTCTCTAAATTCAACTATAAATGAATAAAAGATTATCCACGGAAGGAATAAGGCAAATTTCTTCCAAAGTGATTTAGAAGGTCCTAAACACAATCAGCCTAATAAGTTTCCTACCTCGAGCATCAAATCTCCAATATCTGAACACTACACGGTGAAGAACAAAGTAAATGACAATGGCCTACTATAGTCATCCAGCCAACACATGACAAAACAGCTTAAAGGATGGTCATTATGGCAAATTTACAAATAGATGCGGTGTATACCTTAGTTGATAATGCTTCCTCGAACAAGAAAAACCCAGCAAGGCCTGAAGAGAGGAAATTCGTTGCAAAGTTTATAACTGTAGCTTGCAAAGACGATAGAGCTCTAAGGCTGTTGGTGTAGCATCCCCACATCGTCACATTGAATATGATTACCAAGCTGTATTTAACGAGCTGCAACAGAATCCGTCCACATCAACTCAACTTTGAATGGCATTGATCATTACATAAGAATAAAGCAGCAAGTGCCAAGACATTGCATATAACTAAACTACTAAAGTACTAAACATAGGTTTTGCAATTCAGCCAGTATATTAAATCAAGCATTTGCAGATACAACTTCCATAAAAGCAACTGCATTTCAAACCATTACACCACAGAACAAATAGTCAAGCAAATACAGAACATGACCCCTTTTTAAATAACATCTTCCTGCATAATCTCTTAGAGGAGAATCTGGTTGACCCAGCCACCCAGGTACAAGTACAGAACAGCAGTAGCAAAAACATGTACAAGTGTCCTCAATTCCGTTGATATTCAATCAAAGCAAGTAGCCAAGTGTGCTTACTTCATGTGGCTATGTTTCAACCAAAAGTCATCAATGAGACACAAGAGATTCAAAATTTTGAAAATTCGTAGTCAATTGGATCAAAGTTTGCCCATTCTTCCGACTGAAGATATATTCTGACACCTTGGACACCCTATCTCTTAAAGGTTCATCCTTTAGGTAGTTTCATCGCGTAGCATCTTAGAACTAATTCAACCAAAGCACAAAAACACAAGAACGCAGCTTTCAAGAAGTGACAATCGCTTATAGCCATTCCCATCAGATAGTAAAATTGACTTCACTAGCCACAAACTCAGTTCAGACATGCTGCGGGTATCACCAATCATTGCAATTAATAAATCCCCTAAGACGAAACACCTTTCGAGACAAACCTTTGCCCCAAAAGAAGGAAATAGCCCGGTCTAAGGCGAGTTAGCGATTTAAAAAGCTATTTCATAATTCTACCATCCTGTACACAAGTAAATGCTCAAGACCATCTATCGATTATTGCATATAAGTGCAGGCAACCCGAAGAACCACATACAAATAAACCAAATTCCCAACTTTTTGACTCATAATGCCTCAGAAAATATATATCACAAAACCAAAGTTGACAGCTTTAACCACAAATCAAACACCCTGATCAATTTACACTGTAACAAGCAGCAATACAGCTGGCAAAAAACAAGAATAGATCACAAATTCACAACAAACAATCAGCATATTTGAGACAACAATTTAACAAAAAGTCTAATCTCGCATCGTGCAACGATAATCATTGTATAGCTAAACACCCATTAACATGAACCCTTGTAGCTATGAACATCCATTAAAACAATAATCATTGTAGCTAAAACACCCATTAACAGCAATTGTTCATCATTTTTCTACCTAATCTCGCATCGCGCAACGATAATCCTAATCTCGCATCGCGCAACGATAATCATTGTAGCTAAAATACCTCACTCCCACATTATAATTCAACAATTTGTGCACAATAATATGAAATTTCATCGCGTAACAATAATCATCATTGTACCGAAAAAACACCTAATTTCCAGTCTAATTGAACAAATTTCTACTTAAAAGAAGCTTAAAATACAAGTCTTTGCGCAAATTCCAAACCCTAGAAATCACAATTGAATTGAAGGAAATGATAAATTGAAGAATAGAAAAGGGGGGAGCTAGAAACCTGAGAAGAGAAGAACTTGGCGGCGATGGCGGCAAATGCGGCATTGAAACCGGCGGACACCGCCCATGCATAGCCTGCTTTGCTTTGCTTCCCCATCACACTTTCTCTCTTTCTCCTTTTCCCACCAAGACGATGATGATGATGATGATGGTGATCGGAAACGTAAAGCAGAAGATTCGAAACCGTTGTTGTGGTTCGTGTTCGGGATGGTCTTCACGCGAACCAATACTAAAAAATAAACCGGGTTTTGGGGAAAGTTATTGTGTGGAACCTAGAGTACCTGCTCTCGCTGGGCTGGCACACGAGCTGGCCGGTTTAAGTATTAGAAAACCAGACCCAAAAAATTTCAAAACCGGACCAAAACAAATAAAAAAAAAAACACTTACTTCCACCTACCAAATTTTCTCTCTCCTCATATCCACCCAAGACCCACCCTACCACCACCCCAACTGCCGGCGACCGCCCACCACTGCTCCACCCTCGACAACTCCTACCACCACCCCAACTGCCGGCGACCGCCCACCACTGCTCCACCCTCGACAACTCCGGTCTTCTTCAACCTTTTCGTATTCGTTGATTCCGATCCTATATTCGCCATCGAAGCTTCTGCACCTTGATGTTCTAGATCAAGATGACGCAATGGTGGCGGTGGTGCAAGGCTATGGTGATCGGCCAAACAAGAGAAGATGGAGTAAGGAGTGAAGGAAATGTGAGGTGATATTTTGTCTTGGGCTAGACAATTTTTGATGCACTTACCATGCATAATGTTCAGCACTCGGGAAAAGATGACACATGTTTCCCATTATCTTTTGACAAAGAAGGTTTCATTTTGTTATCCAAAAATTCGGACTTGCATTTAAAAAAAAAATCATTTTAGTTTAATTTCGGTTAACAATTGCGGAGTACAGTTACAATGTAATGCATTTCTTGGAGTATACGGAGTACACTTAATTGTGTTAAATTGTATGATAAAAATAAAATTGGAGTATTTACTTTAGTGTAAAAAACTTACGTATTTTAGCGCCTAATTTATGTACGTTAGTTTATCAATAATGTATTTTGATATCTAATTTGTGTTATTTAGCTTATCAATAATATACTTTAGCGTCTATTTTATGTACTTTAGCGTCTATTTTATGTACTTCTATCTAATTCTACTAAAACATAAACCACTAGGACACGTGGCATTCTGTGCCTAAATAATTCCCCGCTCAAAAGCTCCAAGATATTTTCGGTTTGCTGCAAACTAACTCTCACCCTAATATTGCCTATAGTTTAGGAATAAAATATTAAATTCCTAATATTGCTCAAACAAACTCCTTATATTTCTCCTTCAGCCTACTACAACAAATTGTGTTGTTTCTCAAGAAAAAAAAAATCGCCAACCACTATAATATGTTGTCCTCTAAAAAAATTTGGATAAAAAATGATATCCTGGCCTTCATTAGGTATGATTATTACTTCCTCTTGCCTATGAATATGATATGATCCCTTATAATTTTATACAATCGAGGGTGGATGTCGATAAACTTATTGGGTAGTTCTAGCGAATCTAGGTTGACCATAAATTTGAGTATTACTGTATTAGTGTATGTTGATGCTTGGTATTATGTTCATTGACTGATTTTCTAAATACATACATTCCTATATCACATGGTACATTCCTCCATAAGAATTATGATAAGTTGCGTTACATAATTTCATGAGTTGTTGTACAGGTTAAATTTGTATGTCAAATTGTTGCCATAGCTACTATATTTATGGCTTTTGCTGATTGCATCATTAGCATTTTCTTCTTTTACGAGATATAATATTGAGTTGCTAAATCATTCTTTTTTTTTTTTTTTTTTTGAAGTTGTTGCTAAACCATTCTTCAGTAAGTCTATGGCTCTTTTTTAGCCATTACTCCGTATACAATTTGATACTATCACTCACATCAAAAGCCTACGACTCCTATGATTTACACTGCATTTTTTGGGGTGGTGTATGTTTCACACTTATACCATTACATAGATTTGGACCTATATTTAGACAATGGTGTGCGTGTTTTGCTCGAGCTATTCAATTTTTTTTTAACATGAGATGATTTGAACTTGGGTTACTAAATAAGTTCTCAGCAACAAATAATATATAATTTTATCAAATATATTGCTAAATATCTCCGTGCAACGCACGGGTGTTACGCTAGTTAGTATATAATTTATGTACTTTAGTGTATCCATTATGTACTTTGACATCTAAATTATTATACGTATCAATCATTCTAAGGCTTCAATTTTTAGCGTATTAATTAATTATGTACTTTAGTTTAGAAATTATGTGTTTAAACATATCAGTTAGTATGTACTCTAGCGTCTATGTTACATACATTAACGTACCAGCCAGAGTACTGTGTACTTAATAGTACAAAATTATGTAATTCAACAAATTTTTCATGTACTAACTTATCAATTATGTACTTTAACGACTCAATAATGTATATTAACTTAGCAGCTCAATAATGTATTTTAACTTATCAGTTATGTACTTTAGCATTTAAGTTACAGACTTTAGCATTCAAGTTACGTACTTTAGCATTTAAGTTACGTACTTTAGCTTTTAAGTTACGTACTTTAGCATTTAAGTTACGTACTTTACCAAGACAAAACTAAAGTTACGTACTTTAGCATTCAAGTTACGTAGTTTAGCATTTAAGTTACGTACTTTATCGAGACAAAACTAAAGTTACGTACTTTAGCATTCAAGTTACGTACTTTAGCATCCAATTCATGTACGTTAATGTAGTAGTTATGTAATTTAATATACCAATTATGTAATTTAGTGTTTCCATTATGTACTTTAACATGTAAATCATGTACCTTAGCGTAGTAGTTATGTATCTTAGTTTATCAAATATGTACTTTAACGGAGTAGTTATGTATTTTATTTAAGCAATCATGTAATTTCGCGTAGTAGTTATTTACTTTATTTAAGCAATCATGTACTTTAGCGTAGTAGTTATATACTTTAGTTAATCAGTAATAATGTACTTTAACATAATAGTTATGTAATTTAGTGTATCACTATGTACTTTAGCATAATAATTATGTACTTTAGTTAATCATTAATGTACTTTAGCGTTTAAGCCATATAATTTATAGTGTATATATTACACTACTTTAGCTTTTGAAGAATACATTTTGTATTTTATGAGTGAAGTGATCTGTATTTTACTATTTTATTAGTTAAGTTACATACTAAGGAGTAGTATATTTACTATATAGATTTCAATTAAAATGGAAAAAAAAAACACCTACAAAACGCATCACTCCATTATATTTTTGCCATTTGCATTCCCACACTACACACTCTCTCTTTAAAAAAAAAATTAAATCACCGCATTTTTCTATCATCTCTCCTAATCTCCACCTAACAACCACCACCATGTACTACTGCCCCCGACACCAACTTGCATGCACGACCGCCTCCTTCAACTGGCCGGATTTGCATCAAGTGCGAGAAAAAGCTTCGCGCGCGGAGAGGGATCCACTAACAATGGGAACGGGTGGTCGGGGTAATGTCAAGCACCTCAAATGGCGTCGCCGGCGACGAAGTTGCTGCCGGTGTCTAGTGTTACTGTGATGGAGGCAGAGGTTGTGGTGTGGTGGCACGGGAGGAGAAATAAAAGGTGGGAGGTTTTTTTTTGTGCTCTAATTTTTACTAAACCAGTTTTCAATTGAAACAAACCGGCTGACGTGCGGTGACGTGGTGATGACGTGTCAGTGACGTGGCACCGGGACTACCTAGTCCTGGGAGTAGGGTATACGGCCTGGGGTTTTGGATGTGTGTAAGGGTCATGTTGGAATAAAATTGTTTCCTTTTCCGAAACCTATATAGGCCTCGTTTGGTTCGTGAATTGGTTTCGGGCTGGAATTAGGAATCGGGTTGGAACCTGATTCCTCATACCTTGCGTTTGTTTTGTATCGTAAAATAATTTAACCCTAATTTCCCTCATTAGTTTTACCCTTTTGTCCATTACCAGAAGTTTCAATAGAAAAATAAATAAAGTATGCATTAATTATCCATTGAGATCAGATCAAAGCTCAAAGCAAAAAGTTAATATTCCTGAATCAGTCAACACAAGGCTCCACATATCATTGTTCTCCAATGATCAAGAATCACATATAAAGATCAACATGATTTAATTTACCATAAGCGAGCAAAGTGTCGTGGGTGTAAGTAATTGGGGGTGAAGGTGAGCCGAAAACATGGAGGCCGGTGGCAAGATCGGTAAAGCTGGCGTCGAGCAGCTTCTTGTGTAACGAAGAGATGGGTTCAATGAATCCGGTGGGGGGAGAGCGGATTCAAAACCCGATACCTCACTACAACAAAATAGGGAATAGGCAACAGAAAAATCACAACAATAATAAAACTGTTGCAATTGGTAGGCTATGGCAACAGTTTTTATGGTGTTACCTGGCTTATCAATTCCAAGCAGTATTTTTAATACAACAATAACAAAATTGTTGCCTAAAGTTATCTAAGGCAACAAACTTGAGTATTGTTGCCTAATTCATTACTATGGCAACAAATTGAAGATTGTTGCCCAAACAAGTTGGGTCATAACTTAGATTCTTATTGGGCTCAATATTATTTTGCATCAATTTCATGTTTGGGCTAAATCAATATTTTGTGGATGTTGTTTGGATTTGCTAATTTCTCAATTTTTTGACATTTATGTCAATTTTTTTTAGTACAAATTAAATGTTTTTATAACATTGGGTCAATCTGATCTTGATCGTTTCAAATATTGTTAATGGAAAAAAAAATCAATATTTGATGTTTTTGTAGTTTGGTCATTAAGATCATAAACTAAGTTTATATAGTATTCAAGTGATGTTATGTATCATGTAATATGTGGATCAGTTGGCTCAGTTATCCAAAGTTCGCTTATTTTCGTTCTAGTCCATTTTGGATAGGGTTTGTATAGGGCCAAGTTGAACTCGGATCATTTCAGATCATCAAATTGGAAAATTTTGGCTATCGGGGCCAATTTGGGTTGTCAATATCATTTGTTATAGGTCAAAATCTGCCTAATTGGGGAAATTATCGTCTACTCTACTAGCAAGTTGCCACACTACTAGAAGAAGAAAAGAAACACAATCATCACTACTAAAAAAATATTGTTATTATCAAGTAAAAGATTAAGTTAACGTTTCTTTATAACATTAATAGAGGAAAATAAATTGGTCGGGTGGAACGGAAAAAAAAAAATAGGTATGCTTTTTTTTTTTTCTTCTCTTTGGTCAATTTGAATTCAGTATGATTACGGTGAGCAAAAATGACGTACTCCATAAAACAATCCATAATGGTTTCAATTTTAACTACCAAAAAATTCAAATTTAGATAGTAGACAAAGTCACATATGAGACGGTGTCACAGTAAATTATTGTTAGACCACTTGGTCAAAATAAAAGTGATCAATTTAACATTATTTATGACCATTGTATTGCTTATAGTGATCATTTTAATTTACAACTAACGACATTTTGTATGTTTGTTGGATACAAAAATATAAGATTAATAATATAAAGTAAAATAGGAGTAATTTTAATATTTTCCCTAAAAAAAATTAATATTTTTGCGGCCTTTGGCGGAAATCTTGAAAAGGCTTTTGTTTTCCAAGTGAAATTTTAGCGACTACAAAAGAGAAAAAATGAAAATTAAAACCCTTTTAATAATAAAAAAAAAAAAAAACCTAAACCGACTTTCCTCATTCTAATTAGCAACAACCAAGAGAGAAGGAGAGAGAAATAGAAAAAGGATTGCGCACTCCGATCTGAACCAGATATGGACTCGCTCCTTGGCAACGCCGCCAAAGGGTTCGCCGACCACTTGCAGTAGTCGTCCGGCCCTCCGTCAAGGATGCTGTCGTCGTCGTTTTTAGCGCTTATTTGTTACTTTTCTCCCCGCTTTCCTCCACCGGAAGCTGATGTCCGATGTCCACGCCGCCGGTATCGAAATTGTTTGGTCGCGACTATATAGAGGTTTGATTTATCAAACAAATTAATCATTCATTTGCGTTCATTGCTGTTTTTCGATTCAATTGGCTGAACTATTAATTGTTGAAATCTCCACGAAATGAACTAATTATTAATGAATTTTATCAAGCAATTGAATTTTGTGATCAAATGAATTGTTAAATTGTGCATGAAATTTTGTGCCTGAGCCGCGACACTCGCGCCACACCGTACGGCCCACCTCTTCCCATTGCCGCCACCACCGCCGATAATCGTCATCACCTACCCCCTCAAACGGCGACATCACTTGTTGTTGGAGCAAATCCAAAACCTAATTGGAGCAGCCAAGGTGTGTCTCAATCCTCAATCCCTATCTCTTTTCCTTTGCTACCCGACTCAAATTTGTATGGGTAAATTTAGGCTAGATTTTGATTAAATTTCTCACTCACACTGGAGATTTTGATTAAATTTGTTATGATTTTGATTTGCTCCATATACCTGCGGAATATAAGTTGGTAAAGTTTGTGTACAATTTGTTGATTACTCCATGATCCAGGATGTTTTCTCACCCTTACGAATCTCCAAATTAGCGATCTGATATCTATGGATGACAGTGTCTTCTTCTCTGATGATCAGCAGCCGAGGTCTGAGTTCTTTCCCCATTTCTTACTACAATTGCACTTGATAAACCTTAATTCGGTGCAAATCTGTGTAGTTGATATATGATTGTTGATTATGATGCGTATTGTATGTTGAGTTTGAATGATGTAAGTGGTAGGGTTAATTGGACTGGATATTGTGCTTTTTTTGGTGATCAATTTCTTCCTGGGCTAATATTCCTGCTGGCCACATTGCTTTAAGTTCCAAATAGTAGATGTTGGATATCATCAGTGAGTATTATATTGCTTTCAGATTCGAGCGAACGAATTTTATGGCAGGAAATTTGAAGTAGGATAGAAAAGGGATAGTTTCACTGATTAAGGAGGAGTATCGAACGATAGCAAAGCTACTGAATTGTACATCAGGACTGATGCAGGTGAATAGGCTTTGTCAAGTTCTTTGCTTAACTGATGTTGGTCCCTGGACTGGTCCCGACACTGTTCCGTTGGTTCACTTGGTTGTTCCATGCATCATATCGACATTGTTCCCTCTACTGTTCCATGGCTCACTACGTGATTCAGGTGCGTACCTGTGAGTAAGGGAAAGCTAATGACAGCTAAGATCATTCGTTTATTACCAAATGATCTCATTATTATTCAGATTTAAGTTGATAGTTTGATTATATATTATGATTGATCAATTGTTGCTAATTAGCTAATGATTTGTGTATTTCAAGATGGCTAGTGGAAAAGCATTAGGACATATCAGCCTACAAGAAAAGCGTGCCTAATTATTTCTCAAGTTGTTATCTTTTGCTTTCTTTTAAGTATTGTATTGAAAATATTTTTAGGTTTAAGTAAAAGAGAGTATGAACACTCATCAGCAGCTTTGAGCTTTTATTATTTCAGAAATTCTTCCATGGTTTCTTCTAGGACTCGATTATCATGTACTGTGATCGATTCCGCATCAAGGACCAATATGTTCTTTGGTTGACTTGTCTACTTAGTTTAAGCTGTCGAAGATGCTGCATTTACAATTTGGTGGTGTGCATCTATTTTGCAGTGTGGAAAATTTGGCAAAATACTGAAGTTCTGTCTGAACCTGATATCTCTCCATTTTAAGATCAATGGTCATGACGTCTTCATTCAAAACAGAGGTAAGATGGCGCTCTCTGATATACCAACACATTCCTTTATATCAGTTGGTGTTATATGCACGATTATGTTGTTTGTGCTCAGTTTTTGATTTTTGATGGTGAAAATATTGTTATGTAGCCTGGTTGACCAACTTAGTCTCAAATCGATTAAGCTTGGGCTCAAATCATGCTTTTCTTGGACCAAATGTATGTTTGAAGGCCTGACTTCAATAAATTCTACATGAGTTTTAGGTGGTCAGTTTAGAAACATAAATAGCGATTGGTTAATTTTGTCACATTGATTAGTCTATGAATTGCAGAAATGATTGAGGAAATGGTTTGTTTAGTGAATGCTATGATCTTAAACTAAATCGTATGGTTCAAGCCTATTAAGCTCAATGGGTAGAGCATCGCACAAATCGCACATTTGTGCGAGAGATGTGGGTTCGAATCCCACATAGGCTATCTTATGGCGTGCCAAAATATGGAATCGTACTAGTTACTTTATGTTATAGGCAACAATCTATATTTTGTTAGCAACGAATACTATAGACATGATATTGTTGGCTTCTCCACACAAGGGCAACAATTTTGAAGTGTTGCCAAAAGTGGCAACAACTAAAAACTGTTGCCAAACTAAAACTGTTGCCATAACTATGTTGTTGCCTTTGTGTCAAAATCTGTTGCCTTAGGAAAAGGCAACAGAGGTATTTGTAACAGTTTATATTTGTTGCCAAAGTAACTAGGCAACAGTTTTTCACTATTAGGCAACAATTTTGGCTTGTTGCCTAATGCTTCTTTTGTTGTAGTGCCTGGGGGGTTTATTTGGACGCTAGAAATCGGGTTTATGGAGTTGAAAAACACTACCAAACACATGGTATCGGGTTCAACAAATCAAACCCGATTCCTGAAACCCAAGTTTCATGAACCAAACGGGCCCATAGTCTTCCCGTCCCGCTTCAAACACTTCAATTTCCTTATTTGGATGGTCACCTCAAACACCTCCTCGTTTATTCGTACGATATATTATTACGTAGTATCTTATCAACTAGCCAGGTATAGGTTTTGAGGGTATATATAAAGGTAATGTAGGGGAAAAAAAAAATTAATTCACTTTCGTAATCCTATATAATTATATATTATAATTGTTTCAGTTTCAATTTCAATTGAGTGCTTACTTTGGCAGCATCAAATCAAATTACAAGATGATCAGCCGTTTTCTCAATCCAAGGTAATCTTTAAAACAGATTCGAGACAAAATTTGATATTAGGAAGATATGAAGAAAAGAAGAATACCCTTCATCCGTTTAATTGAATTTTTTTACGTTTGATTGCTCAAAATTTGATAGAACAATTCAAGTCAAATATTAAGAATTGAAAAAATTTAACCGATGATTAATTCATTACTCCATATTATGGGTTCAATTCGTTTTGTTTAAAGTATCTTGTTATCGTTGGTTTGATTTGATAATTATGTCTATATGTAGCATGGTTGGTCGTATCTTGAATCGGTCACGTTCTCAGATGGTTGAGAATAATAATAATAATAATAATAATAATAATAATAATAATAATAATACACAATGTTGTGGTTGTAAGTGCAAACCTGATGAGGGTTCACGTAATTTCGATCACTGGTTGCCTCCTGCAATCATTATGTCGATGATGATTAATGATTATCCTCTTCTTATATCGTTATCCTGTTTGGCAGGTTGACTCATGAAGATCATATAGAGAGGAGGATTGAGCGTAAGGAAGCCAAAGAGCAATTGAGAGCTCTTAAAAGGGCCGAGAGGGCTGCCAAGATTGAGAGGGCTGCTGCGGCTCAGAGTGTAGCGGTTTTGTCCAGTTTTCCGAGCTTGGACATTGGGTGTGCCGGTGTTGTGATCCGAATGTGGTATCACTTTGTGGCCTTCAGGGAGTAGATCCGAAACCTTTTGAAGTAGAGCTTGACTTGACATCATTGAGAAGATGCCGACACAGATACAACTTAACTGTCATAGCTGGTTACCAAGAATCGTATAAATTATCTGCACATGGACAAACAACGAAAAACACGAGATCAGTAAGCTAGAACATTGGAGGTCGAATGACTGAAAAGCTCATCAAATACAAATCAATTGGAACTTTTACTATATCTATGCCCTGGCGGGAAATTGCCCATCTCCAAAATCAAATCAAAGGACTAGAAACAGTTTTGGTCCGCGACTGTCTTTCGCATCAAGGGATCAAGAGGTGTCTGGCGACCCGCCAAGGAGGTGGGGTGGGCCGCGCTGCCTGGGCTTTTTTGTCTGTCGTTTTTGTCTCCGCGTGCTTTTGTTTCCTTATTTCGTTTCTTCGGCATATTAGATATTTTATTATGTGGTAGGCTAGATAAACACCCTAGTCTCCTCATAGCCTCCCCAAGACACAAATTGAGTGATTCCTTTGTAAGTGTGAGTACCTAGGGTCATAGTTACGGGTTTTCTCAAGGTTGTGCCTTCTTTGTCAACTAGTTTGCATGCCCGTGCCACGCTCGGGCTATATATTTATATTGTTTATACTCACTCTATAAGAAAAATGTTGGCTCATCTTTGTTCTAATAAATTAGCATAATGATTATATTCCATAAATTAGTTATACTATACTACGACTTATCTTTGTTCAAATAAATTACCTTAATAATTATTTTCCACAAATTAGCTATATTATACGGAGTACTACTCTATGAAAATTTATTACCATATCTTAACCGATAATTATATTTAATGCTATTTTTATGTTCTATCCAATTAATAAATGTCAAGTGTCGTTCTAGGAAAGACTTGGTTTCAGGTTTTAATATATAGTATTAGATTGGGAGATTCAAGGGCATCTGTTTGGGTTCTTAGTTGATCGCAAAAACGTTCGGCTCTTAGGCCTCGTTTGCTTTGGTGAGTTCTTTTCAGGTTGAACTCATATTTGTATTGGTGTTATTCTCCATATAGTGAATTGTTTCTCTTCTATTTGGTGGACATAGCCAGCACATCGCTGGTGAGCCACGTAAATCTGGTGTCTTTTTTTTACGTTCTATTGTTTGTGTTATTATTGATACCACGATTGTTGTTACATCTTCACACGCCCAATCACATTCAAACCGTTCGTTGTTGGGCCTAGGTGCCTCTGTCTCAACAATTGGTATCAGAGCATGAATATATTCGATCGGCATTCTCACTTGATATATTGTTGTCACCTTGTACAATAGACAGACCGTATTTTTCATCATAAGCGAGAAAGACAATGAAATCGAAGTATACCAATTTTAACTCGGTTGTATGTATACTGCACGAACCTAAATATATCGAGTTTGCAAGAAACGAATAGCTCTTAGTAATTCTGCAGAATGAATTTTGGATGCCAAACAAAAGTGCACAATTTGGATGACAAACTAGACGTGACTCTGGAGACGCTCTCTTCTATCCCATCAGCATCTTGAGACTGAGCCAAGGCTTTGTTTCGATGAGCTTCGGTATGAACTTGGGCCATCTTAAGGACGTACGTGTCTTGTCAAGTTGATTCCATACACAAACGAATAAAATTTGCAACTGTTTTAGTTTTCAATTAAGTTTCGAAGATGTGATTTCTTGTGTCAAAGCTTGGAATGCTTGGTCTATTGAACCAAAAAAAAGAAGAAAAGAGTAGTGTTCTTGCGGAAGTAGCTGGATTGGATTTGGTTTAAAGATACATAAGTCCAATGACGTGGTAGTCCGTAGGTCAAGGCCCAAATGACGAAATCATCTAGAAAGTTGAAAACAATAAACCGACTTCCAAATCAAATACCGTAAAAACAAACTTTAAGTCCGTCAGATGAGAGAAAATCTGACGGTTCAGAATCTCTTCGGGCTTATATAACAATGTCCTGTCTCTCTCTTGATGTGTTACGGCACGACATTAAAAGGAAGTGGTGAGAGAATTGTGGAATTTTCATTATAGAACTAGCATTTGTGCCCGTGAAAATAACGGGGATGTTTTAACATATGTTATTTACTCATTTTCATTAATATAAACAAAAGGATATGCATGATGACACATCATTTGCATTATCACACTAATTTAGATAAATTATAAAAAAAAAAAAGGTAAAATTGGATCGGGCATGGTTCTTTTGGTCCATTAAATATTGGGCAGTCCATAGGTGAAGGCCCAATGATGAAATCCTCTAGAAAGTTGGCGGTTGGAAACAAGAAACCGATTCCAAATCAAAGACGAAGACAGCCGTCAGATGTGAGTAAATCTGAGGGTTCAAAATATGTTAGGGCCTCTATATAATAAGGTCCTACCTCGCATTCGCTTTGTTTGCCCACCTAATTCAAACTCAGATCTGAAAAAATATTATTATTATTATTCTTCTAAAAATATAAACACAAAAAAAAAAATTCAATCTCGTAATTTCTTTGATATTTAGTTTAACAATCTTTAATCTTTTTTTTTTTTTTTTTTTTTTTTTTTTTTTAAATCTCCATCTTTCGTCAACACAATTCTGATCCCTATATCTTGATTTTAATCTTAAAACTAATAATAAATGGATATGTTGTTGTTGTTGGGTTTGTTGTAGCCGTGTTACACGTGTCTTGAATCGTCGAGTGGCTGACAAGAGGTCACTTTGTTACATGCCGGAATCTAATCCTAATTCTGAGGGTGTCCGTAACTTTGATCATTGGATGCCTCCTGCAGTCATTGTGTCCATGGGGTAAGTCTGTTCCTAACACATGTACCTGAAAGATTGATTACTGTAGACGACACTTTAGAAAATTACAAAGTTAATTTCTATCCAGGTTTGAATTCTTGCTTCAAGTATGCAATTCTAATATAACAATTAATTTCTTGCAACTTGAATTTCCGGACCAAGGTTATGCACTCTAAAATTAATTTCGTCCCACATCGGCTAGAAGTGAGGGTTTGGGTGGGTTCCCACATTTTTTTGTTACATTGAGATAAAATAAAATTTTAAGTACAACCGAGTAAAGTCACAGAGGTGCTGTTATTCTTATAACGTCAATTTTTCAGTAGTTTGGTTTCAGTCAATTTTGTAGGAAAATATTGTGGGGATCCAACTTTTTGTGAACAATTTTTAATTTAATTACTGGCCACACGTTACTTCGATTTCCGGTAAAATAGAGACTGAAGTAGAATTTTGTGATTATTCTAGAAAATTTATGTGTGGAAGATTTGGATTAGAATAAAAAGTGAACTCTCTTTTTTAGTTTTAGAAACTAAACTCCATCATAGGTAGATTAGAATAGATAATGAAATCTTTTAAAGTAGGTTTATAATATATATTACAGTATATAAATTAACCTATAGGATTAGAATAAACAATAATCGCTTTCTCTAATGTCTTAAAATTGTCGATTATCTCACAACATTTTCTACTTGGTGTGAAATTACGGCTTGTTCCTAGGTTATATACTTATATAACTCTATAATGAATAAGAAATATGTATGTATATGTCCCTATATTAAGTATATGTCACTTCATTACATTGGCATGTGTTATACGATTCTAGAAATTACGAAACCGAACCAACATTTGCATTTGAAACAACATTTGCATTTGAAACAAGAGATTTGTATATGTCACTTCATTACATTGGCATCTGTTATACGATTCTAGAAATTACGAAACCGAACCGACATTTGCATTTCAAACAAGAGATTTGTATATGTCACGAATGATATTTTATGTTTGACGCTATAACTCAATTATTTGGTCAACTTATTCATGATGATTCATTACAAAGTTTCTTCAATTTGCATGCTATCTACGTTCAAACAAACATACAGTGTCGCAGGTAAGCCTGGGCAACGGGGCGGGCCCGGGTCACTCTTAAACGGGTCGGGGCGGGCCCGGGCGGGTCACGGGTCAATTTTGACCCGGCCCGGCCCGGCCCGTTGCCTAAGGCCAAGTACCAAGAATATCAAGAAAAAAGGAAGGATTCTAAATGACCAAGGCATCAAATGAGCATTAACACTTAAATTATCACCAAGCACTAGAGCACAATCACACCTGACAATTAACATCTCTGCCTCATGGAAATAAACCCATCGACACCAAACGGGTATAAAAGATCAAATAAAGAGCAGGTGGGACTCCTAGTCAGACTTGAGCATACACAAATTGAGCATACACAGGTTACAAAGAGCAAGAAATTCAGCAAGTCAAGGAAATTTTAACAATCAAAATTAGAAGAAACAAACTTCATTTCACTCGTAAATTTACAAACTTTCATCAAACAAGCAACAAAAAGAACACGATTCTTCACGTAAATTTACAAACTAACGATCGAGTAGCGAACCACATCATTTCACTCGTAAAATGAAAATTAAATCTCAATATAACAAACAAATCACAGATTTAAATTTAAACACCTTAATGAGTAAACCTGAAGATTTCATCAAATTTTAACAATCGAAATTAGAAGAAACAAACTTGACACAGAAATTTTCATGACAAAATAACAATACCCACATGAGTAAACCTGAGCTTTCATCAAAATTTATGAACCCAAATCAAAAAGTCAAACCTAATTCAGAAACTTTCATGCCAAAATAACAATACCCACATCAGCCACATGATTAAAACAGAAAAATTCATCCAAAATTAAACTTGATCCAGAATTTTTCATATCAAGATAACAATACCCAGATGAGTAAACACAAGATTCATAAAAAAAAATCGAAGATTTAGATACAGAAAATGTGATAAAAGTTGAACCAACCTGAATAGTCGAGAGGAAGGATCTGTGGGAAAATTGTTGAATTTGGGGATTGCAATTAGGGTTTAATTGTGAAGTATTTGGGGGAAATTTGTCGGGGAAAATTGATTTGGGGGAAATTGATTTGGGGGAAATGGGTCGGGGAAGGAAATTGAAGAAAGAAGAGAAGATTTGGGGGAAATGGGTCGATCGGGGGAAATGGGGAAGGAAATTGATTTGGGGGAAATGGGAAATGGAAATTTGGGCCGTGTTTTTGTTTTAAAAGGGCCAGGCCCGCGTCAGTTCTTAAAGGGCTTGACCCTTTTCGACCCGCCCCTTTATTTGACAGGCCGGGCTTTGACCCTCTTTATGAGGGTCATTCGTGGGCTTTTAACGGGGGCCTGCCCTGTTGCCCAGGCCTAGTCGCAGGTGCTCCTGATTAAAAACACTAATTAGAAATGCTTTGTACGTATGTATCAGTACTCTAGTAATTAGAAATGCTTTGTACGTATGTATCAGTACTCTAGTCAATTCCATGAACAAATATTGATTATCCTCTTCTTATCGCTGGCAGGTTGACACATTTGTATTTGGAGTATTTTGACGAAGACCACATTGAGAAGAAGCTCGAGCGTAAGGAAGCCAGAGAGCAGTTGAGGGCTATGAAAAGGGCTGAGAGGGCTGCCAAGACCTGCCGAGAATAACTAATTGCTATGTTTTTATTGTTGCAAATACATGCGTTTGCGTTTTCAAACTGATGCCTAAAAGAGTTAGGAAACTCGTCGTGTAATTTAACTCGTTCGATCCTTTTGTTGGTCATAATTCCCTGCCTCTGCAAGTGTGGTTTACACAATTTCGTTCGTTCGACTTGTTCCTAAAGCTTAACCAACGCACGTATTCAGAACGTCGTGAGGAGGACAGAAAATTCAATGTAAAACTACAGAAAACCATGCCCCTCTTACACAATTTTGTTCGCTCGACTTGCTCCCAAGCTTAACCAACGCACGCATTCAGAACGTCATGAGTCGTGCGAAACGTGAGTAGGACAGAAAATTCATTTACCTCATTGCGTTGAACGGATCTCTTCAACCCTTGTCGATTGATCTTCAAATTACCGACACCAGCGCTAAATCATACGGGGAATATTGAACCTGCGGTAACACAAGTACAGCATTGTTTTAGATATGATTTTTAGTCATGTTTTGTAGATTGCAACCACCTCATACCACAAGCTCAACCTGATTAGAAACACCACACTAAAGAGAGAACGTAAGGTTATAACATAGAGCAGTAAAATAGTAAAGGTTATTTAAGACACTAGATAGCTGCTTCACATTGAGACCCCCTTTTCCAAATCTCAAAATTTCAAACAATGTCTCCTCTTCCCTCCTCCTCCTCCTCCTCCTCCTCCCCCAACACCAACACCCACAAAAACACTCTTGTCTCCTTCGTCCACCACCACCACCACCACCAACAACACCACCCACAAAAAACACTCTTTCTCCTTCCTCCACCACCACCACTACCAATAACAACAACAACAACAACAACAAACCACCTCCCTACTCCACCGAGTTTTTTAGGCGACTCAATCACCTTGATAGGAAGGCCACCAGAATCTATAAATCTGGTCTCTATAGAGTTGGGGTAGGAATTCTAGGTGGTACTCTAACCCTTTACTTGGTTGAAAACCAGACTGATAAAACTAAGACAAACACTAAAGCTCAAAACAAAAAAACACACTTCAGCGTGCTTGCCAAAGATCGGGAGACTCAAAAAATCCTAGATCTAGAGATCCAGCTTAATCAAGGTAATTTTCTTATCCATTTGTTTATTAATTATTTCTCATTTTAAGTAGATGATTAGTATAAAATAATAGATTAAGAAGTGATAAATTTGGACTTTTTCCTAAAGTTTTAATAACCCCACGGTAAAAAGAAGAAGAATGGGAAAAATGGGACTGCTCCTGCCGCACCTCGTACTCCGGTTGCTGCTCGTGCACCGTCCTTGGTGAAGACCTTTGACTCACTCATCTTGGGGAATGAAGATGAAAAGAAGGTCGGTGTTTTCAAGAAATTGAGGGAATTCTTCGGTGTTTAGGATTAACATGAGTGTATTAGGCTAGGATGATGATATTTTATTTAGCATGAGTGTATCAGCTTTAATGATGAGGAGGTTTTAGGCCCTTTTGAGATGATGATGATGGCCCCTTCCTTTGCAGATGATGATGATGAAATACTTCAAATTGAGAATGAAGTTTTTAGAATGTGTTGTTAATTAATTTCTTTTTGAGTTGTTAATTAATTTCATTATTTCAATTCTTTTTAGCAAAGATATACCTTTTTAGAATAAAAAAATGTCCCAAATCAATTGTGACCCCAAAAGAATTCCGATTTCGATTTTGACGCAAGATGTTGGTAAGACCAAAGTTTGAATCTTTAGCGCCTGTTTCACCAAACATCAATCATTGTTTTGTGTTGTGTCACCTCTCGATGACGGATCACAATCACAGAAACTTATTACACCGTGCATAGTGATACTAATAATCAACACTTTCAATTCTTTAATCCAAAATTTTTACTCCAAAACAACCAGAATGTTATACTAATTCAAAAGTCAGTGATCTATCACAAAAGCTTATTACATACACCTAGATTAGTAGTAGCAGCGAGAATCATCCTAACAATTTCAATCCAAAATGCTAGTTGATATGATTTCACTGGAACTCGACTTATTTCACCCAAAGTTTGGGGAACTAAGCCAAAAATGAGCATTGTCCTATACGGAATTACGGAGTACTACGTATGGTAAAGGAAAGACTAACAAAAAAGGGGGATGAAAAAGTTGCAGAGAAAAAATTAACAGTGAGTCAATGCCAGAGATTGACCTACTTTGGCCGGAAAGCAATCAACGAATGGTTTGTCTTCGCAAAATTAGACACGTATGGTTTTGCAACAAAAAAAAAAAAAAAAAAACCTTTTTTTTTACTAGTAACATTTGTGGATAGAAATGACTACGTTACTCCCTCCATTATACTAACCTATGAGGCTAGTAACATTTGTGTGACAAGATTGTTTCATTGTTTGTTTGGACGACAGTCAAAATTTTAACAGAAAGGTTTACCCTAGAAATAGCGTGTGGGAACAGGTGTTAGACTGCTAGTCTGCTACAATCAACCCATGTTTTTTTATTTACAAACATTTTTTTTTTGTTAAAATAGCTTTTACTTTTTTAGTTTTTGTAAAAAATCAAATTTTCTAGAAGTTTAGGGATTGTTTTCAATAAAATGTAATTTTACAATTTAATTAACAGATAACATACTCATCATCACTTAACGGAAAAATTGAAGGATAGTTAATATTTGGGTACTATGTGATCAAAGTAGTAACATCAGGAAACTTGCGAATTTGGATACATGTGCAATTGGTCAAAATTATAGGGTACCATGCGAAATTTCCATTATAAAAAGAAACTAAAAGAGAGAAACATCAATTTCGCAGTAATCAATGCTATATTGAATGACGGAGTCAACGTTTTTTTCCCATCCGGAACGCTAAAAGGGATAGTTATTTGATAAAATTCTTTTACGAAATGTAGTGATTTGAAAAAGGGGCGGGGGAGGGTGAATTCAAGTGTGTAACGAGTGTTTTCTTGTTCTTTGAAATGCCTAAATATGAAATTTGGTTCGATACTTTGTTAAGACAATCTTCCTTAGGCGTCTCAAAATGGGTCTCAAAAAGAAGAGAAAATGTTTTTTTTTTCCTAATGGAGATACATTTGATAGGTGTCATCTTTAGAGACAGTTTTTGTTTCAGGATGTGTTTGGTCAAGCCTCTGAATAGTTTCTGGACTGTTTCTGGGTCCTAGAAACTGAAAACTGGTCAAACACCCAAAACAGAAAAACTGTTTCTGGTTTCTGAGAAGCACTTCTAGTGTAAATTTGTTCTTCAGAAGTAGAAGCTCCAATTTGAAGCTTCTCCTTCAGAAACTGTTTCTCAGAAACGGTTTCTGAGAAATAGTTCTACAGAAGTTGGAGCTTGGCCAAACAGGCTCTCATAAACCATCTAGTTGTTAAAGAAGTAGTGTTTTTGTCAAAAATAAATTTAAAAATAATTTAAGGTAGTGTTAGGGAACCTGAAATTGAATTGAAAATCAGAATTTCAATTCAGGACATTCAATTCCAATTCCAAAACTTGTTTCGGTACCCCTTGAAATTGAATTAATGTAACCCACCTCTCTCAAACGTTAACCACCATAGAGCCGTCACAAACCTATCGGCAACCGCAGCTAACGCCGCCAGCCACTCATCTGCTTTTTTAAAGCAAAAGGTGGACATGGGAGAAGAGAAGTGAAGAGTACACAGGGAGAAAAGCACGTTGTTGTCACCGGGGCCGGACGTGAGCCGTTGGTCTTGGTGGGCGGTTGACGACGGATTTCTAGTAGGTGTGGCCGCGCGACGGTGCAGTTCGGAGGAGAGAGGATGAACCAATGAGATAAGAGGAGAGAGAAAAAACTTGGTGACGCTTGGGGATGCAGATGCGCTGGGGGCGGCTTCAGTTGGCTTGCGGTGGCGGTCAGAGCCGATGGCTGAGGTGGAGCTCACGGTGGAGTGGAGATGTCGTGGCTACTGGAGGAGGTACGAGAAAGAAAGGGAGGGGGAGGAGAGAGAAAAATGGGGGACGACGAGAGAGCTAATGGGTCAAGAATTTCAAATGACATGCTTTAGAAAGGGAAATTCGAAATGAAATTTTTAACTTATTGGGAATTGGGTTGAAATTGGTAGAATTTCAATTCCAAACACTTGAATGGAATTGAATTCTGGAATTGAATTCCTTGTTCTCAAACATAGCATAAAATTATATGAAGTTCATTATAGAGACCTAGTTTGAAGTCTCAAAAATAAAGTATAGGATCTCAAAATGAATATCAGAAATCAAGACAACACATTCTTTGAAATAATTTGACACTCAAATTAAGTCTCACCAATAAAGATGATCTAAGTATAACAAGGATTGAATTCCCTACCATATTATCTCACCTTTAATCCCCCAAATTCCCATACCACAATCCAAACGAGCCATTTGTTTTGCAGTTTTGAATAACCATATTATGACCCACACTTAAATTAAATAAAATACCCGTCTAGAACTTGTAGGATGCACCATAGATTAGAGTAAGTGCATAGTTGTATACCAAATAACCATTTCATTTGATCTAAGTGTAGCTCCAAATATAATTAGTAAAAAAAAAACTGCAAAACAAAGGAGATGTTCATTCTCAACAACGCAGTTTTGGTTATAATACGTACATATAAAAAATAGACTTGTCACTTTTTCCATCCCGATTTAAACATCCCACTTTCATTACCACCAGCGAAAACGCCCGTGGTTCCGAAAAAAGAACTTGAATCGGACCTATAGCCAAACCGGCATATACGATGGTGGCGCAAACGCAATCGATTAAAGATCATGTTAACCCGATAAGACCCGAACCTGATACGAATCACAAAAAAATTGACTAGCTCTATTGCTCAAATTAAGCGAGATTCCAAAACACGTGAGTATCGAAATGAAATCGCGGTGGAGAATGGACCATGACAAGTCTAATTTGAACGTTGTACTAACATAACATAATTAAAATTACCACGAATTTATAATCAAGCCATATTTGGCACAACAACAAAGCAGTAAACCAAAAAGCAGAAACAAATTAAGGAACTGTCACCTCAAGTCGCTGATGACACGCTACAGGTTCACCTGCTGCGGTTCCCGGTAATGATTATCATCTGCACACATAGATCTTTGTGGCCTATAAAAATCATAAAAACATTTTGCGATTCAAATTTTTATGAAAATGAAAATTAAAAATAAAATAAAAATGCAAAAAACATACCTCGGAGGCGGAGATACCTGAGTTGCTTTGCTTTTAGGGTTTGCCCCCTCTCTGAAATTAATATATACTAGTATCTGTAATAATACCATATAAAAAAAAAGTCTTTATTGGGCCAGCTAGCAAGAAGATGCCTTTGATATAAATAAATATAAATACACCCCTTTTTTTCTCCTTCTTATTTCTTATTGGCTCAGTAATAAAGCTTTCCAACCCCATGTGTCTCATCTTATCACTTCACAGTTCACAGTTGAAAGTTCACACCCACTGTAATATTGCGTTGCTCGGTCCTCATCTCCAAGAACCTTATCACTTTCAATATCATGACCCACAACCACAACCAGCACTCCTAGTCACCATCATAAATTCACGACCATTGACCACTGTAAAAACTCCAAAAACTTACCTCTAAATGGTATCCTATCCACCTATGGACATTGTACAGTTCTCAACTGACTTATAAACACATCAGTTATTCCCTCTAGCCTTATTCATTTGGTAAAAAATAAAAAAACTCTAATCTGTTTACCTTTACATACAGCTTATGTATCCCCTCCGTATAAACCCAAATATCTCACACATTACTACATTAGGGTGCAAAATCAACTAGTCCCTCTCTTTTAACATATACGGAGTAATACTTGACGTTCTTCATTTTCGATTTGAGACATGGAATTTAGGTTTGGTAAAAAAATTATTCATAATTTTATAACTCTGTAGTTTTTGGCTGGCCTTGTAATGCAGAGTAACTATAAATTATAATTAGCATTTAAGTTCGTGACCTTAAAGTGTGAAAATTGCATATATTTGTAAATTTTGGGAATATGATAGAGTCGGACCCGAAAATTTGTAATTTGGTCAAAAACACGATTGCTAATCATTTTTGTCCACATAGTTCAAGTTATCTTGTTTGTAAATCTGGGACAAACATCCGACTATTTCAATCCAACAAAGTTTAAAGTACTCGTGCTACGTGTATTGTCATGAACATTCTTATACGTACGTTTAAGTTGCAACACAATAGACAAATTAGCATATTGTTGTAGTGCTGAACGTAGGTTTAGAATGACTTAATTGAAATGATTAAATTATATCACTGCCAAGAACATTAGTATGGTGTTCCACTATTACAAATTACGGAGTTCAATAGTTTACTGATAAGGATCATAATTTAGGAAAAGATTTAAATTTTAAATGAATGATTCCAACTGATTTGTGAGGGGAAGCACAATGAATACTATGATGATGTACATCACGTTTAATCGAATAACCAGCATTCATTGGGTCATGGGTTAAGCATTAACCTAGCTATAATAATTATCTCTTTTAACTTTTTTACCACGGTTACGTTGCTTTGATTGCTTTTTTACAATAGCTATAATCGATTTTTTATTTTATTTTTACCAAGGGGGGTAGATAAAGTGGGTACAACCGTAGACGCGACAATATTTGTTTTGTGTTAATGTTGTTGTTGGCGGTACCATGTCTCGAAATGATTGTCGTCTTTTGTGTTTATTCTTGTGAATTTACTGTTTTGTCCTAAAAGAAGTTGAAAAAGTGTAGAAATTCTATTGTAGAGGGTAGTAATGAAGTACGAGCCGTAAATATGGGATTTAGATTGGGCTAATGTTTGAGTCAATTTTGTGGTTTTGTGTGGTTTTGTTGGAGTTCAAGGGTAAGTATACCCCAATTGACTTGGGAGAGTAAATTTTATTGTAGAACTAGCTTTTGCCGTAACAACATAAACGGATATGTGAAGCAAATTTATCTAGTAGTTCAGACTTCAGAGTTACCGATTCAATCCTACCACTTCATATCAATTTTCCTGGTGTTAACACTTTAGTAATGCATCAAAATATGAGAAATGCTAGCTGCAGTTGCCATAGGAGACTGCAAATTAGTACTCTCTTTTCTATTGGTTATTTATTTATTTCTTTTATTTTAAAATAGCAAGTGGAATATACATCTTATTTAGAGAAAAAAGATGTTATGCTAGAAATATAATAATGGAAAAAAAATAATACTAGTATAAAAGATGGAAAAAAACATGGAGGGAAAGTTTCAGTTTCAGCGCATAGCATCTACTCGACGAGTTGACTTTGCACCTTGATTGTAACAATTTATTTAAACGACTAAATACGACAGGGGTTGATTTGAGTATTAGAGCCGAGCTACTAACTTAAGCTCAACTACATCGCTACTTTTAAATCAATTCAATTCACATTTGTTTTCAATTGACCTTTCATCTACTAAACAATACGGAGTACTTCATTAGCCATTTAGGGTCGGTTTGGCCAAGTTCCAACTTCTCCACAACTATTTTGGAGAAAAAGTTTCTGGAGGAGGAGTTTCAAATTGGAGTTTCCACTTCTTGTGAACAAATTTACACAAGAAGTGTTTCTCGAAAACTATAAACGGTTTCTCAAATTTGTATGTTTTGCCAGTTTCCAATTTTTAGGACTTAGGCCCTGTGCGATTGCACTGCATTTTTCTGATCTGATTTGAAGTGATTTGAAGAACTGATCTGATTTGATTTAATTTGAATGAACTTGATTTGATTTTATCTTAACCGAATTTATTGATAAATAAACTACATTTAGACGAATTTTATTTGGATAATTCTGATTTGAATAAAATTGATCTGATTTGATTTGATTTGAAAACACTATTTAATAAGTTGAATCGCATTGGGCCTTACAAATAGTCCAGAAACACTTAAAGAGTTTCACCAAACATATTAGTTACATATATTCAATTAAATTTCAATTTAAATTAGCTCAACTATACACTCCATCTATTAATTTAATTCAGTTTAATTTTATTTCTAACAAAACTATAAAACAACATTTACACTATTAAACTATTGTTATCATACATATTGACATTAGTATAATATTTTAGTCTAGTGTAGTCCAAACCCAACATAATCATATGTAAATTTTAAAATCAACTCAAAATGTATGTCAAACGAGTTTTGTGGTGACCGTCTTGATTGAGCTATCACTCCGCCAACATGGAGGTTGAGGGTCCAATCCTTGCCTTCTAAATTTGAATATTTGTTGCCGGTGAAAAGCCCTTTATAGGGTCTTGTTGCCAGAATGCCGGTTAACACAATCTGGGGTCTCTTATTCTCAGTTAAGACTATACCCTATAATTATCAGTTTGGTTTGGCTGAAACTTGAACCGAAACCTATCAGATGTTTGGTTAACCGAAAATTTGGTTCAGGTAAATAACCGATTTGTTTTATTCTGGCACATTTTTTAAGGTTTAAAAAAAATCAAATTGGTTCTATTTTGGTTAACCGAACTTCCAAGAAACCGAATAGGATAACCAAACACTTTAATCTAGAGAGCTAATAACGTACATTTTAAAGTGACATGAAGTCAAACAATATAGTTACAGTGCTCTCGACGACATACCAAGAGATCACGAGTTTTGTTCGCGTTTTTAATGTGTGTCCTTGTACACTTGGGACACACGTTAAAAGATTTCGTTTCTCAATTAACGATAATCTCACTTAAATATGAAAGTGATTGAGCTTTGTAGTATATACGTTAGAAAACCGTATATACATATTAAATAATTATATCAAACGATGTACACATAGTAAATAAAAATCAAACAAAAATAACACTTGCTATATAAACAATATAGAAAGACGTTTACTTGATTGGTAAGGCCAAAGAGGCAAAGAAAGCATGCTTCACTAAGAAAAAAACAAAGGTAGCACGAACTATTTCGGTCAAAGCTAGCATGTCCTTACTAAAGGGAGACATTTCTCTCCGCTAACCTTCCAAACATGTTCTCATCAGGGGTAAAAGACGTCCAAGCAAAAAGTACATAAAAAAAAAAAAAAAAAATGTGAAAGGTGAAAGATATACTGTAAATGATATTATGAGATAATTATATGTCACATATATATTGTAATCTTTTTAATTAGATATGAGATCTTAAAGTTTTTTCCACTTTTAGTTGTCTATATATAATAGAAGTAAAAATGTTATATGTCGTAATTTTATTCGTTGTGTAGATATAAATGAGTTACACAGTGTGTAAGCGAGAATTTCTCCGGAAGTATGGGAATTGCTACTACGGAGAATTGCTAATAGAACACTAAACCCAGGTACGGAGTATATGAAATTGGGTAAGGTGATCATGCAATATGATGCAAATTTATTGCTCCAGAAAGAAATTTGTAACAAGTCTAATCATAAGGTTCACCGTACACTCATAAATTTTCAACAATCCGTTTTCAAAAACTTACACCATATTTTGAACGAAATTAAATTCTTAATCCAACCCAATAACTTATACCACGCACGTACTTGTCTGGTTAAACTAGAGTTTTATTCTTGCCCCCATAATTTGATTCCTTATTCCCTCCATTATACTTTTACCATTTTAGTAGAATATATATTATTTTTTCCTATATATAAGATATATATTTCACTTGCTATTTTAACAAAAAGTGGATAAGTAAACAACCAATTAAAAAGAGAGTACTAATTTGCAGTTTCCTAAGGCAACTGCAACTAGCATTTCTCTCAAAATATTAGGGAAAAATAACGCTAGGATTGCTAGAAGGAGAAAAATCACGGTGAGGAATAAGGGTGTCAAACCTTTGTACCAAGTTACCAACTACCAAGGGTGTATGCTGCCTACAGTCTTTTGATTCCATTTTCGAAATTTTCAAGTAACTTGCGCCTTACTAAGTTCGTGGCTTGCTAATGACTATGGGACGGATCACGGGTTTGAATGTTTGATATACAACACCTTGAATAATTGTCTTTAATGAAATTAAAGTAGTCCATAATATCAATTTGTTTGGTTCGGCACATGATAAGACTTAATTATATTCCGTAATTAAGTTATATTCTTCTAAATTAATAAAAAAGATCCACAATTTGTTTTTTCAAGTGAGAAAGTCACTTAATTAAGGAATGAAATAGTTGGGCGCACGTTAGAAAAACCGTTTTTATATTACCACATATCACAAACATTTGTTTTTTATGAAATCAAAGTAGTGAAATTTACCTTTTACTGCAGTAGATGGGTAAAAAATTTCAAAATCCACGTGATACTTTTACGAGGATCCCCTAGAGTTATTTCTTGGTAGAGTTGGTAGAGTTTGCTCAAATTAGTAATAAGACAAAAGGAAGAGAATCTTGGAATGGAAAAAAAAAAAATGCAAAACAATTAATTATTACCTTAGTAAACTCTACATGTTAGAGTTTGTTTTCAACTCTATGGGATCCAATACAGAGGGAAAAGAAACACAATTACTGTATCGATCCGCCCCCTAACTAAACGAATCAATCTTAACCACACAAGATTAACACACGGATTAGTGACATGTCATAATCTTAGCCGTCCATCCACATCCCCACGTAAACAAACCGACCTTAACCTAATTACTCCCCCATTATTTATCTGATTCCCAGAATTTCGTCTCAAAATCAAATAAAAAAACCCAAATCAATTTAATTTCTTCATCTTCTTCGCAAACCCTACCCAATCAATCAGGTATTTTTCTCTTTAATTTTCTCGTAATTTTTGATTAATTGCTCAATGTTTCAATGTAATTGTTGTCTATTAATTAATTTTTTCTATGAAATCGAATAGAAATGGCACGTACTAAGCAAACCGCTCGCAAAACGCAAATCTACTGGTGGTAAGGCACCCAGAAAGCAGCTTGCCACTAAGGTGTGAGTTTTACGTGACTCTGGGGTTTATATTTCCCCAATTATGATTCTGATTGATGAATAATTATTTTTTGAATGTTAATTGATCGTGGTATTTTGTTCGGATTTTTGTTCCCAATTTGATTTGGGGATTAGGGTTTATGGGTTTTATTTGTCAATTGAATGATTGAATTGCATTTCGCGACTACGTTATTAGTAAAGTTAATTGGGGAAATTGTTTAATCTTCTTTAAGTGTAGAGATTAGGGTTTGAATCTTGTTGAATAATCTTCTTCGTCGTTCAATTTGATTTGGGAATTAGGGTTTATTTGTTAATTGAATGATTGGAATTGCATTTCTTGATTACGCTACTAGTAAATTCAATTTCAATTGGATTATGCTCAATCATCCGTGTTCGTATACGATTGTTGTTGTTAGTAATTGCAGGGTAATTCTGGTTTCAATTAGCTATGGTAAAATTGGGGAATTTTTCTTGCATACAATTGGAATGTGTAGTTCAATGGGAATTATCTTCCATGTTTTCTAGAGTGAAATTTCGATTGAACTTGTAAGCGGTTGGCATTGACGTTATTAGAGTTCGCGTGTGATTCGTACAAATGATGTTAGTATGAGCTTTGTATTAGAGATCACGATTCACGATAAGAGTGTTTTTTACTGAGTAGTAGTTAAGGTGAATTATTGTTCGGTTTTTCTGTTTCTGAGGGTCGAATTGTAGAGTATGAATGAGGCTGGGGATAAGATTTTGTGTGGTGTTCATGCTGCAGTGCTGTTGTAGTGTTTCTATGGTTAAGTTGTTCTTATGGTTGTGTTTTTTTTTTTTCCCTGAACGAAGGCTGCTCGTAAGTCCGCGCCAACAACTGGAGGAGTCAAGAAGCCTCACCGTTACCGCCCTGGGACTGTTGCTCTCCGGTAATTCTTCATATCAATTTAGCAACTCTTGTTGAATTGATTGTTTTGGTAATCTGTTTATGCTGTGTGTATTAGCATTGAAATAACAGTTTTTACTGTGTTTGATGAACAGTGAAATCCGTAAGTACCAGAAGAGCACTGAGCTGTTGATCCGTAAACTCCCCTTCCAACGCCTGGTTCGGGAAATCGCCCAGGATTTCAAGGTAAATCAAATCATACCATACTGTATTACTGGTGTTGGTCTGTTGCTTAGTAATTGTTTGCTGTGATGTGGGTATCGTATCTGATCGATTTTTGGTTATTGTTGAATGAGCAGACTGATCTGAGGTTCCAGAGCCACGCAGTGCTGGCACTACTGGAGGCAGCAGAAGCATATCTGGTAGGTCTCTTCGAAGACACCAACTTGTGCGCCATCCATGCAAAGAGAGTCACCATCATGCCTAAGGATATCCAGCTTGCTCGTCGCATTCGTGGCGAACGTGCTTAAGGAGATGCTCCCTCAATTTCTGACTCTGAACAACAACTGCAAGATGATGCAGTAGTTAATTAGTTCCTTATTCCCTTAGCCTTCATCGCTAGTACTAGCTTCTTTTTGTTTGGGGTGTATTGTATATACCATACTACCTACTTGCTTGGTACTATCTGGAATTCTGGATAATTTGTTGCTAATCTGAATGATATACTCTCTGTTTGACTCTTATCAGAGATCAGATGTTTCCTCCGCTCTGTCTTTTTTTTTTTTTTTTGTGTGCGTGGGGGCGTGCGCGTGTGTTTTGTCCAGTTTTCCGAGCTTGGACATTGGGTGTGCTGGTGTTGTGATCCGAATGTGGTATCACTTTGTGGCCATAATGTGATGTGAGATGCATTTCAATGGGTTGATACGAAACAGTTTGTAGGGTTATGAATTCGATTGTGAGTGTGTAATTGCAGGACAGGAAGGGTAGATGGTTTTTGCTCGAAAACCGTCTCCGAGTGAGATTCCGGCATCTTGTGGCGGAGTTGCAAGGCCGGAAACCGGTGGTCGTTTGTATCACGTGGGCCTATCTTTATTCTGAAGAACGTGTTTCTAGTCCAAGGCTTGTTCTGTATATTGGGGATGTTGGGTTGATCAATACATCTCGATTTAAAAAAAAAAATGCAAAAATATACGGCTGTTGTTATCAAATTCTTTAATTTTGACTTTATTTAATCATCATTTCTTCTAACTTTATCCCACAAAAAAAGTTCATAACTTTAAGGACTGATGATTCCTGTGCTAATTGAAATGTCAACATATACGTTGTGTTTCTACTTTACTCCCATTGTGTTCTTTGAAGTCAATCGGGAGATTGGCTTGTTGTGAATTTGACCCTCGCGCGGTTGATATCGTGGACACCTATTCGATCTCTCCATAGGTATTGGTTTAATTTATACTCTTTAAGTTGTACGGACTAACTGACCAGTTGTACGTACTTTTCGTATTTATAATCGATGGGTAAGGACTCACTTAAGCGAGTTATCAGCGTTTGTACACACGCAACAATGAATACAACTAGAATTTGATCGTCCTAAATGCGAGTTGGATGATTTCTCACTTCATTCCCCCTTTTGTCTCACTTTTAATATTATGCTTCTATAAATCCATACGTCTACAAAAGTACATGCATAAGATTATTTTCTTAGGGGAGGAACCACTTCCTACAAAGACATATATTGGGATCCACCCACAAGTACATAATTAAGGCAAATCCAAATCATGCATTACTAGCATGATAAATCTATGGTGTAAAGTTATGTGCATTTAAATTTATACACCCCAGCCATGTGAATTTTGATTGTAACGTCGTCGGTCCAATGTATTACATCACAAAAAGTGACAATTATTAAGTTAATGCAATGTAATCTGGAAAACAAACTCTACAAACATCAAATTTTGAGTAGTGTTTAAATTATTGTCGAGTTATAACTTCTAATCCTTGCAGAGTCAGATTTGATTGCTTGATACACAAAAGTTTTCTTAGGTTGTTGATTGTGTTAATTTGCAAATAGAACCAACACACAACTTCAGCTCTGTTAACTCAAGATCATGCAATTACAGGTGAAAAATCCACGGGTGATGAAAAATTGAACTTAATTACAAAAGGATAAAAAAATACAATTTAGCCATGAATACTTATCCATTGAAGTAGTTTGATCAACAAGAGCTCTACTAAGTAATTAATGGCCCAAAAGAAATTATCAAGAGCTAGATATGAATAAATAATTTAATAAATCAATATTTCAAACAAATCAGATGTAATCAATTTTACATGAGATTACATCTTAATCTTAACTACTTATTAATCTAATTTAGAGGTCTTACGTAATTGACCCCCTATTTTTTTGGACCTAATATTGCGGCCCTTTATGAGATCGCAATAACAATTAAAAACATGATAATATAAAATAAAAATTTACATGTATATTTTTTTTTTTTTTTTTTTTTGGGGAAGACATTAATTTGACCAGTATATTTATCCACCCATTAATTAATAAAGTATATTATATGTGCCCTGTGTACACAGTCTACACACACATTTCCTCTTATTAATATCATATATTATCAAAATAGTTGAACCCAAACCCCTTCACTTGGTATTTCTTGGTGCACCACAAACAGCATGTAAAACCCGGCTGGAGCAACGCTGAAGGATCCGGGTGCGATGACAGTGGCTTGGTACCGACCCGGACCCGTGGGGAATACGGGTCTTGTATGGGTCAAAACAAGAGCCCTTTGGCTCATAGCAAAAGAATGTGTAACAAAAGGTGACCTAATCATGGTAATTTTAACCAAACCCTGAATAATTAACCCCGTAATCGAGAAATTAACAGTAAAAATTTTACCGTAAGCGATCTTGGTATTAGAAGCGGGTACCGTAATGGTCGGACGGAGCCCCGAATTAGCCGGATCCAAGTATGGTGGTGAAAATGCCTCCAAGCTAAGTTCCGTAGGAAACAACACGTTTGTAAAGTTGTAGAACTGATGTGGGTTACTACCACCCACTAATATCCTCCCATCTCTTAATAAAGTAGCACACGAGTGGTACATCCTCGGGATTGTACTCGGTCTCATGACTTCGAACCTGGAACCTAATGCAAGGTGAGGATGGTACATTACGGGGTTTAAAATAGGATCACGACCTATTTCCCATCCAGCAGAACCAGCTCCAGCTCCGTTAATAATTAACACCTTTCCATTTGGAAGGACTACCATGTCGCCCATGGCTCGAGCCATGGGCATAGTCTCCATTTCCCATGTCGGGTTCGTGTCCGTAATTTTCAACCGTCCACATGTGTTGAGAGCCTTTGGATACGTCTTCTGCCAAAATGACATATCATACGCCCCGTCGGGTGTACCACCACATATTAGCACCTCGGCTTCCACTCTCGACCCGAGCTCTAAATTCTTCAACGGTAGGAGAACCGCGGACCCGGTTGCCGGATAATTCCTCGGGTCCCCACCCGTTATAATCGGGTAAGTCCGAACCACCTTATGGGCATTATAATCGTATAAAATCGACTGATTATTAGCAAAAATGAACAAATTCCCATCCACATTGAGAAAAACGAACGGGTACAAATTATTCTCAGCCCATATATCGACTTTTCCCGAAGTTTCAAATAAAAATGGTAAATCATAAAGTTTTGTCCTAGGGAAAAACTCGTAATTTGTTTGATTTCGACCGCCAATAATAATCATTTGATCATCGGGTAAAATATGGTTAGTAGCGTACCACCTACGCACGAACAATTGGTTAGGAAGCTCCTCCCATTCACATGTAGGGCACGGTGTAAACATCCGAATCGAGCGTTCGCCACGCTTGTCACCACCGCTCTGAATAAGGCGGCCGTCGGAAGCCATGCTCCCCGACGAGCACCACGTGTCACTCAGTATATCTAATGGACGAACCGTGTTGGTTGAAACGTCGTACTCGACCGAGTGGGCCGTACAATCGGTATTATTTGGACTTGGCTGACATTGAGGTAGGGTGATGTTCGACGGTCCGTAATCGGACCGGTCGAACATCACCACACGGTCGTTGTGGAGAAGTTGCATATGCATGGCCGAAATGCCTACGTTTGGTAGTAGAAATTTCCATTGTCCTCCACCTTGTGCTAGTGTATCTTGAGGAAGAACTAGCGTGAACAAGAAGATTAATAATAACAAGAAGGTGAAGTTTTGTGACATTGGAAAGTAATAGTGGTACGACTTTAATTGAGGTTTATTTAGTTTAATTTTGAGGTTTTGGAGAAGGGTTTTAGAGATATAAGGTACAAGAGAAATGAAGAAGTTTATTGAGGTATAAATACTAGTGTGAAATTAAAGAATAGTTGGGTAGTCATAATCTTGAAAAATAAAATAAATCTTTAATCTTTTCTTTTTTTGTTAAAAGAAAACATGTATGTATTTAATTTAAATTAGCTAGTGAGGTGAAAATAATAATAATAATAATCATAGTATTAATTGAGATTTGTCCCTCAAAATTCGTGTTCATACATGCATATAATGTAGTTTACCATGGATTCAAGGCCAATGAAATTCAACAAAATTCATATAATTAAAATTTTTATGAATACTTCATACATGTTAATTGTACTACATGTAAATTGAACTAGTGTTACGGATAAACAGACCTTTATTTCATTGTATTTTACGTCGTACTCCCTCGATAAAATGAATTTTTAAGAGGGCTTCCGCGTATTTGTAGCATAAACTTTTGTTACGGTAAAACTTATGTAGAAAACTTTTACCCAAGGAAGAAAAGAGACCATAGTATTTGCGAAGTTACAGAAAATGAGTAACAAATTCAATGGTTGAACATTCATACGTATAAACGCGCAAAGTTAAATAATTAAACCCCACTGGCTTGGTTTGTTTTCAGAAAAATCTAGTTCTACTAAAACATAAGCCACTAGGACACGTGTCAATCTCTGGCTAAAAAATTTCCCGCTCAAAAATTTTTCCACTAATATTTTCTTCTTTAAACAAGTAAAAAATAGCTAGATGTTCCTATTAATGAGCCTACAATGTCGCTAAAAAAATCCTCCAACAAATACGTATGAGTTTTCATAATGAGTGAATAAAAAATAAAAATACAAACAAATAACTACAACAAGGTTCTCCTATAGTCCTATCAATGAGCACATACTGTTGCTAAAATCCTTCAACAAAAAAAAACTAAAAAAACAATAAATAAGTGTTAATATTTAAAAGGACAAACCTAAAAGTCAAATTAATACCTAGATCTCCTCCATCTTTTGCTGCACTCAGTTTTCTACCACTCACGTCTAAGAGACTGAGTATATGTTTTTTTTTTTATCATTCGTATCTTACCATATTTTATTGCTCCATCAGCTCTTCACTTGGCTCTTTTTTTTTCTTCCATCAAGTATGCTTAAATCTCATTGGTTAATAAATTCATCAAACAATATTTTTCCCCTATTATCTTTTCAATTCAGCTACTTAATTATTTTTATTGATTTACTTATGGCGTCATTATAGAAGCCAGAAGACTCTATACTTGTGTTTAGATATTCATATGAAGATTGAGTGTGCGTATACATTATACATGATGACATATGTCAGGATGTTAATATCAATTTGAACTCCAACATGAATTTCGATAATATGATATTTTTTTGAATTTTTTTCGAAATAAGGCTCAAAAAATAAATATTAAACAAAATGGGTTGGATTGAAAAATATTCAATCTTATGGGGTGCACGTCACCCCATTACAGGTCCGGGACAAAACCGCCAGTGCCTCTGACGGTTTTAAGTGAAGAGAAATCGCCACCCTCCATGGCGGTTTCTTCAGAAAAATGAGTATACAAATTGAGTGGGTGATATTTTGGCCGAGGGTGAAACCGCCATGGGGGGTGGCGGCTCCATGGGGGGTGGCGGTTTCACTTAAGTGAAACTGCCACCCCCCATGGCGGTTTTACCCTAGCCAAAATATCACTTACAACCTCATAGTTACTGTTCAAGACACTTAAAACCGTCAGGGGCACTGGCGGTTTTGTCCCGAACTTGAAATGGGGTGACGTGCACCCCATAAGATTGAACATTTTTCAATCCAACCCATTTTGTTCAATATTTATTTTTTGAGCCTTATTTCGAAAAAAAATTCTATTTTTTTATGTAGGTCACAGACTAATTAATCATTTCTTGGGGCTATTACAGGTAAAATCCGAAAACAATTATAATTTTGTATAAATATTAATAAAATAATTGTGAAAAGCATGTTATCATCCTCATAAACTTGAAAGATCTTTTTGTTTGAGTACTCCCACAGACTTTAACTATTACAAACTCATAGTTGTACAATTACATGATCACTAAGCTAACAATGTTTTAAAAGATGGGACAATGTTTTATTTTATGAAACTAAATATCTCCGTGCAACGCACGGGTATTACCCTAGTTGTTTTCTATATATACGTACTCTTTTTTCTTTTGCTTTTTATTAATTAATGATTTGTTAAAGTTTTATTAGGAATAGAATACTTGAAAAATAAGCTCACATATTATATATATATATATTAAAGTTTTACTACTTAATTAAGATATTGTTGGATCGGAGTTGACAACTTGATGATAAAACTCATACGTTTTGCGTGTGTTTTGTTGATGAAAAAATGGACCACTTCTAATTGTGCTTTTGTCAAATCATACTAATCAATGTTGTTAGTATATTTTTGTTTTTGTGATGACGGAGTTGTGTCCTATAAAAAGTGTGAAAACAGCTATAGGCGACAACAATGTCGCCGTGTTTTGAACTTAAGTTGGAGTTATGTCATTGAAACTAATTAAGGGGTAGTAGTACTTTCTCGATTCCTAGCTAGCAATATGACTGATATCCCACTTAAATTTATAAGTGAACGCTACCTCGATCAGTAATCATGATCACTGGTGACTAGTGACTACTGCCTTTGATGTTTGTAGGAAAAGTGAATATATCTAACTTAATTATTAACCTCCATTTGGCTTCCGCTAATCAATATATACGAGTAGAGTACAGTAATACAGGAGTACAGTACATGCTAATAAGCTATACCTAACAAGTCTTGGTCGTCGTCTTGAAGATTACTTAGTAAGGCGTGAGTTACTCTTGATTTAACCTTTAGTCTCATACGAATATACGATCATACTCAATTCCATAGCAACTTATGAAGTTATGTACGGAGTATTTTCTTTGTGGTCTCGAGGATCGGACGTGGTTTCTTACGCAACATTGAACATTATATGCTTCAATTATTGTTAAAGGCTACATTGCATGCATGTCAATTAGATGTATGAAAAATCTATGTACTATTCGAACATTATTTGATGTAAATATCAGTACTATTTGACATACATTTTCTCTTTAATGAAAAATTGTTACTTGGCCAAATCAGTACGAGCTGAGTTTGAAATTATGAACTTGATTGAGGCAATTTTTCATTGAGATTGTGGCTTCTAGCGTCGTACAACATTCGACTTGTCCTTCAAACACCAAAATATATACAAGTACTCTATTTAATTCCTATCTTTCAACAAGAATTTCTTCTTACAAGAATCAATTATTTGCTTGAAAAAACTGTCCTTATAACCCCAAATTCAAGTTGCAAAACTTGTGTGTAATAGTCGATAACATACCCAAAATTTGTCAACAGTAGGCCAAAATTTGTCATCGGTACTTAATTTGGCTAAAAATGTAAATAAAAGTCGATAATGCATTTCGGCCTATTGACCCAAAGGCCTTTACTACTAGGAACATTTCGGTCGATAATGTAAATGATATATTAATATATACTCTGAAAAAAATTAAGATGTTGCAAGTTTGACCCAAAGGCCTTTACTACTAGGAACATTTTGGTGCACCACGAAGAGCATGTAGTAGCCGGGCGGGGCAACATTGGCGGACCCGGGTATCATGACGTGGAGCTCGAACTCGCCCAAACCCAAGGGCTTTACTATTTTTGTATTGGTTAGTACAAGCAACCTCTGGCTCATGGAGAAGGAATGTGTATTGAAGGGTGGTCTAACCATTGTAACCTTAATTGAATCCGGCTTAAACACCCCGCTAATCGAGAACTTAATTTTAAGGGTTTTCCCGTAAATAATGTGAGTACTTGAACCCGGGAAGGTAATATTGGGTCGGATGCTTGATTGGGCCGGATCCAAATATGGGGGTGAGAAGGCTTCCAAGCTAAGCTCCGTAGGAAATAGCACATTAGTGAAGTTGTAGAATTCGTGTGGGTTACTCCCACCAACTAATACCCTGCCGTCTCTTAATAGAACAGCACAAGAGTGGTACATCCTTGGGATTGTGGTCGGGTTCAAGACCTCAAACCTCGACCCATTGACATTGTCCGGGTGGTAAATTACTGGGCTGAGAGCGGGGTCTCGGCCTAATTCCCACCCGGCAGTGCCTAATTGAGCCCCATTAATAATAAGCACGTCTCCATTTGGAAGAACCACCATGTCACCCATAGTACGGGACATGGGCATAGTCTCCATGGCCCACGTTGCATTTGGGTCAGTAATTTTAAGCCTTGCACATGAATTCAAAGCAGGCAAGAACCTCCCTTGCTTGGCCTTCACATAAGATCCTTGACTAGCACCACCACAAACCAACACCTCGGCCTCAGCCTTGTCCCCTAGCTCCAAATTCTTCACAGGTAGGAGAACCGCGGACCCTGTACTAGGGTAATTCCGCGGTTCTCCACCTGGGACAGTTGGGTAGGTCCTAACAACCACATTTTTCTTGTAATCCAACAAAACGGCTCTATTATTTGCAAAAACAAAGAGATTACCATCCACATTAAGGAATATATAGGGGTATAAATTGTTTTCTATCCCACGGTCATACACTTCACCCAAAAAAGGGAAAGGTGTAAGTGTAGAAGTAGAGGGTGTTTTTGGGTAAAATTCATAACTAAATGCTCTTATACCACCAAGAATTATAGCACTACCATCGGGTAAAACATGGTCACTAGCATACCACCTATGCTCTTTTAGACCATTAGGATTTTCCACCCAATCACAATTACCAGTGCAATTATTAGGCTCAAACATCCTTACGACACGTTCACCGTCGTAGTAGCCACCCGTTTGCGCAAGGCGGCCGTCCCCGAGCACAGCGCCTGAGGAGCACCACGTGTCAGTGGTGATGTTAAGGGGACGTATAGAGTTTGTTAAAGTGTCGTACTCGACCGAATGGGCCGTACAATCGACCGGAAGGTATTTATCCCTAGAATTGTGGCGACACTGGTTCGCAGGTAAGGAGAGGTTGGATGCACCAAAATTCGTCCTGTCGAACATTACGACACGATCGTTATTAAGGAGTTGCATGTGCATGGCTGAAATTCCTACGTTTTTAAATAGGAATTTCCATGAGCCACCTAGAGCGGATATAGTGTAAGGGGACAAAATGAGTATTAATAAGAAGAAAATTAAGGTTTGTGGTTTTGAATAATTGAGATTATTATTATTTGTATATGACATGCTTAATTGAGTTTCAAGCTTAATTTGTAAGCTACTTGATGATTTTTGATTTCTATTTGTGAGTTATTTGAAAGGATTATTAGTGTGTGGTACGTACTTAATTAACTTGTGTTTATATAGTTGGAATGTCAAATTAAAGCTATTGAATTTCATGGGGCGTATGTATGTAGTTGACATTCTACAACATAAACATAATTCGGAGAATGTATTAGGATGTTGTTGGATATTGCATGATTGAGTTCTTAGCATTATTGTTGACATTAAAATCCGCCTTCGATTTTTCAAGTTATCATTATTGTAAAACACTAACACATTCGATATTCAATTCATAGAAAAAATGCAATAGCGGATGCACTTAAAATTTCCGAAAATATTTATAAAAAAATTTCCGTGTGTGTGTGAAGACATTAACAATGTATGCTTTTAATCGGTTTGATTTTACATTGTGAATATACATACATTCAACACGAAAATTAGTGTCGATAATAACCTAGAGAGCAATTTGACAAATTGGTCCAATTAGCTTAACAGTCATGGCCTTAATCAGTTAATTGACTTCGTTCATGTACGTATATGAATTTTGGATGGTACATGCAATGTACACATTTTATTGGGTAAGGATCCTCTAGAGTTGATTTTTGGTAGAGTTGGTAGAGTTTACCAAAACAAGTAATAAGACAAAATAAAAAGAAATTTTGAAAGTCACAAATAAATTGTTAAAAAATCTATTCTTACTTTTTTAGGCAAACTCTACCAAGTAGAGTTGATTTTCAACTCTAGAGTATCCCAACACCATTTTATTATGACGGAAGTTGTATAGTTGTTGCGGGTTTATGACTATAATATCGATCAAAATTTGAAATTAACTTTGACAAATATAAACCCGTCCAAGTTTATGACTTTCTGGGACAATTTGTTATATGTTGACGGGTTTATAACCAAGATATATATTACACTTTACTATAAGTGACTAGAATTTTCAGCTCATGCCACGGGGAGTTTTTCTCAATGGACTATATAATCTCGGAAACTTGAGTGCATGATCATACACACGAACAATGCTGCAGATGGAACACAGCATTAGAAAAGTAGTAACACTACTAAATTGATTTACCAGAATATCTACAGATCGAGGGCAAAATTCTTAAAAAGTACAGACTGAGAATTTTCTACGAGGCCCAAAGAGAATGATAATGCAGCTGCAACAGACCACTGCTTGGATCCATAGTACAGGCTACCAGATTCGATTTTCTATCACTGCAGACACAACGGCTTTGATCGAATCCTGCAAATACATAACAACCTTAGAAGCTGGACTATGCACTACACACTACACGGATGGAAGCCCAAGTACTTGATGTAGAGTCATACCGCTGAATGGTTTTTCAAGCCAAGAGAGAGGACCAGTGACTTAGAAGAGCCGGCTTCACTATATAACAGAAAAGGAAAAAGAGTCAGCTGAGGGACGAGCCTAGATAACACCACAGGAAGAAAATCAACTGGTAGGCTAGATTCTTAACTACTATTGACGAGCCTAACTGACTCTACACGAAGCAAACCAACTAATATGGGGCTTTACGGCAGAGGAGCAGATAATACTTCTACTTGCGAGACTGAATATATGTGATCATGTTAATATGTTGGGTCAGATGAAAGCTTCTCTGTCGTATAGCCACATATTATAGCACCACCATCGAAAAAGCCAACAAAATTCCCTCTATTAGACATAGCGGTACCAAATTTTCTCTAGCTATTTACCAGCAAACGAAAAGCTTACCTCATGTTTTCAATTATCTTGCGAGCACACAACGCTAACATGGGCTGCACGGAACACAATTATCTCAGTTCACTTGAAAGCTTTTAAATTGTGTGAATATGAAGCCAGCAACCATCTAACCTCATCACGTTTGCCAATTAAAACAGACACGGTGTATGTTGGATGGATTGACATCCCTTCCTCCTGTATAGCTTGTAGAATTGTTCCCATGCTACCTATTTGAGTAGCGATAACCTGTCACCATCCATCTTATGTGAGTTAATGAATATCCTTATCATACCGTGGTTGCAGCGAATTGAATAGAGTTAAGACAGGTCAGAGAAGATCTGGACTCACAAGTATATAATCTTCATAGTCACAAAATACCAAGCGTGTTTCATTTCCCTGGAAACCAAGAGATAGCAGTAAGTACAAAATCCCGCAAGGACAAAATTAAAGGATGGGGGATGAGGCAAACATGATGCAACTATACAAGTTACAGTTTAATGATGCATAATCTCTATACGAGCATTATGTGCAAGCGATCTATAGGCCCAATTTTATAATGTATCCAGCAAAGCCCTTAAAAACGTGGTTATAAATAAGCGCAAGCCAGAAAAACCAAAGGTGATTTTAAGCATTCCAAGCACCAGCAACTAGGTTGAAGGGTAATCCATTCTACTAACTACGGAGTACTAAGCATTCCAAGGCCCTGTATTCCAAGGACAAGGAGATACAGCAAGAGCTGTGTATTCATGGGATCATAAATGGAAGTATGGAGTGCACTCTAGGAGCTGCTAACGGATTATTTTACTGCATTACATCTACTGTAATGTTGTCAACCAACTATAGCAAATACGACCAAGGATAAAAAGCTGTGACCTTTTGCCCCTTCAATAGGGTATAGACAAATACACTGGAACAACATATATCACAAGGGCACACAGCGCAAAGTATCATCCAAGAATAAGCTTCTCAGAGGTCCTTTTATTGTTTCTTCTTGTGTTGTCTACGAGAATTAATATTATCACTTGCAATATAAGAATTACTTTCACATGTAAGCTCCAAATGCTTGATAACAGTTTACAGTCATTCACACACTATATGCCCCCCTGTCAGTATATACAAGATAAACTACATCGCTAACCAGTTACAACCTTTCATACTACTTAGCATAAAACAGTTTTTGATTTTCTCTATATCATCAAATAATCTTGACGGGTTTATACAATATAAACCATCCAGTTCAGACTTCAGCAGCAACATAAGTCGACATGAACATATCGCGATTTAAAAGCAATACGAGCTCAATTGTGTGGCGATAAAAGAGCATAACGCCATCACAATGCCGCAAAGCACTCCATCAAAAAATTATTCTACACGCCCAATATGATGATATGCATCACATCAACTCTAAATGAAACTACATTGATGAATAACATAACACTTCACAACTACAGCTAGTCAATAGTCGAAAAACCGAAAACTCGAAAAAACACACGATCAAGAGACAGTCAATTGATTAGTGCTACAATTAAAAAAAAAAAAAAAAAAAAAAAAGAGTATTATAGAATTCCAAATTCTAATTACTTGTTCAAGCAAATTCCTAAAATTGGCGCCAAAAAAATGTACCATCGTCTTCGCTACGAATTAAATTAAATTATATAGTGTGAATGTGATAAAATAATTGATGCGTAAACAATGTACATAAAGTTCAAAATTGGGGAGTGCAAAAAATCGGAAACCCTAGGAGAGAGAAAGAGGAGAGAGAGAGATGGACCTGAATATTAAGATTGAGCTGTTTACTGCGGACCGGAAACCCTACCGGCGAAGTCTCCATGCCAAGATCGGAAAAAAGCGCCGGCGATAATCAATTGCTGGTGGTGGTGACGGTGGTGCGCGGCAGAAATCGGCGGTAGTGGGCGGCTGAGGTTGAGGGAGAAAGAAGAGGTATGAAGTTGGGCAAGAATGAAAATTTTCACAATATTCCGAGGGGTAAAATGGTTTTTTGTGTAACCTTCAAAAAAAATAATGTAATATGAACAACTGTTAATTTTAGCGTCTCCGTCCGATTGAGATTTAGGCGTCTAGTGTTTAATTTTAGCGTCTCCGTCTGATCGAAATTTAGGCGTCTAGCGTGAAAAACACGTGACAAAAATTTGATCTCAAATCTAGCGTGATGGTGCTACAGAAATCCGATCTCAAATCCAAGACTAGAACAAGCAATTGCGTTTGTTAACAGTCTTCAATTCTTACTCGTAATATGCTAGAGTGATAGGAACTTGGAAGGGAATAAGAGTAATGGGTGTTTTGTACAAACGTAAATATTCTCCGTTCTATCGTGTAAACCCTGACACCGTGTACATAAACTAGTGAAACTGATGTTCTCAAACTGTAGATTTACAAGCTCAGAAACATTAGAGCGCGTTTAATCAGAAGTAAATGTCCCAGGATTGACTGGTTGAGGTGAGATTTGAGAGGCAAGGGACTAACAATCTGTACTATCCATGAATGTCAACTGTACTCTAAATATAGTGTTAATCTAGACCTACCACCTTGGCTCCATCAGAGATTCATCGGTTTAGTTCTTCACATAATGATTGTCGTCTACAGGGCGATGGTGCGAAATAACCAGAACATACTCGGAAATCCTTCCTATCTGAGTCACAGGAACGCACAAGATCAAGATAAACTACTGTGGCTGGGCGCCTGGGTTGTTCAGGCCTTCAGGGAGTAAATCCGAAACCTTTTGAAGTAAGCTTGACTTGACATCATTGAAAAGATGCCGACACAGATAGAACTTAACTGTCATAGCTGGTTACCAAGAATCGTATATATTATCTGCACATGGACAAACAAGGAAAAACACGAGATCAGTAAGCTAGAACATTGGGAGGTCGAATGACTGAAAAGCTCATCAAATACAAAGCACTACCCAATGAATACAGGTTCCAACCTTAGCGGTGCAAAGTGATGCAATAGGATACCAAAACAAAAGACGCAGAATCAATTGGAACTTTTACCATATCTATGCCCTGGCAGGAAATTGCCCATCTCCAAATTCAAATCAAAGGACTAGAAACAGTTTTGGACTCCATCCTTTATGATATATCAGAGCAGGAGATAAAAAGAAAATAAGTAGACTAGAGTTTGTCGTGGATAAATAGTCATATAGATGATGCTGGAGCCAATCAGAACTACCTATGCATACTGGACCGAAACAAGCTGATTTGACCGAAAGATGTAAGATGCAGTCAAAAACAGCCTTTAGTAAGACACACAAGTGTGACGAGAGAATCAAAAATTGAGAGAATATATTACAATCCACATCCACAGACAGATTTCCAAATGTCGCAAGTCACATTCAGGGCACATGATTATTATCCATAAGATAAAACATCAACAGAACATGCAGGAGTCAGTGAAACAATACCAGAAGATAATCGGAGTACAGAGAATTCAACTTAAGATGATTGAACAGCTGGAGGCCCATTCATGTTCTGCTTTTTGGAGGGTAAAGCTCCCATAAGGCAACTGTGGTATCTTCAGAAGATGAGGCCATAAGCCTGCAATCTGTAGAGAACGTCACAGCATTGCACTGTACAGAGAAAGAACACTATCAATCAGCCAACTAAATACTGGTTCAAGAGACCTCAAACGATCAAGCAGGACGCATTTTACTCTTAGCTTCAAAGGAAACTTTAGTGAAATCACCGTTTTCATGCAATAAGTAATACAGTAGCTTCCTGGTTTGAACTTATCTGGAAGACTGGAAGTAAACACTTTCCAGCACAAGAAATTAAAATGACGCGAAGCCAGTCATAAGTCTTGCAATCAAAGACGAGGACATTGATATACACTCAAAATCCTAGTGTTTTATTTGAACTTGTTGGTATAAAGGGCAGCCTTAACTGGATTCCATATTAGGTTTTTGTTTCATCCTAACAAGAAATCAGTGATATCTAAAAGGCGATACAATAGATGATCACTTGATTATAGCAGAGTGAAGTTAAAAAGTTGAAACTAGAAAACAAGCATCTATAACCGTTATTTAATCATAAACATTGAGTGAGCATCTAATATTTAATCATTGCTTTTAAATGCTACTGCAGTTTCTAATGCATGACATGTGCCGTAAGTAAAAGGTGCACATTACGTCAGCTCAGGCCATATGTGGCACAACTCAGGCATTGACAAAGTTTCAAACTAAGAGGGAAAACGTGAAAACTATGCAATAAGTTGCTTCAGAAAAGAAAAGAGAAAAAAAAAGAGCCCCAAACAAAGGTATACCGTTCCACTGTGATATTTGAGTATTGCCAGAGCACTTCCTTTCTGATAGTTGTATATCCTCACTCTGCATTAGCCAAAATGGGTCAGGAGCATGCATGATGGTTCAGGTAAACTGTGCTGAAGCAATAAGACAAAAACACCAGCTAGAAAGAGATCACTATCGGGTTATGAAGGTCAGATAATGTTGACTCGATTAAAATTTAAAATGAGCTAGTGAAACACCACAGAGTGACACCACAATCTGGTTCAAACTTGTAGAGCCCTCTACCAAGTGACACCATAGTGACTAATCAGCTTCTCACTACAAATAAAGTTCTAAACTGATAACCAGATTTTCATCAAAAGATGCAGGGTGATATAATTTGTGGAACTGCTGACTGCTTAATTGCTTTTGAAATATCATTCTAAAAGAGGGCGAAGCAAATAAAACTTCGAAAATCGATATACCATTTTAGGAAACACTAAAGTAGATTAGGACCAAGCAATCAATTGAAAGCTCTACATACCTGCGGTCCCATCCAGCAGTAGCGGCAATCTTTCCATCAAGACGAATTGAAGTGTCTGCAATTCCAGGCCGCTCCAACTCAATTTCTTTCCTAGCCACACAAGTACCCTGTGTAGAGTGGCCAATAACCATCCAAGTATGCAAGTTTCAGGGAGGAGAAAAGAGAGCGAGAAACTAAAACCAACATGCTATAAGATCTCAGAAATGTAGGACAAATATAATGTAACAGTCTCACACAAATGTGATAATTTTTCTCAATAATTTTCCAATATATATGATATATAGTTATACATATCCCATTGGCAAAGAACAAACCATAACTAGGCAGTGACAATTGTGCAAGAGCTGACATGAGGATGACAAGAAGCAAAAAAGTGATATCAGTCTGAAATGCCTAAGTAGAGATTCAACAAAATCATTTCTGCAAAAAAAAGTACAAAAGTACAAAAATGCCTAACTAGGCCACCTCCTCTACCACATGAAGCAATTCCAAGGCTCCAACCTAACATCTAAGGGTAGCATGTCCCATATGCTCATGCAATTATGTATCATATAGCACTACTTGGTGTTGACCAGATGTTGTGGAGGTCAAGGTGATTAGTTAAGCTTTTCAAAGACATAGACACACACGGAGAAAACAAAAATGGAGAAAAGAACCAGTTGGCCACAGAAAAAACGACATATACCATATCATAGTCCAGAGTGAAGAGCACTATTTTTTCTTCTGCAGCACCAGAGACACCTCCATGGCATGAATTATCAACTGAGACGCTAGTAACTGCATGCAGTAACCAGCAAAATTGACAGATCTTTATGGCTTAGAACAACAAAATCCTCATATTTATGAAGAGTACCAGCATCAAACCTGGCTCCGAATGGAATTTTACACAACTCAAGGGTTTCGCAGAGTTCCTTATATCCCACCAGAGCAAGCTTCCATCCTCATAACTGCGTGTTTAAAGTTGAAACAATATAATATAATATTATTCAATGAGGTCCACTACGTCAAAAAAAAAAAAAAAAAAAAAAAATCCCTGGCCTTAGTCTGCAAGAACTGTCACCTCTAAGGCTTTGCACAAACACATGCAGTCACACTCAAATTAGAATTCCAACCACTATCTCAACTTCTCAAGTGAGTAGTGCAACTTTTAGGAACTAAATGTTAGCTACAGAACACCATTGGCTTCCGACCAATATGCTTACCCACTTAATCAAGAATGAAGGTCCCCAATGAGACAGATTAGCAAGTAGCATACCATACACACTATTCTCTATAGCAAACCCTTCTTCACCAAAGAGAAAATATAGTTAGCCAAAGTGGAACGCAATATATCTACTCTATAAGTTCGTTCTCATTGCCTTCCCGGCAAAGGGGACTGTAAATGCCATTTTCCACCATTGGCCATAGAACCATCAATCTCCGAGGACAGACTGTGAAGGCAAAGCAAGGAAGGCTCCTACGCTGTCCATGGTAGAGTTTTTGGGAACATTTGTCTATCTTCATAAAAGTGGTCAAAATTGCCCAAAACCAAAGTATACAACGCACGGTTTTTGGCCCAAAATAGCCCTAGAACAAAAACGGCTCAAACTTATGTGGAATCTCCTAGGGGACGTATCATGGATTTTAGCAAAATATTAGAGCTAAAAACCTATGGTAAATCCCCAAAATCGGCCAAAAACACACGATAGTCTCACCGAGTGATGTTTGTCGAATAGTCTGCTGTAAAGTTTTGATAACATTTTTCTAGTTATAAAAAAGTGGTCAAATTTGGTAAAAACAGCAGTATATAATCCACGGTTTTTGCTCGAAAATGGCCCCGGAACAAAAATGGCTCAAACTGCCGTAAATGCCTTTAGTGGTTATGTTATGGGTTTTAGCAAAATATTAGAGCAAAAAAGCTATGGAAAATCCCAAAATGGGCAAAAATAGGCACGCTAGCCTCAATATGTGATGTTCCCCAAAAGGACTTGAGGAACTTCTTTTAATACACGAACCATACCACGTATCCAACAAGGTGCTCCTATGCAGTCCATAGTAGAGTTTTTGGGAACATTTGTTTATTTTCATAAAAGTGGTCAAAAGCTTATATAGGTAATAGTAAAAGAACATTGGATGTACAGGACCAAAGTTTGATAATGTAAGTGATAAAAGGATAAGTTCATGAAAGGTCTCACGGTTACACGGAAACATGTGAATTTAACGAAATTCACATGCTAATAAAAGTTCAGCTCTCCATCTAAGGAGAAGATCAGCACATAGGGTACCTTAGAGAACTTTCCTCAAAGAGCACTTCATTTTACAGAGGTACGAGCCTATAGAACAGATCCTGTTCACGTAAGGTCGTAAGAGCTCTTCATTTATAGTGAGCAACAATTACAAATTAGAGAGAGATCTAAATAACAAGAAAGAATAAGGGAAAATGCTACATTAACAAACTTAACCATTAACCAGAACCCTTCAACCATCTGAAACACAGCATCAGTAATTTCAGGATCACCACAACAGTGGCACAAAACTATTAAAGAGCTTACCCCGACAAAACATTCAGAGATCCTTGACCCTCAGAAGGTACAAATGCTTGAACAGCCATGCATATTCCTGCAAGGAAAACCCCATTTAAAGTCAATGAGTTTCATACATATCTTTCCACCAAGATCGCTCAGTTAATATCATAGGTGGTTTATCCATGCTAATTGTATTGCCACACCCTTGAGATAACAACCTCTCCTGCCTCTGAGGAGTATACAAGGATCAGTATCTGTGCTAAATGTCTTCACCTACCATATACCCCAAAGGATCATCAGCACAGAATTGTTTTTTACCAACTATAGATTACAACACCTTCAACCAGTAGACGTCACAAAATCTTTCATGGAGCTCTCCTTTAGAATACCATGACAGGTTTCTAAACCTGGACTTAGAGACCCTAGAGGCCAACTCGGAAATGTACATAATTTATTTACCTCTGCCTTTTGCAGAATTACTCGATAAATCATTTGGCGCCGATTGAGGAAATCTTGCACACCTCTCTGCGGTACGTAGATCCCAAATTTCAACCTGGTCATAATAATGACATGATGTTGTAAATCATGAGATTCGCGAAGGTAGAGAAATAAAATAAAAAGGTTACTAAAACCCAAAAAAATCATTAACCTGAGAGGATTGCTCTCCAGAAATGGCTACGAAGTTTTGCCCTTCTGTCCCCGCGTTATCTATGACAAAGGCACATCAGGAGTTAATATCAATAAATCTTGTACATAAGTTAGTCGATATACAAATGTCTGTCTGACTGACACCAAATTTGAACAAAATCACTGAGAGCTAAGAAACAAATGGACGAAAAACGCAAAACTAAGCTGGAAGACAAACATAGAACCACATTTCCACCAATCACAATTCACAAAGCAGACTCAATATCGATCAGTACCTCCATTCTCAAACATCACATGCACACCAAGTTTGAGGTATATGAAGAAAACTCATCAATAAATCTTCTAGGGATTTGGGATCCTAAACCATGTACTTAAACATTAAACAAAAATTTGCAAGTAACTTGAAGTGAAAAAACAAATAAGGAACATCAATAGAAAGGAAGCTGATAGTCGAGTGATATCCATAGGCAATTCGGCAACATGTTTACAAACCTGTATAACAGATTTGACAGTGGCTAAGAAAGCGTTACCAAGTAGATCAAGATATAAGAGGGTTTCAAACATCAGCTACAACTACAAAAGAATGATTAGTCATAGGAAAAGAGACAAAAAGAGATAAAAGATTCTAGAACTCTTTTCATATAGAAGTTCACTCTGGTAGAAAAGATAACACTTTAGTATTCTCAATATATCTAGGGACAGACCTGTCGGCTCACTGGACTGGTCTGATTGGTATTCTGATGCATTCACTCCAGAATCACGCAACGTGTGCTCTCCTATATCCTTATTACAAGTCGCATGCTGCTCCCGTATAGACGATACAGCTTGCTTCACTAGGGCAGCAGGTCTCTTAACCAATGATAGCTTACAAAAATGATAAGTGTTTGTCCTAATCGTCACCAAGGGTGTCCTGTCAAGAATTGTTCTTCATGAGAATAGCAAGCTTACTCTAAGAGACCAAAATGGTGTGCTTAGACCATTGAGTTTAAACACAAGCAAAACTGAAGAGTGAACTGCAGCTAAAGTGACAATGGTGCATGATAATAGTTGGTAAAATGGCATTTTGGCATCAGTTTTCAAGTGAAATCTCAACATGGATCATGAGATCACGTAATATAAGGAGCAGGAGAAAAAAAAAAGACAGAGAGTTCAGGTACCTTGACAACCCACCATTTTCAAGATCCCATAACTTAATGGTTCCATCCCTACCCTGGCTACAAAGAGTTGTTCAAACAATCAGCCTCCAGATCCAAACAACACGACTAAATGCAATAAATCATAACCAGGGGAAGAAAAAAAAAGGAGCCTTAACCTCAGAATTCTGCTATCCCCAAGCGAAGGATCAGAAACAACACACATTATCCCATGAGCTGCACCGTGAACCCTACAACAAACAAGTCACGCACAACAATTCACCAATTAACATGCATTTGGATGACCAAAGTCCATCAGTCTAAGGAAACGATAATTGTAGTACTCAATACCACGAAGAAGACAGTGTCCGATGTTGGGCCGTGTCCCATACCCTTAATTCACCATCAGTCGAACTGCAAACCAAAACCTCGTCCATCAAATGATGACCAAACCACAGATGTAACATAATCATAATCATAATCGTAATTGTAATCAAGGAAGCAAATCATATCATACCCAGAGAACAACAAGGGTTTGGATGAATGGAAGCAAACATCGGTTACAGACGCACGGTGTCCTCTTAACACAGCAATTGGACCAGGGGGAGGTCTCTTCTTGCTCATTCTTCTCTTCCGCCACTAAAAGCCCCCCTCTTACACACTCTAGATTTCTTCTTCTTCTTCTAATTCTTCTTCTTTACGCTTCTTTTTTATGAACAGGAAAACAAAATTCCAAGCAAAACCCTGATATACTTCTTCAACCAAACTACATAAACACCTATGATTCCAACAATTAACTGTAAATACGAAATACCCACATAACAAAAATTCAATAAATAGATTAAAGTTACATTCTTTTTACCCCTAACATAAGTAAATTATAGTTCTAATTTTCCGAAATGATTGACCTAATGAAAATAAATCACACTAATTTATTGGTTATCGGGATGAAATTACTGGGCAAAATTATTATGTGGGTTAGGAAAAAAATTGATAAAAAAAATTGGAATATTATGAAGAAATTACCTGGTGGTGAATATTATGAATAATAACTCCGGTGGAGAAGAACTGTGACTTTGCTGCTGTAGTGCAGTGCCCGCCAAAAACACGATAAATTAGTAATCGGGGAGGTAACACCGTGACACCATCAGAAATCGGATTATCGAGTTCAAAACACGTCTACATTAATTCTTATGTTTCGGGGTTGACTACCATATACTCGGTAATAATGATGTTGGTTGATCATTTTGTGTCACTTTAGTGAGCTTTGCTGGTCTCGAACTCCCGATGGGTTGGAAGTAGTCAATTGAACATGGTCAAATAGAAACTATTACCGCACATAAAACTGATGAAATATACATTTTGTGAAACACTGCCTTATTAAATAAAAATTGTCTAATAGTCCCTCATACCATACATTATTTGTGAAACACTCCCAAAACTGATTTTCCAACAAAAAGTCTAGTCAACCAATAAAAAATGGATTTGATTAATAATGAGGTCAATTAAATTGCCATGTTTAATTCAATTCTTCTCCTAATTTGTGATATTTATTTCCTATTTAGTTGATATCTAGAGATAGCATAATAAATATAAACAATCTACTTTGATATGCATCATAATTACAGTTATGCCAGATGGTAAGGGCGTGTTCGTTATCACTGCCGTATCTAGTTTTTGGTTTTTTTTTTTTTTACTTAAAAAATTTAGTTAAATGAGTTATAAAATATACCGACATGTCTATGTTTGAAAATTTAGCCTATATTTCTTCGTACTACAAGTGGTTGCTATATTTTATGACGATCATACTTGATGATCATCAAGTCTACACAAGTACACTAGTAAGAAATAATAACCACCAACAATATTACTTTGTTGATGACTATTAACGGCTATCAAAACCATTCGCTACGCAAACCATGATTCTTTTTGGTGAAGTTAGTGCACTTGAATTGAATAACCATGAAAAAATTATTACTGAAAAAAATGGATAATCACTACTTTCTTCAATGAAAATCGTAAGATGCATCATATTTATTTTTCCATTCTCAAGGTTCAACTCAAATCAGGTGACAAATCACTCACAAGTCACAAGTCATAGTGTTAAAGATACATTCTAAAGATTTAAGCGTTATTGTTCTGACATTCTTCTTTTGTTCATAGGAATCGAGTCCGACTTTTATTTGTTAGTCGTGTTTATGAATTATGATCTATAGCGTATTACCGAGATAAATTATTTTGGCGCCATCTGGTACATATGACAGTTAAATTGACGCATTTTTTTGCTTTGACATCTATTAAAAACATAACAATCCTTTGTGTATTTGAAATTTATTTGTCCGCATTTCCCCCACCATAATTCTCCTCGATCGAATCATACTCATTAGTCATTACTATAGCCAGTCAACCATGAAGGTGACTGTTAAATGTTAAAACGCATCTAAAATGATATACCCTAACAATATGGTTAAAAAGTTGTTAGACTGACTATTATTTCCGAAACAGTTTACCTTGTTGCTTAGAAGGCAAGAAATTTAAAAGCACACAACATTCAATATGCGCGCCACTAATACCATTTAACCGCCAAAATTTTTATTGTTAATGACAGAAGCAGTTGCTAATAGTACCAGGGCAAGTCATTTACGCGTTTATGCATTGAATTTCTACCACAACTGATTAAAATCTGACAAACAACTAAGCACTTTCTATGCTTTATACTTCCTACAATAGAAACAGTATTAATACATCAAGTTATTGCATCATCCATCTCATATCCAAGTTCAATGGCCTCTTAGACGTACATCTAATCTCAATAGACGACAGTTCATTAACCACGAAGAAGATCACACACTCCCAAAAGTCAAACACACAGTCAGTTTGAAACCAATTCCTATCTCCACCATAGATATCGTCATCATTCGCTCATCTGATTACCCTGTCTCTAAATTATACCAGATACCACCCTAACCTGCAACAAAAAAACTGCCGCCATTAACGTCCACACATCTCACAAAATCTTGACAAATAACCAGACTGTCAAAATTACTCCCCCCACAACATTAAATCATTAAGAATACCAATAACACTTCCCCAACAAACAGATCACGGTCACCTCCATAGCTAATCAACTAGAGAGTGATTAGTGATTAGTCTCAAAGAACCTTCACACACACACACACACGAAACAACATCACATTATGTTATCGTCCTCAAGAACAAAATAAATTTGTCACACAACCCCCCACTAAATTGCCCAATACACAAAGAAGCCCCTTCCCCTTTATAAACATGTTTTTTCTCCCTCCATCGCAAGTGATACACACATACACACACATGCGTTACATCCATCTCCCCTAAAAATCAACAAAGATTTATTCTTTAAATAATAGTCTGTGCTCACTTTTGGTGTATTCAGTTTTCATTGCTGGGTTTGCCTTGCCTCTGCACTGAGAAGAGAAACCACCACCCCCTCCTTTTAATCTTCTTCTATACGCTTTGTCGCGGAATTCATTTTGGGGGGCAAACACCCACCACCAACTCCTCTTCCTCTATTTTGTTCAGGTAATTTCTGTTTTTTTTTTTCCCTGATCTTTGATTTTAATTTTGTTGGGTGTTTTATTTATTAATTAGTGAAGAACCCGAAAAACCCTAGTTTATGAATTTGTGTTTTTTATTGTTGTTTGTTGTGTGCATTGGTATGAATACAGGAAATAAGGGTTTTTGGAGCAAAAGGGTAGTTTTTTCCAGCATTGGAGATTTGGGTTTTGGGGTTGGAATTGTGGGTCGGGGTTGAAATTGGGTTGTTTTGCGTCGTATGATTTTAATGTTGTTGATTTTGTTTGGATTGGAAATGAAAGTTTGCTGAATTATGAGAGTGAAATTTTGGGTGATAGAGATAAGAAAATGCCCCAATTTGATTTTGTGAATGTTTTGTTGATCCAAGTGTAGAAATTAGGGTTAGGAAAGAAGGCTGATTGTTTTATTTTCGAGGGTTAGGGGTTCCGATTTTTGTTTGTTTTGGGTGATTTTGGTAGAGGATATGGATGTTGAGGACAAGAAGGTGGGTCTGAAAAAGAGGTCGAAACTTGGGGAGATTAAATTAGATTCGGATGATGATGAGCCGATTGGGTCGTTGTTGAAGTTGAAGAGGAGGAGCTCTAAGAAAGCTAAGTTGGGAGTAGAAGGGGAGAAGGATAAGAAGGTAGAGGTTAAGGGGAAGAAAGATGAGGATTTTGGGGGAATGGAGGATACGTTAGCTAGCTTTAGGAAAAAGTTGAAGGGTCCAAAGAAAGATAGTGGGTGTGGAAGCTCATTGAAAATGGCATCAAAGGTAGTGGAACTGCCGGATGAAACTGTTGGTGAATTACAGAAGGATAAGGGATTGGTAGCTAAGTTGGTTCAAGATGTTGGCAACGAAGTTGCTGATGTGGGTTCAGATGTAACTATTAGTAAAACATCAGAAAAGCGCGATGTAAAAGTTAAGAGGTCCAAGTCTGCATCACCTGCAAAAAGTCAAAGAGATTTTGTTGATGATGATGTTGTTGGGAAGTCATGTGAAGTTTTTCCGAGTTCACAAAACAAGCAAAAGAAGATGGCTAAGTGGTCTAAGTCTTCCTTGGTCGCAAAGGACTATAGGGCTTCCAGTGGGATAGATGGCCGCGAGGTTCTAGATAATAAGGCAGTTAATGACCAGGAACAAGGAAAAGAAGGTCCCCCTATTGCGTCGGAAGCTTTGGTTGAGTCTCTATCTTCGTTTTTGAAGAAGGCGCAAAGTAATATCCTCAAGAAACCGCGTGCTGCCTCTGGATCCAAATTGAGGAGGGCAGTGCAGATATCAGGGAATGATCCTTGCCTGAGCTCAAATGTTATGCCAGTAGATCTTCAAGCCGAATCTCCGAGGAATTCTTCTGATGAAAAATTATGCACTGACAATAAGAAACTAGAAGATAGTATGTCTGGTAGCTGCCAGATGAAATCCATCTCTCCACAGAACAAGTCAGTAGGAAACGAAAATTTGGATGTTTCTCTGGATGAAGGGTCTGGCAATGTATCAGTGGGGTTATGCAAAAGCACTGATTGTGTGATTACTGATGGAAGTGATAATGCAGCTGTTGACTGTACGGAAACAGCTTTAGACCATTCTGCTTATGGAATTCCGTTATCTAATGCTGGTACATCTGCTTGTTCCGAGAAGATGCAAGAACTTAGAATTAGTAAAGTTTGTGGGGAGGATGAGGTTATCCAATTGCAGCCTTTGGTGGATCCTGCTGACGGTTTATGCGACAAAGCTTCATATAAGTCGTCTGCCAGAGAAGTTTGTGCTTCTGTTTCCCAAGAAGATGAATTTCATGGTGAAGTTAAGCGATTTGTATCTTCTGATGCACACATTGCTGTACCAGATGTTCCGTGTTCCATCCTTGCATCAGAATTGGTGGAGGAACTTGCTAAGACTGAAAAGCACGAGGCTGTTGCCAAATCTGACGAAGGTCGTGTTTGGCATGGGTTGAACTCTACAAGAGTTGTTGATCAAGATACGAGAGTTGATGATCCTATGTCAACTGATCTCAATGAAAGAGCTAATGGATCATCCTCTCCATCCGTCGCGCCAGATGAGAATGGTGATTTTCTTGAAAGCAAGAACCAGTGTAATGAACGTGCTGTTCGCAGAGTTAAAAAGCGCAAGGATGGTGATATGGCTTACGAAGGTGATACTGATTGGGAGGTGTTGGTGCATGCTCGATGTTTGTCTGATGACAAAAATTTGAGTACATACGAGTATTACTCTTCAAATGCTGATCCAGATCTTGAGAAGGGTGCTGCTGCTGCTGTATCAGTTGGTCTAAAAGCCCGTGCAGTAAGTCCTGTTGAGAAGATTAAGTTCACGGAGGTGTTGAGACGGAAAAGTGGACTGCAACAATACTTGGAATGCAGGTTAGTTTGTGCGGCATCTGACCACTCTATGCTTGCGTTCATATGAAATGTTTTTTGTGTCACCTGTTTTGTGATTATTTTTTACTGGAAAAAGGGGATTCTCTCCTAATGTAGGGCTAGTGAATTAAGTTGTATGAAAAAGCAATGGTAATTAATAACCTACACTCATGCATCAAAAAGAGTGTCTGACTAAACAATTGATATACCATTTCCTGATGTAATACTGTTTATTTGAATTTCATTTCAGTAAATCACTTGTCAAGTTGTTGTTGACTTGTTGGTCAATAATGTACTTAGATCAAGGTATAGTGATATAATTCTGTAGGAAATAGTCTGTAGGCCTTGGAGTTTCCTAGAATGTGGGAGGGCCATGGTGTCTTGTTGATAAAGGCATACCCCTTAAAGGTTATGTTTCTTGGGCTTGGCTGGAAGAAACCGACAATAATAATATTTGTCCAAATTGCCAGACTCGTTCTATTCCATGAAAAGATCTCAGTTACTTAGGGCTTTAATTGACATATGTAAGTGTCTAACTCATGCCCAAGAGTTGCATAGTAAGGGCACAATTTATGAGGTTTTTATTTTTATTTTTAATTTCATAAATTAATGCTATTAACTCTTATCTTTAATTAACCAATTTTTGTTTTCCATTTGAAAGATTTGGTAGCATATGTGGTTGCTAAGTTCTTTGTCGATAATAGTTTCTGGCTTTGCGTGATGTAGGAACAAGATTTTAAGTCTTTGGAGCAAGGATGTCACCCGTATTCTGCCGCTTACTGATTGTGGCATCACCAAAGCACCTTCTGATAAAGAACCGTTCCGTGCTTCCTTGATGAGGGATATCTATTCGTTTCTTGACCAAAGTGTGAGTAGACTTGGTGGAACATGCTCTTTAGGTTTTTTAGTTATTCTCTGTCATGATTGCTTGTTAATGGTTTTGTATGTTCTTTGTTATGTTTTGTCATGAATTTTTCAACCAGGGATATATTAATGCTGGAATTGCTGCCGACAAAGATAAGGCAGAGCCCAGTTCTAGAGGGAGCTATAAACTTTTGGGAGAAAAGAAGTTTGAGGGGAATTCTGGAGCTTCAATTGCTGACTCAGCAGATGGAGTTTCCTTTATTCTTGGTCAGGTAAAAGGCCCTGACACTCTACCTAAGGGGAAGGATGATGTTGCTTCAGCTGATGAAAATCATTTTAAAGAAGCCACTGATACTCTAACTAAGACAAAGGATGATGTTGCTTCGCCTGCTGAAAATCTTGTCAAAGAAGCTGATGAAAAGGTTGAGGAAAGAGTACTTGATCTGTCCAATGATAATCCGCTTGATGGCCAATATGTAGGTGAAGTCGTTAAGCAACTGGTTGATGTGAAACTATCTGAAAGAGTTGCTGAACCAGATTGTTCAGGCAATCTACTTGGGAGGATGGTAAAAGATAGTGAAGGGTTGAGTCAATCAATGATACCTGGTCATTTGGACAACAAATCTTCCCAAGAGTGTGATTTTAGAAACCAGAAAAAGATCATAGTAGTGGGAGCAGGCCCTGCGGGATTGACTGCAGCACGACATTTGCAGAGGCAAGGTTACTCTGTCACTGTGCTTGAGGCAAGGAGTAGGATAGGTGGCCGAGTTCATACAGATCACTCCTCTCTCTCAGTTCCTGTGGATCTTGGAGCAAGCATTATTACAGGAGTTGAGGCTGATGTAGCCAGTGAAAGACGACCTGATCCTTCATCCTTGATTTGTGCTCAATTGGGTCTTGAGTTGACAATTCTGAACAGCGACTGTCCGCTTTATGACGTTGTACTTGGTCAAAAGGTACCGTCAGATGTTGATGAATCATTGGAAGCAGAGTTTAATAGTCTACTTGACGATATGATGTTAGTTGTTGCTCAGAAAGGGGAAAGCGCTACAAGAATGTCCCTTGAAGATGGTTTAGAATTCGGTCTCAAAATTCGTCGCAAAGTCCTTTGCGGGCCATTGGCTGACTCCCACAATCTTGGAAATGGTATTGAAATCTGCCTTGCTGGAGAGGAAAATGGCAGTAAGGATGGGGCACTGAGCCATATAGAAAGGAGAGTCATGGATTGGCATTTTGCCCATTTGGAGTATGGCTGTGCTGCAATGCTCAAGGATGTATCTCTTCCTCATTGGAACCAGGATGATATCTACGGTGGATTTGGAGGTGCCCACTGTATGATCAAAGGGGGTTATGGTGCTGTTGTTGAATCTATTGCGCTAGGACTCCCCATACATTTTAACCAGGTGGTTGCTGACATTTCTTATGGTGTAACCGACTCAGGAAGTGTGGATGATTGTTCTTTTAAGGTAAAAGTTTCCACTTCTAATGGCGACGAGTTCTTTGGCGATGCTGTTTTGATTACTGTGCCACTTGGGTGCTTGAAGGCCGACTCCATCAAGTTCTTTCCACCATTGCCAGAGTGGAAACATTCAGCCATTCAGAGGCTTGGTTTTGGTGTTCTCAATAAAGTAGTGCTGGAGTTTTCAGAAGTATTTTGGGATGATACAGTGGACTACTTTGGAGCTACTGCTGAGAACACCGATTTGAGGGGTCGGTGCTTTATGTTTTGGAACGTGAAGAAAACAGTCGGAGCTCCTGTTCTTATAGCCTTAGTGGTTGGTAAAGCTGCTGTCGATGGACAAGATATAAGCCCTTCTTGCCATGTGAGTCATGCATTGGCAGTTCTACGCAGACTTTTTGGAGCTGCTGTTCCTGATCCTGTTGGATCAGTGGTGACAGACTGGGGAAGAGACCCTTTTAGTTATGGTTCATACTCTTATGTTGCTGTTGGTGCTTCTGGGGAAGATTATGACATACTTGGTAGACCCGTTGAGAAATGTTTGTTTTTTGCTGGTGAAGCTACATGCAAGGAGCATCCAGATACAGTAGGTGGTGCAATGATGAGTGGGCTTCGAGAGGCAGTCCGTATAATTGACATATTGACGACTGGTAATGATTACACAGCAGAAGCTGAAGCTGTTGATGCTGGTGATGGACAATCAACAAGCCACAGGACCGAACTTAAAGACATTGCAAGACGACTTGATGCAATTAGTATCTCCAATGCTGGCTTAACCAGAGAAAGTTTGCTACAGGATTTATTCTTCTCTGCTAAAACATCAGCAGGAAGATTACGTCTGGCTAAAGAGTTGTTGACCCTCCATGTTGAATCTCTGAAGCTTTTTGCTGGGACAAAAGAAGGGCTCAACGTTCTTAACTCCTGGATACTGGTGAGTTTTATACAGTGAAGTAGTCATCATTAGAAGATACATTTAGCTGATGCATTTCCTTCTTTATGTACTTGGGCTATAGAGATACCTTTTCAAAAGATTTCAATGCAATGCCTTTCTCTTCCTCACATCAACAGGATTCTTTGGGGAAGGATGGAACTCAGCTGCTGCGTCACTGTGTCCGTATACTTGTGCTGGTCTCCACTGACTTGGTAGCTGTTCGTTTGTCAGGTATACAACACCACCATTATTTTGAACATCATGTGCTGGTCTCCAGTGACTTCTTGTTTATCTATTTATTTTGAACAATGGACAATTTAAATGCCCTTGTATTACATTGAAATTAGTGAATGTCTTGTATGGGTGATTCTGATGTCTACAATACAACATTCTGACTCTTTGGGTATAATGTAGGTATTGGTAAAACTGTCAAAGAGAAAGTTTGTGTCCATACTAGCCGTGACATACGTAGCATAGCGAGCCAGTTGGTCACCATGTGGATTGAAGTTTTCCGCAAGGAGAAGGCGACTAATGGTGGCTTGAAGTTGCTGAGACACATGACAAATGCAGATTCTACAAAAGCAAAACGTAAAGACTTGGGTTCCAGAAAGCCCCCTAAACGTGCGCAGCAGTCTGCTGCTGGGAATAAGCTCAATTTAAGTTCCAAGAAGCTGACTGGAAAACAAGTGAAGCCAGAGACTCATTCATCAATATCACAAATGTCAAAAGCTGGACTAGATAGTAAGTCAGATGAGGCTGAGGATGTGCCAATGTCTGAAGAAGAGCAGGCTGCTGTTGCTGCTGCAGAGGCTGCTCATGCTGCTGCGCGTGCTGCTATTGAGGTCTGTTTCTATACATTGTGGATACTGTATATTTAATTACAGCTGGAAACCTACTTCAAAGAAACTGAGAAAGAAAAGAAATCCCTTTGGAATTTAAGAATATTTAAAGAAAAAAAGGGAAGTATGACAGTACGCTGCTCTAATTAATATTGTTCTTTAAGTGCAACTCAGTTGCTTAGAGTTTAAGGCTGTATATAAAGATACAAAACGTATCCACCTTCCATTGTACTAGATGGTAATGCTGAATACTGAATACATTCTGGTTCCTTGGTTGCTGTGAAATTGTTGATATAGGCTGGTATTCTTCCTTTATTGTGAATTCTTCTTCTCCATACTAACTTGTGTCTGGCTGAGCTAAACCAGGTGTATTTGTGCTCCCGTCCCGTGCATCGTTTTGTTTACTAATTGCTTATTTGTCATCAATATGTCTGACAAAGTGTTCTCTGCTTATCACTAGGCCTATACATCGTCCGAAGCTAGGTCTAGCATGATGCAGTTGCCTAAGATACCATCGTTTCAAAAGTTTGCTAGACGTGAGCAATATGCACAAATGGATGAAGTAGAGCGAAAAAAATGGTCGGGTGGCGTTTTAGGAAGACAAGACTGTACATCAGAGATAGATTCAAGAAACTGTAGAGTTCGGGATTGGTCTGTTGACTTCTCAGCCACTTGTGCTAATCTTGAGAAATCGAGGTTGTCGGTGGATAACCTGTCTCAGCGTAGCAATTCAAATGATGTGCCGTGCCATTTGAACTGGAGAGAACACTCTGGAGAAAGTGCAGCTGGGGACAACGCTGCTTTTACTAAAGCTTGGGTCGAATCCTCTGGTAGTGATGTATTGAAAGATTACCATGCCATTGAGAGATGGCAGTGCCAAGCTGCAGCAGCTGAGTATGAATTTCAATCATCCATGCATATTCCAGATGAGGAAGATTCAAGTACAATGTCGAAACTTGTTGCTCAGAAGCATGAAGGACTTGTGAATGAGAGTTCTGTTTCCCAGGTTACAGTGAATAACGAACTGATTGTTAACCAGAGAATAGGAACTGAGCATATTAAGCAAGGTGTTGTGGATTATGTTGCGTCACTGCTTATGCCTTTATACAAAGCGAGAAAGATCGATAAAGAAGGATACAAGTCTATAATGAAAAAGAGTGCGACTAAGGTGAGCTGGAATGTCCTGAAATTCACAAAGATATCCTGTTTATCTCTTTCTCATCTCACGATAAGTAAATAAATAGTGTGCCTCACATTTTTATGATCTGCCTCTTAATACATTGTTGTCACTTTTTTTTGGGTGACCTTCCAGGTCATGGAGCAGACAACGGATGCAGAGAAAGCAATGTCTGTATCTGAGTTTCTTGATTTTAAGCGTAAGAACAAGGTGAGTCTTTGTTTCCATTTTATTGGTGAAACACAATTTGGGATGGCATATAGATTTTGCTAAAAATACAGTCATCTGTTGTGTACAATGCACTTTGACTGTCTATTCACAGTGAGTAGATTTTGATAGTCCACCTAAGTTGGTTTTATGATGATTTGTTGAGATTATCTCAGTAGTGGGGACTGATTGTCCTGTTGGCATTCTTGAGTGTGTCAAGTGTAGCTGCAAATTAGCCTGATGTATAGTCTTTGAATCACTTTTGTGTCTCATTTACAGATTCGTGCTTTTGTGGACAAGTTGATCGAGAGACACATGTCAACAAAGAAAGTTCCAAAGCCCTGAAGGGATGCAGGCCTGCAGCACCAGCAGAGCGACAGACATGGTCTGAACGGAGTTTATTCATGATTCGGGTTGTCAGACAGTAGACTGTTAAGCCCTTGGTGAGGGCATATGTGTATGCGCCAACGAAGTTTGTTGTAATCTTCTGCTTATGTAAAGGTGAAACTGATTGGAAGACTTCCAAACATCAAGTTGCTCATGATGTCGCACACATGTAAATGAGAAACAGGACGAAAGCTTGGGAGCATTGACCTTTTGAAGGATGTAAACTCTTTTGGGCTGTGTAGTTTCCTCCCAATCAACTCGGAGAGGCTTCACTTGAGGTTTGGTAGAGCCTGTGCTAATAGTAGAGCATGAACAATGCAATCTCATTTTTTACATGTCTAAGGCTGTCATTTCCATTTGAAGATAGTGATGAATTTAGAGGACATTTTATTCTTCTGCATCCAAAGTGTACTTTCTAGGGTGACAAGGAACACCTTGAGTTTTTTGCACAGATTTTTCGTAGATGAAAACCCTCAGTTTTTGTCTTTTGATACTGTACAGATTAGGAACAGATCAAATAGAATACAATATAATTTTTTTCCTCAGAGATTATGGTCTTTTACTGACTTATTTAGATGGAAGCCTTTCTTTTCCTTACTTACATTCATTTTCTATTTTGATGTCACCTGTGCTTCTGTGCCCTTACTAATGGATGCAGCAGCCACTGGCATGCATTAGATACATCTGAATTTTGGTCTTTGTGTACTTTGGAACAGGTCAGATGCATGACAGAAAGTTGTGAGGATGGATGGTAGTTCTGCCAATCAAGTAGTATTTTCTTACCTTTTCATTGCTGTTGGAACAGTATGTTGGGACTGTCATAGTTAGGTCTTATATATAACAGTCGTGATGAAAAACTTGTTGTATCATTGTTACTTGTAGTCTAATGTATTTCTGTCATTTCAGGACAACTGATTTTGTGAGGATGTCAATGGGTCTGTGCAGCGTGCATTGTTTACTGGAATGTGTGACTGATTGAACTTGTGCATGAGGTAAGTGCGGAGTTCTATGTAATTTTTAGTCTGATTTGGAATTAGGTGCTGACTTGCCGTATCTTTCCATGTGTTTTCTCAGTCTCTTTTTTAGAGGCACTGGGGTGATGTCGTTGTTACTGTTGTTATTGCATAAACGTCTACCCCCTATCTCCATGTCTGGGCTCATTGTATCCAAACTATCAAATAACTTACCAGAAGAGCATAAATCCCTTCGGTCTTTGGTACCTTGTGTTTCGAGTACTTTTAAGCATTTCATACTCCTCATCATCAATGTTAAGGATAGATTCCTTCCTTTCACTGATTGTCAGGTTGGAATTTTTGTGGGATAGAGCAATTCAAAGCATGCAATGGGAGACTGTTAGGAGGGATATTGGAACCCTTGCCTCGTGGCCGTTCAAATTTAATCCTACTCCTTCAACACAAGTCCGATTTGCTTTCCTGAACAGATTGATTCCCAGTTTTAATTCTGATGACTGGCTTATATAGCTGTCGACAGAACTCGATCTCTTGGAGCAGGAAAATTCAGTGTCAGGATTGTTAGTACTCCTACGCTGTCCTTCAGATGTGAAGATTGGTTTCTTATTTGTTTATGTAATTCAGTTTTCAGTGACCAGTTTGACACAATCTGTTCAATTTATAGCTGTACTTTCGAAGATATTCACCAGAGATCTGTAAAACATGTACCAAGAGCTTCAGCTTAACGCTTTTGCTTCTCTGCGGATCGACAATGTTTTTTTTTTTTTTTTTTTTTTTCTCAATGATTGATCAACATTATACAAGGATTTGCAGGTGAGCAATGAAGTTCACTCCTGAAAGCGAAAACGTCTAGTGAAGTTTTTAAACCGTCTTAATCAAAATTTTGATAAGTGATTGATGCTCAATCAATGATTTTATATCTTAGTATTCCGTTTACATGAACTTGGACAAATGTCAATGGCGTTATAAGATGAACATCATATATGAAAAACTAGACAAAAACACTTCTATATGAACCCACAAGCAATTGTTTCCGTGCATCCAAAAATTCAAAACACAGCAATTCTATAGTTGCTGTACCTCTGCACAATCTTCCGATCATGCAAGAACATGCCGGAAATTGTCGTTGCTCGAAAGATGAATATATTGTGTTGGGTTTGCACCACCATACAATGCGCAACTAACTTAGTGGTCTCACAGGCGAACTTCAGTGTAGCCGGCATTTTACGTTAAGCTTTGTTCCTCTTTCTTGACATGAAGTCTACCTTCGAGAAAATCACAGAGCTGAAATGCTACTCCGAGCTGTTTTTGCAGCTTCTTCACCACGAAAACCTCGCGATCCTCACATATGGTTACCACATTACCCTTCCTCCCAAGACGCCCAGTTCTGCCAGCCCTGTGAGCATAGTGGATTGCGTCTGTGGGTAAGCCAAGGTTGACCACGAGATCACATTCTGTGACGTCTAGACCTCTTGCAGCCATCTCATTGGTCACAAGCACTCTAATCTCTCCACTTCTGAATTTCTTCAAAACAGTGGAACGTGCAAGTTTATTGAGATCACCATGAAGTTCTGCGGCTTTCATCCCACGAGCCTCCAGCTTGTAAACCGTGTCCTTTAGCTGCTTGTTTTGGTTCATGAAAGCTATGACACAGTTGGCATCTAGAGCATGAACACATCTCCTCAATGTATCAACCTTGTGTTGTAAGTTTGCGGTGCAATAATAGTGTTTTAACAGCGGAGGCATGCTCTCAGATGAAGCTTGTGATGGCGCCTGTATCTCTGGCGCGGAACCAGAGTTTGATGCCGGTAAATTCACGCGAGTAGGAGTTGGGACAGATGCAAGTGGACCCACACTTTTGGCTCTGACAAGTACGGGGTCCTTACACCAGCTCTGAGCCGCCCTTACTACGGAAAAAGGGACAGTTGCAGACACCATGATGGTCCGTCGCCCACTTTGTGGTCCAGCCCCTGGCCTCCTCCCAACATGTTCTAGAATCCTGTGCATGTCTTCGCGAAAGTTGAATGCAAGAAGTTCATCTACTTCATCTAAAACCAAAAATTGACAACCATGAGTATGAAGCTTCCCTGATGCACTAATCTCAGCTATCCTTCCTGGCGTCCCAACCACAATAGTGGGCTTGTTTTTCTTAAGAGCTTCCTCCTGTCTTGCTCTGTTAGCGCCCCCTACCAGCTGCTGAACCATTCTCTTATCAGGCCCCAAGAGTTTCTCAACCTCTCTAACAATCTGCATACCTAGTTCCCTCGAAGGAGCTACAATTACGGCTTCCACTTCCTTTCTCCTGCCATCCTCAACAACAGGAGATTGCCTCTTCAATGGGCCCACTTCAGAGAGTATTGGTAGTAGATATGCAAGGGTTTTTCCGGAACCAGTGTAGGATTGAATCACAGCATCGTGTCCTTTTAAAATGGCAGGAACTGTACTCGATTGGACATCAGTTGGCGTTGTAAAACCTTCTTCTTCCAGTCTCTTTAATAGCAATGGTGGAAGCCCAAGCTCCGGGAATGACTTAGCAGCGAATGGGGCTGCTTCTATTTCAAGGGACTTCCTCTGCCCCGCTTCCTTGAGTTTAGCTGTCTTAGATTTGATCTTAGGCTCTTGGAATGGAGAACTCCACTGATCAAGTTCATTTTCAACAGGAGAATTTATCTGCTTAAGTCCACTTTGTGAAGGAGGATCCTGCAGGGTGCTTTTAACTACCTCCCTTTCCTTTACTGTCTCAACTTCACTACGGAATCCCACACTGGCAAGTGTGAGAGGCCCGTTGTCATGTCTATACCTACTAAAAAAACGCACGTTCCTGTGGAAACAAGCAGCCCTACAAACATGTGACAATCTGCAAAATGGTACTGACTCACCCACCAGGAAAAGCAAGCGAGATGCCACCAGTGCCGGCATTTTCCAAGTTACTGAATCATGCACCTTCCCGAACCCTCGGCCTGGAAAAATACAACCATTGTGTGTAAAGAGAAAGCAAATTTGTATCACTACAATTATGAACAAGTTATCCTCAGTAAACAATCTCATTGATATCATTAAACTGAGTCCATTTATATGCAATACAAGGGAAACAATTCCTTCTGTCACTTCCTCAGCAATCCATTTAGACTTCATAAACTTTGTTTGGTTCAAGAGAATGTGATAAAAAGGGTGGGGGAGCGAAAAGGAGGGTCATTTACAGTTCAGTTTTTGGATAACAAATGGAAAGAGTGAGGAAAGGCCGGGAAATGTACAACCCAACAAGGACAAGCCCCCGAGTGTCCAACAGCTATGAGTCGTTATCAATTTGGCGACTTAATTAGATTCGCTTCAGTTCTTGGTTCATCACTTCCCTGTGCTCCAAAATTTACACTGGTCTTAACATCAGCCAAATTTTAATCAATAAAGGCTCTCCTCAATCTCTCTTCATGGCGTTATGCAATAAAACTACCTAAAATCATAAACTTTGCGCCACCGACTTTATTATTAATCTTAACATCTCCTAGCACCAAGTTTGAGCTAAGTGAAGCTCGGATTCACCTTGATTAAGCTCACAGTACCACAGGTTGGATGCCTCAGCTCATACTCATCTCGGCGCGCTTTTCCCTCTACTCCCCCACCCCCTTCCTAATAAGATTAAGGCACTAACCTACAATTTCAGCCAGCTAAACACCAAACCCACCTTGATAAGCAACAAAGTTATCGTCTTTCCTCAAAATTCAAGCAAAAACCCTACCAAGAAAACCGAAAAAATGAAGTTGTTCAACCTAGAATCTCTGTATCATATAAAGAAAACCCTAATTTCAGATTAAACCCAACAAATAATCCTATGATTAAACCCCATAGTAATAATTATCAAAAACAACCCACCTCTGCAGTAATCAAATACCCAGAATGAACAAATTAATTGACAAACATAAACATTTAAACAAAATATGATATTTCTACAACTACAAAGAATTATTAGAAGAACAGGAGAAGAGATTTAGAACTAACCTTTGAGGAAATGAGAAGAATGGAAAGAGAAGTGGCCTTCGCAGAGTAAGAGTTGAGCCTTTGACAAGTTTTGCTTATCCTACAGTTTGCTCCAAAATGAACAAACAGTCGTCAAACACATGGTCATGTAACCAAACCGCAAAATCCCCACCCGGATTTATGCCGGGTTTGGATTTAGTTTGTTGATTCTTGGTCCATATGAAGTGGCCCAAAAGGGAAAAAAAATGTGTCTATTGAGAAGTGCAGATCTTCTGTCCCACTTTATGTATCATGATATGTATCTTGAAAAGATTTGCATTGTGCCACTTCCATTGAGGTGGGTGAGATACCAAATATAGTCGGATATATCGAGAAGTTTCCTTTAATTATGAGGCCACCCCGTTTTTGGTTTCATAGAGACAAATCGGAATTTGAGAATTCCCAATGATACTCAAACAATTTGCTATATTCACCTTTGCATACTCAAACAAAAGGGGAATAATCTCATTTTATACGTTCTCTCATCTTAAAAACTGTACAACAAGAGAAGTGACTTATCGAGTATTGCAATTCATCATCCATAAAATACTCAATTCAAATGCTAATATGCTCACGTGAGAATGCACATTACGGATTATGGCCAAAATCGACACACTCCCTCCAGTTCACTTGTTCCTTTGATTCTCTAATCTGGGTAAGTTTACAATGGTTTTCCCGTTTTTCTTATTTGCATGTTAATGGTGGTCATTATAATATGTGACTCACACCTTATACCTGCCGTTACATCTAACCACATGTTATCAGTCACAAACAAAAACCGTGCAAAATCCGACCCGATTAGTACCCGGAAAAACAGGGTATCAAAATTCAGGTACCGAATCGGGACCGGGTAGCTAATCATGAAACCTTACAATCTTCAGCCCAATCCAAGCCCAATAAAAAAAAACAGAATCCAGATAGAAGAAAGAAACCAAACAGTAGTTGGACTCTGCAATCAATCAATCGATCGATCGATCGATCGTATTCACATGTTGTCTCGTCGTCTTATTATTCTCTCTCCTCCCCATTATTATTAATCTCTCTCCTCTCACATCCAGAAAAAAAAAAAAAAAACCCAAATAAAATCCCGAAATAATATCAGATTTTCTCTCCACCTGCACATAACAAACCAACAAAAAAAAAAAAAAAAAAAAATCTCCAAATCTTCATCTTCACTTTTTCAGATCTAATAATTATCACAACCCTAATTTTCCAAAAAATTCTCTAAAGTAATCAATCATGTCGTCGGTGTTCAACGGCGATGAAACCGCCCCTTTCTTCGGCTTCCTCGGCGCCGCCGCAGCCCTTGTCTTCTCCTGTAAGTTACCTTTTTTCTTCACACGATCTGTAATATTCTGTAAGCTGTAATTAAATTAATTTAAATTGGATGACGATGATGATGATGTAGGTATGGGGGCGGCGTACGGGACGGCGAAGAGTGGCGTAGGGGTGGCGTCGATGGGAGTGATGAGGCCGGAGCTGGTGATGAAGTCGATAGTACCGGTGGTTATGGCGGGAGTTTTGGGGATTTACGGTTTGATTATTGCTGTTATTATTAGTACCGGAATTAACCCTAAGGCTAAGTCTTATTATCTTTTTGATGGTTACGCTCATCTTTCTTCTGGTATTGCTTGTGGTCTTTCTGGTTTGGCTGCTGGTATGGCCATCGGTGTTGTCGGCGATGCCGGTGTTAGGTACTTTATTATCTTTCTTCCTTCTCCTTCAAGCTTCCTTCTTTTTTTGTTGTTGTTGATGATGATGATCTGATTAGGTTTTTAATTTGGGTGTGAGTTTGATTTTTTTTTTTGATGATTTGATTTGAATATGAATTTATGATGATTGTTAGTTGTAGATCTTTGTTAATTTTGATCTTTATATGCGAAATTCCGGTATTCGTGTGTGTGTGTGTGTGGTATGACTTTTTGTAGTAGTCGATCTCGAATTTGATAGGTAGGCTGTTGGTATGTGTATTGATGCGGTGTTTGATTTGACGAGGATTAATCAACTACATTTTGCTCTGTGATGGTCGTGTAATCGCGTTGTACGTGATTGGGTTTGATGGTGTGGATCATGAGTTTAAGTCTCTAGCAAGTAGCAACCTTGTAGTGGAAATCTCGTTGCCTCAGTTCCTTGTTTCTAAGTTGTCGTGGTTTTCCGTTGTCATGATGGGTGAATGCATGTCTTGTGTTGTAGAATTGGTCTCGTTAGTGTCCTTGATGTTGTAAAGTCAACTAAACTATACAAAGTGCTCCAGGTGTGGGAGATTGCTAGATGGCTGTGTTTTGACTTTGCTATTATCAAGTTAGTGGATACACATGAAGTCTGTAGGATTGTGCGCTTTTTGTGCCGTTCTAATTGTTTGATGAGAATGATCAATGACCTTTACTTAGTCCTTAACTTGCCATTGTACATGTACTTGTATGGTATAAAAGTTGGTCGTTTACCTTTACTCAGCCCTTAACTTGGTAATTCGTGCACTGAACCACCATATTGTTTTAGTTCTAGCTATTCCCACACTTGGTTTCTTTTTTTTCTTTTTTTTTTTTTGGGGAAAAGATCTATAACCTTTGTTTAGCTTGGCCACCCTTTGACCTTCCAAAAGTTTGTCTTTAGGTGCAGGAAAGAGTCTCATATGTGCTTAACTAAGTATTCACGCATTGAACCATCATACATTGTTTTACTTCTAGCTATTCCCATAAGTAATTTCAGTCTTTTTTTTTTTCTTTCTTTTTTTTTTCTTTTTTTTTTTCTGGTGGGGCAAATTTTGTATGAGCTCTCGCCCTTTCAAAAGACTGTCTTTAGGTGCAGGAAAGATTCTCATATGTACTTAACTTAGTAATTCACGCATTTAACCACCATACGTTGTTTTAGTTTTACCTGTTCCCATATGTAATTTCAGGTTTTTTTTTTTTGGTTTTGTGAGGGAAAAGATTTTCGAGCTCCGTTTAGCTTGGGCACCCTTTGACCTTTCCAAAGATTGTCTTTAGGTGAAGTAGAGAGTTTCATATGACATCATGTTGCAGTCATATCTGAACCAGCGGTTACAGTATTTGAGTAGCGACATTGATAATATGATTATACTAGTCAAATGACCACTAAAAGATGAAAAAAGTTTTGGAATTTAATTTCTTAATTTTAATTATGTCTACGAATTTGACCCTTTTATCTCTATTATCAATTTACCCCCCATTTACAAACTTTGGGATATGCTTTTGGTTGTTGAACTTGTAAGGCTTCTCTCCCATTAAAGGTTGGTTGATGTTGGGCAGACTAAAAGTTATGAGGATTCTTTGAGATTTTTATGGGTTTTAGGATAATGAAGCCATTATTTGAAAGAATCTTATTGGAATTTTATATTTCTGAGAAATCTGCGCCAACTAAAATCCTTTTGTGAGAGGTTCTTGAAGCCTTACTTAGGTTGGCTTGACCCCTTTCCTTCCTGGTATGAATGCTCGGAGCCTCCTCTTGGATTGACCAAGTTAAGATTGCTTGCATTTTATCTCCTACCTCATTCTTGGATACACATGGATGTAGTTTCATTTTATTGTTATGAAAACATGGTGTTGTACGAGAATATGACGGACACCATGATGCTGCTATTTGTGGCCTATGGGCTCTTTGGAGTTTATTAAGATGGGTTCCTGTTTATATGAGTGTTGTCTGTATGACCATTATCTTCCTGACGTGGTTCTGTCTGTTTGAACTGTTGAGATCATGATTTTCTTTGCTCTTCAGTTTGTTCTCTTTATTTGCATTGTGAATACAATCTCTTGATGTGGTTATTCTGTAATCCGTTTTGTTACTCTTCTAGACGTTGTGGGTATTTCCTGAATTTGGCTGTTTGTCTTGCCTTTCTAATGGATATATGTGGTCTTTCTCCAGAGCAAATGCACAACAGCCCAAGCTTTTTGTTGGAATGATCTTGATTCTCATTTTCGCTGAAGCTTTGGCTTTGTACGGTCTCATTGTTGGCATCATCCTTTCCTCCCGTGCTGGCCAGTCACGAGCTGACTAAATGAGGATTTCTCTTGTGCATTGATCGCATTTTGTTGGCACCACGGGAGATGTATGTTCCTTGTCTCAGGCAGGTAGAGGTTACTTGGCATGGGAGGTGGTTCCTGTTCAGTTGAAGAAGTGTTGCAATCTTATTCTTTTGGTTTATGGTAAATGGCAGTTCTACTTGGACATTTTACCAGAATGTAGAATTATTAGTTAGTTTCTCGTCAATAAAAGTCATTGCTGTATCATTATTTATATTTATATCTTTTCCGCTCCTGGGTATGGAGGTTCAGTTTGAACATTGTAACAGTACAGTAGATTCATTTCCTGATAAATATCTTGGTTTTTGAGTTTCCGATTCTTGAATTGGAACATACATCAACGGAGATTTGTTTCTTCATCTGGCAGCCCCTATTCTCAGCGTTTATGGTAAGATTGGTAACTCGAAAAGCTTGCTATAGCTTTTTGTATAATTTTCTGTCTTGTATGGATCACGCATCTATCACCGAAATGGACTGTCCTTCCATGGAAAGTTGAGTTACAACACATTTTTCACAACGGTTTTGCCTCTCTTGTCTGGACTTAACGGAAGCAATGACAATCGATGATCTTACCACTTAATTATCTACGTAATATAAGGTCATGACGATTTCTTTATGCCATTAGATGTTCAAATAATCACCTCACTAATGTAATTTGCTTCGGGTTTCATTTTTGCCAGTATAAATATCATGTGCAAAGTGAGTCGCATTTTAATTCCCGTTCTTTTAAAAAGATCCGTCTTTTAAACATCCAAGCTACAAACAAAATGCTCACTCAAACGTGTTCCAAATCACGGTCAAATCAATATTCAATTAAACGTGTTCCGAATCACGTTCATATCAATATACTCCGTATCGAACTGAGATAGATAGTGGAGCAGTCGACAATTCGACAAATAGCGCGAACCCAACATCCATGTTGGTGTCGGTCAGTTAATCTGGTAAAGCTGTCTGGGCATGCAGTTGCTCCGAAAGTGCAACTGGATCTTTGCCTCTTTGGGGATCTAGATTCCTCGGGTCTACTACGTCATAGGTTACGTCGTACATTTCCCCTCAGAAAAGTAAGGTCAAACTAAAAATGGTCAACAAAATAAATAAATAATAATAAATAAAAGAAACAGAGAATCATCATTTTCCATGGGAACATAAATACAGTAAAGAATAATCATCTTCTTCTTCTTCGACCGCCTTACATTTTTTCTCACATTTACACGAATATATTCTCTCTCTTTTCTTTTTTTTTTAATATTTTTTGGAGTAAATTATACGATTCCCGGTAAAATATCCCGGAATTACAGCGGTGGTTTCTACGGCGGCGTATGAGCAGGATAATCCGGCGAACGGGACCACAGGCTACCGTAATGGCGGAGGCTGCGGCGGCTGCTACTGAAACGACGTCGTCTGCAACCGGTGGGAGAAAGTGGACGTGGCCTTCTCTCCTCCGTTGGATTCCTACCTCCACCGATCACATCATCGCTTCTGAGAAACGCCTCCTTTCCATTGTCAAGTATATATATACCCTCCCTTCCTTTTTTTTTTTCGCACTTGAATTTATTTAGTAATTTAATACGTTCAAATCATGTGAATTTGGGAAATTGAGTTGACCTTCGTTTGGAATTTTGAGTATTTGATACGTTTGATTATTTGCAAGTCTGGGGTTTTATCAATCATATGTTGTGATACGGAGTATTATTTTTTGTAATTGAATTGGTAAGTCTAGAAATTTTTAATTTTAGCCAATTTCAAAAATCAAAATGATCAAGTCATATGAATTAGAATTTAGGTTGGTCTTGTGTACAATCCAAGGAATTGATCTTTAAATCGTTGTATGAGCGTATTGTGATTGAAGAATTGATTGATCAGTGCGTAGGAAGCTGAATTTGCCGCGAAGTTGGTGATTAATTGTCGGAATTACATCTTTTATCAATGGTTTTATTTGTGGATGTAACAAAGTGTGGAATCTTCGGAATGTGTATACAAGGATCCATGTCATTTCTGGGTGTTAAGACTGGTTCAAAAGGAGTGTTATCCTATAGGTACAACCCCAACAACATCTTTACCCCGGTGTTTTAAAGGCTCCCGCCATAAGGCGGGGTAAGGGGGGCCCTTATTGAAACATAGAGAGGTTGTGCATGTATGACCCTAAATAAAAATTGCTTCTAGCACCGATTGCCTCGGTACTTCACAAGATAAGAAGCACCGACAGTTTTACGAGGCATTGGAAAAAAAAAAAACGAAAAATTGTCGTGATGGAAGCAAAGTAACTAACTTGAGAGCAGAAATTTTGCCGCGATTTTTGGTGATCAATTTAACAATGTGACAGTAGTTTAATGATGTTTGAAGTTGCCCGTATAGTGCGGTGAAATTGAGATTTATACTGCTGATTTGATGTTTTTTCAGGACGCGTTCTGTAGTAGAACAAGTCAATATAGGTTCAGGGCCACCTGGTTCAAAGATCAAATGGTTTAGGTCTACAAGCAATGAACCGAGATTTATAAATACGGTTACTTTTGATTGCAAAGAAGACGCCCCTACCATTGTTATGGTTCATGGATATGGGGCATCTCAAGGGTTCTTTTTCCGTAATTTTGATGCGTTGGCTCGCCGGTTTAGAGTCATTGCAATTGATCAACTTGGGTAAGTAAGTGTTTTCTTCTATGTAGCTTGACATTCATATATTTGTGGTTACTAAGTTCTAACTTGAAAACATGATAATTCTAATATATAGACAAATTTTGTTTTAATTGGAAAGTGTGGAGAACGGATCATTTGTGCCCATTATGATGGTCTTTTCCAATTCGTTTAACTCTTTTTTTTGTGCGTTTGGTTCCCAGTAAGATAAAAACCATGATAATGTTCTATTGAAATGATCTTTTTTCAAAATATAGTAGAGCAAAGGGGAAAATTACTTGTCTCATTTGGCTCCATTTACGCTACTACGCGCCATTCACGCTACTACGCGAGCATCAACGATCATCTATCAAAAAGTGGCTCTGTAGGATGAAGTTGGATTGCATGCTCCCGAATTCCTTTGTGCTTACAATTTTTTCTCTCTTGCCTTGCAGTTGGGGAGGATCTAGCAGGCCTGATTTTACTTGCAAAAGTACAGAAGGTAAGCCATTATTATTACCTTCATTGCTCGTCCAATCTGGTTGCTTGCTAAAAGGATCTTCATTTAAGTTGATTGTAGCCGATTTAAGAAGATGCGAGACTTTTGTAACACGTTTTTTTTCTTCCCACAATGCAGAAACTGAAGCATGGTTTATTGACTCTTTGGAGGAATGGCGCAAAGCCAAGAACCTTAATAGATTCATCCTTCTTGGACATTCATTTGGGGGTTATGTTGCTGCTAAATATGCTCTTAAGGTTAGTGTTTGCACTTTGCACTTTGCATATCTTCAATTTTAATTTTTGCTGAGCTAACCTCTCTGATTCAATGCTTAATCTATATTCGTGTAGCATCCTGAGCATGTCGAGCACTTAATTTTAGTTGGCTCAGCCGGGTTTTCAGCAGAAACAGAGATGTCAGAGCGTCTGACCAAGTTTAGAGAAACATGGAAAGGAGCTGTCTTGAACCATCTCTGGGAATCTAACTTCACTCCTCAGAAGGTTGTGAGGTATTATCACTTTCTTACCTTTTTCATGGTCCATCTAAATTTGAGTCACAAGGGTTTTTATTGGAAGTGCATATAAATGATGCTTTCATAACATTCCAATCAAATGTTGCGAACTTTCTAAAGCAAGCTATGAACATATGATTATCGTTTTCCATTATTTAGATGTTTTCCTAACTCTAACTGGTGTTGTCACACAGAGGATTGGGGCCATGGGGACCGAATCTAGTGCGTAGATACACAAGTGCCCGGTTTGGTTCATATGCGAGTGGCGATGTACTAACTGAAGAGGAGTCAAAATTATTGACAGGTGAACTTTATACAATTTGCATTGACCAGTTATTTTCTTTACAACGGACAACTTAACAAGTCAGTCTCTAACTCCCTATTTGTCTATTTAGATTATGTATACCACACATTAGCAGCCAAAGGCAGTGGAGAGTTGTGTTTAAAATACATATTCTCTTTTGGAGCATTTGCAAGGAAACCACTTCTGCACAGGTTCGTTGTGTTTTGTCACCTTCATCAGTCATCTCCTTGACCTTTCTTCCTTGTTCCCAAGAATATGTACATTACTTAGGCGCATGAACTAATTTTTGTGACAACACTGACAACCATTGACAACTTTCTTGAAGATGTCAAGGCCCAACTTGTGCGTTTATGGTGCAAGACTATGGATCTAATATATTCGAAAGAGCCACCTAAAAGTTACAACTTCAAGTGCTTGACAATCTTGTGTAAAGCAATAAAAGTTTTTAACAGAATAAAGTCTGGAGTTTTGTGTCCCTCTCTTCTTTCATATGGTGGGGGTGGCTTACTGGCTTGTGGCGCAGCCTTTCTTTGGGCGAGAAATTCAAAATAGTTTCTATTGTTAGTCTGCCTATGACTCTTAGTGAACAAATGGTTATTCAGACTGTCTCTAGTTTCACTCTTAGGACTTGAGCTCTGTGGTCAATATGGATGGCTGCACCTTTTAGATAGCCCTGAAGTATGATATTATGCCAATTAGGATTCATTCATGTTTTCCGTTGCACCTGTAGTTTTCTTTACTGGTTTCTGATTTTTTCCTGATCTAAATTATATTCTGAACAGTGCATCAGAATGGAAAGTGCCGACTACGTTTATTTATGGTTATGAGGATTGGATGAGTTACAAAGGGGCTCAAGAAGCTCGTAAATATATGAAAGTCCCATGTGAAATCATTAGGGTTCCTCAGGTTCCGCTCTCTCTCTCTCTGCTTGTGTGGGTTTGTGAGTTGTGACTATGTGTGTATATATCCAAGTATGGATCTTTATATTTCAATTTTTTCAATGATGCAGGGCGGTCATTTTGTCTTCATAGACAATCCCAACGGATTTCATTCCGCTGTACTTTATGCTTGTCGCAAATTTCTTTCACCAGAGCCTGATAAGGAACCCCTTCCGGAAGGCCTTATGGCTGCATAATTCAATCTGTATGTTGTTAGTGTCCCTTGTGTAGCATATACCCATGTAACTTTTAATCATCTTTTTTATTTATTATAGGTTTACAATTGAGCTATAGAATTCGATCATTCATGTACTTTTCGCTCCCTTTATTTCCTCTTGTGAAGGGGGGGTGCTTTCATGTATTTGTCACCTGTACATTGTGCATATGCATCAATAAAAACATACGGCAACTGTAAAGTTTGGTGCATCCAGCCCTTTGGTTACTTCTTCTGTAGATTCAAATACTTTGCAAAGAGTATTATAACCGAGTTTCCAGGAAAGACGACAACACTGTGAAAAAGGAGCGAATTGTGCACAAGTTCGTATACCTCTTGCAAAAAAGTGTTGTACTATATAACTGAGTTTCCAGGGGCAGGAACCAGGAAGCTAAGGTAGTTGCATTACTAACTGTATTCCTACACCTCCGGCAAAGCCAGGTTTCACTAATTCTTCCTGATCTATGGTATGACAAAATGTAACATCGTGTGTTTATTTAGTAAATTATGTTCCGCTCCCCAATCCCCTCCTGTTTGGGGGTGTCTAGGTGAGCCACTGATGAAGGGGATGGAGTAGCAACTTGCAAGGCTCCTCGGATATGAGGTGCTTCGAAGGAGTGACGATAGCATTTCCCATATTCCGCCGCAGAACATTTAGCTGCTGGATTTCCTTGACTAGGGCCAGCTAGCTTCAATGACATGGGGTTAGTTGGCGTAGTACAGACACCAATTAATATTTTCTGCTGTTTTCCCCCTTCTAAATATGATGACATGCATGCTGCACTGCATTGCTCTGCCTGGACACACTAATGATTTTTCAACAGACGTGAGAAGTTGTCAGTGACTTAATAATCATCACCAACTTTGCTCTTGCAGTGGCGCTTTCTGTGCCTGCTTCTTTATTTCTGTCGCTTTTTTTGGTGTTTTTTGGCTTTTACCCACTGTTTCGGCTCGTTACTATATTAACAGTAGTTATCCACTTTTTACTGCTCTAACTACTGAGAGGTCTTTTTTTTTTTTTTTTTTGGTGGGAGTATACATATACAATGTACAAATGTATACTGAGGTGTGACCAGGAAGTAAAGTTTTTGGGTAAGTTTTCAAACTCGAGTTCCACGCCTTTCTACGGTTTAAAGGTCTTTTGTTTATGAATCGAAAACTCCTTTTAATTCTCCGTATATCATTAAGTATTTACGAAAGACTATTGGCGGCCAACATTATTAAGTTTTCAAAAGCAAGATAGGTGGTGAATCGTGATGGTCGCGAAACACATACTCTTATCATATCATGTTGATTCCCTTCATTATGGCTACTGTTTATATATTGACCCTTCGGCGAGCAAGGGCCCGATCCTGTCACTTTCTTTCCCAAGAAGTTCCTTTTTAACGGCTACTTTTATCATTTCGCTTTCCTCCTATCCGCACGTGTCAACAGTGTTTTTGGCGGGAATTATACTCTTAAACTTTTCTCTTGCTGACTAGAAGAAACTTTTTTCTTACTGAAATTAGGGAATTTTCAACTTCAAAATTACTCAACTTCCAGAAATTAAGCAAAAAAAATTAAATCAAAGTAGAAGAGATATACACATCAAATACGGTTTTTGTTGAAATTGACATCACAATAATCACATGATTAGAGAAAACCAAAAAAAAGTTGCTTATGAGTCAACTTTCCCGGGTTACCCGGCAGGGGAAGAGAGAGATGTGGGATCCGCCGAGGACGGAATGTCCGGCCCGACCCGACAACCCTCCAGCATGAAAACGACGTCGGCCATTGACGGGCGGTCAACCGGGTCGGATGCAGAGCAAAGGAGACCCACTTTGATCCCAAGCAAGAACTCCTCCCACTCTGATGATTCCGGGTCAAGTTCGAGCAAACCCGGGTCGAGCAACTCGGATATTTGACCCATTTGCAACTGCTTTTTAACCCATTTCACGATATCCTCATCTTGGTCAAACATCATAGGCTTTTTACCGGTAAATATTTCTAACAAAACAATCCCAAAACTATAGACATCCCCTTGTCTTGTTACATGACCGTTTAAGACCACTTCCGGAGCAACATAACCAAGTGTACCAATTTGATGAGGAGTTGACGTTGAGGGCTCAATTGGGGTGGCAATTGTGAGCCTATCTAACCCGAATTCGGATAAATGCGCTTCGAAATCAGCATCAAACAGAACATTTTGAGGCTTAATGTCACCATGAACCATTTCTTGACAGTGCAAAAATGCCAGGCCTCGTGCAATGCCGAGCGCAATGAGGTGCCTCATTGGCCAACTTAGGACGTGTCCGTCATGGTGTGACGCCTCTTGCAGTAATGTAGCCAGGTTACCATTAGGCATGTAGTCGTAAACCAACAAGCGTATATCAGGTGGACCTGCATAGTACCCTCTTAACACTGTCAGGTTCCGATGCCTGACTTTTCCGAGCATTTCCGCCTCCTTTTTAAAGGCTCGGTCATCCAGGAATCCGTCTGGTAGACGCCTGATTGCGAGGACCATTCCATCAAGAAACGAGGCCTTGAATACCATACCATACTTCCCTCTGCTCAGCACATTTTCCTCATCAAATTGTCTAGTTGCCTCTAAAGCCTCGGCCAGGGTGATTTTCGTGTTGAACATGACTAGTTTCGGACCCCCATTGTCGCTACTCCTCCTGCTCCTTTCAGCCCCTGAGCTTCTCCTGGGAGGGCTCGGTTTCTTCTCCCCTCCGGTTGCCCTCGCTCTCAGTCTCTTGCGCCAGCGCAACAGGCTAATGATGTAGCCACAGCAACACAGTGTTAACAGTAAAACAGCAGCAAGGGCAACACCTATGAATAAAATCAGCTTCCTTCTTCTCTTCCTTCTTACGCTAGCACACACTCTTCTCAATGGCGATCCACATAAATTTCTGTTGTCTGCAAATGCTGCAGGATCCTTGAAATGAGAACCTAGTTGTTCCGGGATTCTCCCACCAAGGTTATTTGAGGACAAATTCAAGTACTGCAAGCTGGATATTTTGGTGAGGTTTCCTGGGATTGTACCACTTAAATTGTTGGAGGAAAGGTCCAGCATTACAAGGTTTGATAATCTTGACAATGAAGCTGGTATAACACCACCTATATTATTATGACCCAAATCAAGCTCCTTCAAATGAGACAATCTCGAAATTGAATTCGGAATTTTGCCAACCAAACTGTTTTGTGCAAGCTCAAGCACGTGCAACCCTGAACAATTACCAATCTCAGCAGGAATGCTCCCTGATACCCGATTATCCGACAAAGACAACACGTTCAAGGACCGAAGAAACCCATAAGTTGCCGGAATATTGCCTGAGAGTAAGTTAGAACTGAGGTTCAAGTACTTCAAACCAACCAAACTGCTAAACCCTTCAGTGACATTTCCCTGTAAATTGTTCTCCTGTAATGCCACCACCCCCAAATTAGGCAAACCAAATAATTCAGCAGGAATACTTCCTGACAAATTCTGCTTGCTCAAATCCAACACTCTCAGCCTCATCATACTGCCAACACTAGCTGGAATCGAACCCGAAAAATTACACCTACTCAAATTCAACACCATCACCTTACTCAAATCCTCAGCTCCCACAGGAATCTGTCCTGAGAAATTATTATAACTAAGGTTTAAAGTGGTCAGATTAGTAAGTTGTAGCACCTCATTTGGGAGTATCCCAATTAACTCATTTTCACTCAAATTCAACACCTCCAAACCCCCCAACTTACCAAATCCAGCCCCAATAGAACCCGAAAATCGATTCCTACCCAATGATAAACCCCTCAGATTAACCAATTGGGTAAAATTCCCGGGTACGCTTCCGGAAATTTGATTTCCTTCAAGATCAACTACCCTCAACAATCTACATTGTGTAATTTCTACCGGAACTGGACCTTTTAGACTGTTATTAGCCGCTCTAAACTCTTCTAATCTCTTCAAATTACCGAGACGAGCCGGTAAATTCCCGGTAAATTTATTTCCGGACAAATCAAGGATCCTCAACGTTGTAATATCCGTCAACCAAGACGGAAATTCTCCAACAATGCGATTCTCGTGAAGGTCTAATACCTCCAATTCACTACGAAGTGTGTTGGTGAAGTCAATTGGCGGCTTAGCAAGTCTCGTGAGATCATTAAATCCTAGGTAAACGAATCGAAGCGACAAAGAGCTGAATGTCGAAGAGGACACGTTGTTGTTGTTGTTATAAAATAGAGTCGTCGGGACCACACCAGATAGGCTGTTTCCAAAGAGCGATAGTACCTGTAACTCCGGCATTGCACCGATAGTCGCCGGAATGTTGCCGGAGATGAAGTTATACTCAGCCGAGAAATGCACTAGCGACGTACAGTTCAGTATCGCCGACGGTAGCGTCCCGGTGACGCGATTCGAGTCTAGCCATAAGTACTGCAACGACTGAAGCGCACCGAAACTCGCCGGAATCTCGCCGGAAAATCGATTGAATGACAAATTAATCAGCGCGAGCTCCGATACTCCGGTAAAGTTCGACGGAATATCGCCGGAAAAATCGTTGTTGGATAAGTCAAGCACGCGAATAGAGGACGAGATTCCACCGGATATTCCACCGGAGAAGGAGTTTCCGGCGAGGTTGAGGACCTGGAGATTACCTAGTGAGAGAATCTCCGGCGGAATCTCGCCGGAAAATGAATTATTGTGCAAGTAAACCGCACGGAGGAGGGGAAGAGAGGAGAGAGAAACAGGGAGGCTTCCATGGAGATTGTTGGAGTGGATGCTTAACCTACGCAGCATGCGCAGGTTAGCAATCTGAGACGAAAGTGCGCCGCTGAGGTGGAGGCGAGGGAGGCGGAGCTCGTACACACGGCTTGAGTAACACGCAACTCCACGCCAGTCACACGGTGCCGATGACGTGGACGCATCCCAGCCGTCTAACGCGCCAAGTGGATCAGTTAACTTGCTCTTGAAGATCAACAGTGAGCTAACCTCCGTCACCGCTCCGTCACAGAAGACACCGGCCGTTATGAAATATAATAATATTAAAAATAATGGGAGGGGGGAAACGAGAAAAGTAGCCGTTGTTATTGCCATTAGTGTGGGTTTTTGGGTGAAAATGTTGGTGAGGAGTAGTATAGAAGAAGTTACATTATTGGTAGTACTCCGTATTTGATGTTGGGTTCAATTTTCATAGTTTTGGGGTTTTTGTGGGGTGGAGCGTTTTTCGCCTTTCTGCACTACTGCCCAGTGCCCCCCTCCCTTGTGTTTTCCTCTCTACTCATTTTTGTGGGTTTCCCTCTTCCCGATAGAGTATAGTATACGGTACTTTACTACGGGCTGTGTTTTTCATTTTTATTTAATCGGCAAATTATTACAGTACATACTCTCGAGAAGTCGGGTTTTGGTTTTGTGGAAGCTCGAGTGTTATGATGTTAATGAATTATTGAGCATTTGGCTTGTTCGAATTGTTTTTTTTTTTTTTTTTTGAGGGTCTTGTTCGAATTGTTGAGCATTGGTTATATGGTAACTTTCTTTGCCACCACCGTGTTTGGTCCAACTTCGCCTATTTCTTGATTTGCCTTTTAATTGATTATATGAGTTGTTTTTTTCTTTTTTTTTTTTTGCTCACTACATACTCGACAAGTGACAATAACTAGGAATACTGGGACCTACCCAGATTTCTTGGGAAAATAATAAGTACTGGAGGAGATTTTGTTTCCGACTTGCTTGAGTAACTTTAATTATACGACAACTCAAAGCACGGTGGAATCTTGCTTACCACTGGAGTTGCTCTTAGTGTTTAGAGTATTTTGTTTATAAATGAATAAAATAATATAAACGCGTGGCTAAAAATGCCTCTCAAATCGGTGATTAGCAAAATATTGCCAATCATAGTAATTAATGTATTCTAACTTAATTTTTCAATTTCTAGAGATATCTAATTATTTTATACTCAAATTGTTGACCAACTACTATTCAGCTAGCAAATACATAAAAGGAACGAAAGCGTGAGGATCCTCTAGCTTATTTTGTAACTTAATTGACTATCTTACTTTCCGAAAGTGATGAGCCAAATCATTTTTTTCTTTCTAAAATATCACTTTGGATTTTCTACCATGAAAGTAAATGCAAGAGGTTAAATGATTTCTAGTTCACACAATAAGCACAACATTGACAACTAACCAATGGGCATACTCTAAAAAGTGCATTTACGTTACGTTTTTTTTTTCTTTAAACCTCAACAACTTAAAGAAAAATATACACTTTTTTCAAAAGAAAAGTATTTCTTTTGTAACGTTTTTATATAAAAACCGCTCATATTATCTGTGGTTTTGCTAGTTTTTTATATAGAAAATCCCAAAGCATACACCTATTTTCTCCCAAATTTATTTTTATTTCTAAACATTGGTATTAATTATTAAGTTATCAATTTTTCACTAATTGATTTTAACAAAATGGTGAGGCCAAAGATCCAATTGGAGAGATTAAATGGAAGAACGGCAAGGCAACACTACTATCTGAACAATAAGCCAATTATCTCCAAGAAAGTGAAAGAACTGAGTGTTTTAACAACCGCAGATGTTCTATTACTTGGATTTTCTCCTATGGGCATCCCTACTCTTCACCTGGGTGAAAATAGGCAAGTAAACTACTTTTAATATAATTTTGCTAGAAATTTAATTCGATGTTATTTGTTGAATTTGTTAACAAAATTATATCTCTTGTTTGGTAGTTCAGTTCACTTTTCGTAATTCAATTCACCTAATAAAAGACCTAAATTAATTGTTTTTTTTTAAATTAATTTTTTTTTTTTTGTAATTGTAGTAGAAATGATTTAGATATGAAAATTTATGCGCGAAATTTAATTTGTTTGTAGAAAAAATATGCAAATTTTCATATATTAGTCTTTGCAAATTTTTGTCGGATGTTAAAATATAGATCTTCAGAAAAGATATAACATAAATTGAGATATTCGTATTTTTGTCGGGATGTTCTGAATACATAGATCCCCAAATATGACGGTAAAAGTTGTTTTGTTACCGTGAATGATATCTATAATTTTTAGATATATAATCTTTGCAAACTTTTGTCGGATATGAAAATATAGATGTTCAAAATCATACCGTATGGTGAGATAATTTGTTATTTTGTCGGGATGTTATGAAAACATAGATCCGTCCCAAATATGACAGTATTGGAAAATATGGAATCTATTACTAATTATTCAAACTACTTTTAGTTATTGATGGCGTGGAATTATCTTTTGTCGGATGCTAATTAAAATTCTAAATTAAACCGATAATTTTATGGTGATTGTCAGTTTTTGACAATTAGGATAAGATTTAACTACGATTAATAATTAAATAATAATATAATTTATTACATAATCTTTTGAAAATCTTCATTTAAATTTATTAAAAATATATCAACAATTGCAAATAACTCTACCCTAAAAAAATAAAAAAAAATAAAAATCACCCACTCCCTTTTCTCTCTCCCCAGTTCCCACTCCCTCCCCTCGTGCTGCCACATCGCCGCCTGCGTTCTACAACGGCGTCGGCCTCTGCCGGCGCTGACATCGCCGGCCTACTTTACCCGTTTTGGCGAGTCTTCGTCTAGCATCGTCGGCCTTCGTCAATCATCACACCACTGCGCAACTCCGCCTTCTCTCTCCTTCCCACTCTCATTTTTGTCAGATCTCACCTCCGCAGATCATCTCCGTCGTCGATTTTCACAATTTCCGGTCTCCTGCCACCTTCGCGTCGACGTTAGAGGGGAAACGGAAGGGCGGGGATGGAGGCGTCGGGGTTGGAGGGCGAGGCTAACTCGGCGCGGTAGATGGAGTATATTGAGGCGATTACATGGTTGGCGGGGGGGGGGGGCAGGGCAGTGGCGGGGAGAGGGGTTGTGTTTAGGGATGGGCATAGACCCAGGACCCGACTCAGACCCGTTGGACCCGACCCGCCCCGGTCGGGTTTGGGTCTTAAAAATTAAGACCCGACCCAAACCCGCACACTTTAATTACGGGTCGGGTCTGGGTCCAAGATTTGAGACCCAGTCCCGACCCAAACCCGCCTAAGTATTAAAAAAAAAATGAAAAATTGTAAAAGTTTTATCTAAGATTTGCGACTCTTCCTAGCCTAGCATGTCACGCATGAGTTTTACATGTATTCCTACTCCCCGAGTCCTTATTTCATCTACAAAGATCTAAGTTCATCACCTCTCTTGTCTTGATCCAATTGTCTTTCATACTAGTATAATTTAGATGTGAACATATGCTAATTTCTTTTTGCTTATTGTATGTGGTGGAATATCGAGCAAATAAAATTCTTAAGTAGAAAATATTATTCGTTGGAAGCGTTATACCATTTGTTTCAGGGACCCGCACGAGACCCGGACCCGACCCACACCGGACTAGTCCGGGTCTAGAAAATTAGGACCCGACGGGTCCAGGTCGGGTCCAGGTCTACACAAATTTCTACGGGTCCGGGGCCAGGTTTTAGCGGATCTGACCCAAACCCGACCCATGCCCATCCCTACTTGTGTTGGGTGGTGTGGGAGGAGATTGAGAATGGCTGGCCTCCCATCAACTCTGAGCCGTAGCAGCCACCCGAGTGCGATCAAAAACAAAATTTTCAATTCTTCTTATTTTTTCTAAAATTGGAATTAAGCAAGTTCATTTCCTTAAAAAAGCAATTATTTTAAGATAAAATTAGATAGACAAAATCAATTCAATTAAGGAAAAAATATTTTGAGTACATAAAAAAATAATATAGTTTGTGATCCGGTGTAGTAAGGTGTATAATAGGAACTTTTTTAACCATGGTTAAGAAAAATCAAACGGCTGAAATTTATCTTATCCTAATTTAACGGTAGCGATTTTATTCTTTATCCTAATTGTCAAATACTGACAACTATAATAGAAATTTTGAAATTAAACGTATACTCCGTGTAAATCTAAATTTTCAAACAGCTGATACAAAATTATCTTTAATTAAACTGAATTTATGATATTTTTGTCGAGTCATTTTTTTTGTTATTGGTGGCGTGCTCTGCTTTTTACTTAACAATAAATTCCTGAAACATGTAATGTTTACCCCACAAAACTCTACTTCTAGTATCTTTTACTGAGAAGAAGGTCTTGACACAATTTTGTTGTTGTCGACACTATATGGACTTAGTATAGATATAAGAAATTTCAACTACAGATTTCATTTCTTATATGGCGAGTCGTCATTGGGTTTAAATAAAGAAGACATAATGAAAAACTCAACCCTCAATGTAACACCACAAATTAGTTGGTCCCATAACAGGAAATTAAGGAGCTTATGATGTAGTTTTAAGATATGGGTAGCACTATCAATCCGTTTAAACATTCATTTGAGCTCCTTGTAATTCTTTAAACCTTCATGTTAAAACTGGGGTATTTTAATGTATTATGGTAACGATGAGTCACATTGTCCATCTACCAAAATGAAAGCCGACGATCGATTATTATGACCAGCAGGTGATAATGGAAGGGGCAAGGGTGTTCGTGGGATAGGTGGTGCGATGCATGTAGGTCTTGGATATTGTGGGGTCACCGGTGGTGGTGCCTGGAGTGACGAGAGAAAATGAGGTTGAGGTAAAGTGAAAAATAAGGTGGAGTCGGTAGGCTTGATCTTGCCGCCTTTCTTGATTGATTAAAATTCTAAGTATATTATAATCAAAGGTTGTGGTTCGGTTGCACCGTTGGAACAAATGGGAAGAGAAAAGAGAGAATGGGAAGATAGGGGATAAGTTTTGAACTTTTTTTTTTAGATAAAAAGGAAATTCATTAATATTGTCGCCAAACGGCACTTACATCAAGAATTATGAAGATACAAATATCATCAAATAAATCTAATTGACACAATTATTCCCTAATCGACAAATTTGATCCCTTGCACGTCGACATCTTTGCGTCTTTCATCGGCATCGGAGACCTATGTAACTCGAAGAAGAAAAGGCAACTGACGTAGTTAATGCTATTTGATCCTGAATTCAGCATCCAACGGAACGCCATGACAAGATTAATAAACATTAGAACCTTGGAGAAATCTCGCGAATCTCAGTATAAACCCACCTATATGGTGGTAGAGATACCCTCTCGAGGAGGTAGAAACGAGTTATTATTGATAATAACTAGTAATAATTAATTAATTAGGATGAATGATAAGAAAATTGGAGCTTACCACCATCTAATTGATGGTTGGTAGCCCCTAAATTTAGATTTAGAGGCTAGGGTTTTTGAGAGAGAAGGAGGCTAGAGTTTTTGAAAGAGGATAATTATATATCAGTTTTTGATATCCATGTTTTGAACTTTCTTTTAATTTCTCTTAATCGTAGCCTTTGATTTGGTGAGATGGAGATAAAGATCTCTTGAGCACAATGCTCACATTTTCCTCTTAGTGGTTCTTGGACTTTATTATAATTAGCACATTATAAGGCATGCATGATGCATTATTGATGCATGCTTAACAAAATGTCATTACTATTTTGGGGTAAATTATTCAAAATCTACCCATTTTGAACTTGGTAATTAAAATCTCATAAGATTGTATGCTAATAAATTTATTTTCCTCTCTTCCCCTTTAAATACAGCGACTTCATGAATGTTGTGAAGAAGTTTGCGGAAGTTTCTGAGACTGAACGAGAAAAGAGGTAAGCTTAGTTTATTATTCAACTTGTTTTCACTTAATTCACCTTATTGATGATAAATTAAAGTTGATATGATTCTCCGAGTTTTTCCATTTCTTGCTTATTTAACTTTTGATTCTTATTGTTCATTCAGGAGGCACGACAACATCCAGGTTAGTGATTTGCATCTTATTATTTAAGCTAAAAAAATCCCTAAAACAACTACGTGGCCATGGTTGTATATGTTTAGTTTTTTTTTTTTCCCTTAATTTCCAGTCAAAAATTCTAATTTGATTTCCACGACTCGTTCCATATCATGATTTGTTTGTAGTTTTTTTTATATCATCAAAGGAGTTAGTATTTTCAAAATTACTGTTTAAGCGGATGGTTTTACAATATTCATGTGAAAAATGAAAATGACGATTGAATCCAACTTTTCTATTTCTCAAAAATTGGGGTTTTTTCTCTAAAAAACAATTCTGATCTTGAAATAAAACCGAATGAGGCCTTGTTTTCACCTTATCAATTGTTAATTTTCTATTTTCATTGACTAACATCCAATTAAACAATTAATTAATAATCTAGATTATACTATTTCGGTATGATGTATTATACAAAATAAAGTAATAATTGCAACAGAAAAATTATATTGAATGACTATATATAGTTTTTTTTTTTTTTTTAATTCTTACGAGTAATGAATTTTTGTTTTTTCACTAATAGACAATGAAGGCCAATTACCAAAAGGAAGATGGATACAACATTGAAGTCGAGAAAATTTTTGATGCCTGGTGTGTTCATCTTTCTCAATAATTATCATTTAGCATTTCAATTCGAATGTCGGTATTTTTACAAAATGACTGACTCGTCGTGAAATCCTAAAAGCTCAAATTCTATCATAAGACTGTCCAATTTATGTAGGAAAATCAAGTACAAACACCAACCTCTATCCTAAATACATAACTAACCATGGCTTGAAAGATACATCATCTATCTATATATTATTAATCCAAGTTACGAGAAATATGATATTTTAATATTTTTTTTTTTTTGGTCTCATGCAGGAAAGTGAGAAAAATGGAGGTATGGAAACTATGCATTACTGAGCTAATTGACATAGTAAATCTAATTTTAAGCTAATTTTCAAGTCTACTAATGATTTACAGGAGTTGCAACAAGAGTTGGACCAACTCAAGAAGGACCTATTTGAAGTGAGGCAAAAAAGGCGGTACTGTATCGTATTTCTCCTAACTTTTCTTTTACATTCCAGTGTGGTCTAAGAACAATGGACATTTGACTGCATTAGGAGATTCAAACTTCACGTCTAGATCAACTCATAGCAATTACAAATTCATGTAAACGAATTTTAAAGTGTTTGATCCTTACTAGGTGTGTTCCTGCTTATTTAGAAATTGAATGCCAGTGACTAATGAGTTCCCATGGTTCTGGTTAACTAACACCTTAAACTTTCTTAATTCAAAGTTCCCATCGTCTTGGTTTTTTAAATAGCCAATAAGCTTTCTTTTTTGTACCAAATAAAAAGTTCATATAGCGTGTGATGATGAAGGTCATTTATGTATACAGTTTTTACCAAAATCCGGAATTAGTTAATGATATGGATACATTAAAGGAGATGGAAGCAACTCTGAAGCAATCTCTTGAAATGATTCGCAAACACAAGGTATGTATCTTTTATATACCATGATCAGTGTACTAGACTACTAGCATTGTGTAGTATAACTTGCACCTATTACACTGACCTTGTTTCATTGGCACAATATGCTCAAACCCTGCCCTTTAATCACTTATTAATTTTAGAGTATACCATTAGATATATTAATCACTTATTAATCTCATAAAATTAACTTGTATATATGTATGTATGTCTTTTATTTATCGTAGGAGGACAAGAGATTGGAACAGCAAAAGGCTGATGCTGAAAGGCTTATTGAATCTACTATTGGGCCATTTGAAGAATACCTTCCGGATATGCTCAGCGGGTAAAACCTTTTAACCTTGGACTTATTATTGTGTGTGTTTTGGGTGTGAAGAAAGATCTCAAAATTTATGATAATTGATTTATTTGGTTAAATATCACAAGATGGTCTTTAACTTGCGACGGTTTTATGTGAAGTATCATGTTCCATATAGGCTTCGATATCTTGATGGCGTAATTTTTATGTTTCCTAATATTGTTGCAGAAATGATGAGCGACTTGCTGGTACGAATGAGCTGTTGTCTAAGAATGAGGCATCTACTTTTCAGGGCCAACAAAAATAGATCAGTCTACCTTGAACTTAAGTTCAGTGGACTAAACAAATCTCATGTTGTTGCAGTGATATGTATTTTGGATCATGTCGATGAAACATAAGCTATTTAAGTTGGATGTTTGCAAAATTCGGATTGATATAATCCGAAAAACCAAATAATTCGAAAAATAATTCCTCCTTTCATTTAAGTTTATTTGTCGTCTAACTTGAGTCATTACTTTACACAATCATGTCATTATATGAGATCCATGTTGCTTTTCACAAATTAAACTACGATAAAATGGGTTAATGATTTAGTTTCTTAGGTTGCTTGATGCGATAATATGATACCAAACTTCCTTTTAAGTTAACTAGTTTGCATGCCCGTGCCACGCCCGGGCTATATATTTATATTGTTTATACTCACTCTATAAGAAAAGTGTTGGCTTATCTTTGTTCTAATAAATTACCATAATGATTATATTCCATAAATTAGTTATACTATACTACGGCTTATCTTTGTTCAAATAAATTACCTTAATAATTATTTTATCCATAAATTAGTTATATTATACTACTCTATGATCATTTATTACCATATCTTAACCGATAATTATATTTAATGTTATTTTTATGTTCTATCCAATTAATAAATGTCAAGTGTCGTTCTAGAAAAGATTTGGTTTCAGATTTTAATATATAGTATTAGATTAGATTTATATGTGAAAATATTAGTTAATTAGAATGGATATCACATTAAGTAACAGTGTTAAATTTTGAGTAGAACCTTACATCTTATAGTTAAATAGTGGAGCATCTAAAGTCAAATTTATCATATTTTCACTCAAACACACATGCGCATAAGGTGTACAACTCAATTAAGTGTAAGATTAACACGACTAAATAAATATAGAAATCACTGTCCCTTGGTGACACAATGTTAATACCGTAATCGGTATAATACAACTTTAGCACCACAACTTCATGCTCTTCCCGAATTTACTATTGCCAAAACCCTCGTATCATCTCCCCATAAAAAATAAAAAATAAAAACCCTATTATCATCACAATCACCTAGTATTATTCATTGAAATCGGATAAGGGCCCGTTCGGTATCACTACCGTTTTCAGTTTTTGATTTTTTTGCGTTAAAAATTTAGTTAAATAAGTTGCAAAAATTAATTTAAACTGTATGTTTCTATTATAGTCATACAGAAAATGAAAACTGACAACTGAAAACTGAAAACCACTTTTTCTGGTTTTCAGAAACGGGACTTTGGTTTTAAAAAAAAACAGAAAACTGAAAACAGAAACGATACCAAACATGCCCTTAGTTTAAATAATTATCGAAATCGATATCACTCAACGACGACCGGCAGTCCGTCACCTTCTGAAAAGATATTTGAAACAAAAAAATGATTCCGAGCAGAGGCGTATAGGACACACACAAGACACTCTCATCCCATTCGGTCAGTCAGTCAGACACAAATGGAGTCGCTCACACATCTAGGCGCATTCAACCTCTGCTCTCCTACCATTAAACACCTTCCTCCGCCGTCCTCCGCCAAGAAACACCTCTTCCCCCACCGCATCTCCGCCTCCGCCGCCACCAACGCCGGCACATCCACTTCATTTTCCGACAGTAAATGGGCCAACCGCCTCCTCCCCGACTTCCACTTCTTCCCCACCGCCTCTTCCGCCGACACCTCCTCCTCCTCCGCCGTCACTTCTCTCCCTCCCTCCGTCGCTGCTCCTCCTGACCGCCACTTCTCTCTTCCCCTCAATTTCTACCAGGTATTTTTACTTCACCTTTACGCTATTACTCATGTTTTACCTCCAATTGAACGCGGAATTGCAGGAATTTTAACTGTGTTGATAAACCCTAATTTTAATTGAAAATGTAGTAGGTATTGTAATAATTCTGGGTGAAAACCCTAAAAATTATGTGGAATTGCGGTAATTGCGATTATGTTGTAGAACCCTAATTTTAATTGAAAATGTTGGTTTTGTAACAATTGTTAGTTGTAGCAATGTAATCCCCAAATTTCCTCGATGTTTACCACATGTGGACAAACCCTAAAATTATGTGAAAATGAGTAAATTGCGGAAATTTAATTTGTGCTGAAGAACCCTAAATTCATGTGGAATGTAGGTATTGTGATAATAATTAGCTGTGAGAATGCGATTCTGAATTCTCGGGTGAAAATTGGAAAGAATGGAGGAGAAATGCTGGGGTTTTAAGTAATTTCCGAATTCCGAATTCTCCACTAAATTTCGGTGAGAATGCAGGTGTTGGGAGCTGAACCTCACTTTCTTGGAGATGGAATAAAGAGAGCATTTGAGGGCAAGGTTTCAAAGCCGCCGCAATATGGGTACTCTCAAGATGCTCTCATTGCTAGAAGGCAGATACTTCAAGCTGCTTCGGATACTCTTTGTAATCATAGTGCTAGAAGAGAGTATAATTTGGGCCTTTCTGAAGCTGTCGAGGATACGACTCTCTTTGATGTTCCTTTTGACAAGGTTGCTTACCCTTTTCTACGATATTTGTTTAACTTGAACTTTAATTGCTTGTCAAAGTTGGAAAATTCTGTTGTGTTTCTCTCGAGACTGATATCTTTAGGCTACAGATATCGAAATGTCCCTAGAAATTGAAAATTGCTAGCTTGATGAATGGTCCAAACTAATGGTATTTTGTTAGTGACATGAAATATATCTAGGTTTTTTAATTTGCTTAATTGGTGATCTATGGTGGTTCTAGGTGCCCGGAGCTCTGTGTGTATTGCAAGAGACTGGAGAGGCGGAGCTGGTTCTCAGGGTTGGAGATGTTTTGTTGAGGGAAAGGCTTCCTAAGTCCTTTAAGCACGATGTTGTACTATCGATGGCTCTTGCCTTTGTTGACCTTTCGAGGGATGCAATGTCATTGTCTCCTCCTGATTATGTCTATGGATGTGAGGGTCTTGAACGAGCTTTAAAACTTCTGCAGGTGAGACTCTTGCTTTTTGTTAAGGTCCCATTCTTAGTTGAGGATACAAGTCCAGGAAAAGAATACAAGAATCAATCAGGGTTGCAGTATAAGCAGCTTAGATTGATATATGTGATTTTAGGGCCTGAACCAGAAGAAAGCGTGTCCAGGAGAATCCATTTTCACACTTAATTTTGTCTTAACTTCTTCAATTAAAGACCATTTCCGGATTTGAAGGGCATACATTTTACTTTTGATGCATTATCTTTACTCAGGAAGAGGGCTCTAGTAGTCTTGCACCAGATTTACAAAAGCAAATTGATGAGACATTGGAGGAGATCTACCCTCGTTATGTTTTGGAGCTTTTGGCTCTACCGCTTAGTGATGAATATCGGAAGAAGAGGGAGGAAGGGCTTCATGGTGTGCGCAATATATTGTGGTCTGTTGGAGGAGGTGGTGCTGTATCTATAGCTGGGGGTTTTACTCGTGAAGAGTATATGAAAGAGGCCTTTCTACATATGACAGCTGCCGAGCAGGTTAGTGTCAAGCTTTCTTGATGCTCTTTTTGAGAGTTTAATATAAGAGATGAAGGCACGAAAATACTGACTTTTCACTTTTGGTCTTTGTTGTTGTTCTTCATCTTTGATTTTCATGGTGTACACTCTGGACTCGAAGTAACACAACTGTTTGTCCCTTGTAACAGGTTGATCTTTTCACTGCAACACCACGAAACATTCCAGCTGAAAGCTTTGAGGCTTATGGAGTAGCTCTAGCACTTGTTGCTCAAGCTTTCTTTATTAAGAAGCCTCATCTAATTCAAGATGCTGATAACTTATTCCAACAACTTCAGCAGACCAGACTGGCAGCTCCAGCCGATGCTTCTTCCTTAAATGTCACTAACGAAAACCGTGAGAAGGAATTTGCATTGGCAAGGGGTCTCTGTTCACTGTTAGTTGGTGACCTTGATCAGTGTCGGACATGGTTGGGTCTGGACAGTGAAAGCTCACCCTACAGAGATCCACCAGTAGTAGAGTTCATTTTGGAAAACTCAAAGGACGATGAAGACAATGATATGCTTCCAGGGCTGTGCATACTATTGGAGACTTGGCTGACAGAGGAGATTTTCTCTAAATTTAGGGAGACAAATGGTGTTCAATTTAAACTTAGGGATTATTACGACGATCCTGCTGTTTTGAGGTACTTGGAACGGCTGGAGGGTGGGAGTGGGTCCTCACTAGCTGCGGCCGCGGCCATTGTGAGGATTGGGGCTGAGGCTACTGCAGTGATTGACACTGTCACTAGTAGTGTAGTAAAGGCACTGCGAAAGGTGTTTCCTCCCAGCTCTAACGAAGACCAGATTACACGCCAAGAGGATGTTGGGATTAATGGTTTTGGAGATGAGTACAAGTCATTGGAGCTTCATCATGATAATAATCTAAACTACGTTGACTTATCTCTTAAAAATGTTATGGAAGAAGTTAGTGAACAAGAATCAATCACTGAGAAAATTAAAGATGCAAGTGTAAAGATTATGTGTGCTGGTGTGGTGATTGGCGTGACAGCTTTTGTTGGCTTAAAACTTTTCTCTGGCAGAAATGGATCTGGTACTGTGCAGAAGCATATTGGTTCTGCTATGGCTACTGATGTCTCCAATGTGGGTATGAGTATGACTTGAAAAATATATTTCATTGCAGTAAATTTTTTATTTTCATCGTACTTGTCACCTATCCCAAAGTAATGGCCCTTCCAAGTGCCAACTGATGCACTGTTTGGGCTTGAGAGCCACATCTATTACTGAGAGCTGACTCGGCTCTCTGATTATCCTTGGATATAATTTTGCATAGGGTCTGTTCAATAAGTAATTAAGTATATTGTTGCTTAAAAATTGGATGCAGGGTTCACAGTAGATGAAACTGTCGAAAAGGACATACCAAGAATGGATGCAAGACTCGCTGAAGTTCTGGTTCGCAGGTGGCAGAATGTAAAATCTCAGGCTTTGGGACCAAGTCATTGCCTTGAGAAGTTGTCAGAGGTGAGTCGATACTTAGATAGTTAGATAGTATATGATGGTCATTTGATTATTTAACTGATTTGTGTGTTGTACATCGATTGATGATCATCCATGCTAAATTGTGTGTTAATAGCTTAGATGTTTGACCATCTTTTGGCCGTATTAATGGTGCTTTGATCCAGTTTTTGCATCTATGACCTGATTCGCCTCCTTCGGTCTACTAGTATCATGTAGGGGACTCCAATATTCTTGTTCAAGTCCTTTAATGTAATCAAGTATTACGTAGTATATCGACCCTCTTATATTGAACTGACGCCAAGAAAATGACTGCTAGGTCCTGGATGGCAATATGCTTAATATTTGGACAGACCGTGCAAAGGAGATTTCCGAGCATGGTTGGTTTTGGGACTACAGTTTGTTAAATGTATCTATTGATAGTGTGACTGTATCACTGGATGGCAAGTGTGCCACTGTAGAAGCAACTCTTGAAGAGTCGGCAAATTTAACTGATCTTGCCCAACCAGAGCATAATGATTCTTACAACAGAACCTACACAACTAGGTATCAGATGTCGTATTCGAGTTCTGGATGGAAGATCTCGGAGGGATCTGTTCTCCAATCTTAAGTTGCAGAATATTTCATGGCCTTGCAGTGTATATATCTGGTATTTGTTGACGCTGTGTTGTGTTGTGTTGTTCGCTTATGGTAAATAAGGTATTAGGTCATTCCCAAGTTTTGGATGAAACAGTCATTTCTTTCACAAAAATCCCACTATGTAACATCCGTGCCGACTTTTTTCTTCTCAGCAAAGCCAATTAAGCAAGTTGCAAATTTAACTTTGAATCGGTTGTATTTTTTTTTTTTTTTTTTTCAAGTAATGTCTCCATTAAACGATTGTACTTGTAATGGTAAGATATACGGAGTAAAAATTGAAAATTCACGACGCAAAAGTAAAAACCAAAAATGAGACCGAACGAGATCCGTAACTGTTCATTTGAATTATCCTCTCATTATGTACGGTACAACGATTAAATTTTTGGGGTTAGCAGCAATTTACCAAAATCGTGAAGTTCAGCAAAGTGTGAATCCTACTGTCAAGAAAAACTGTAATCACTGTGAAACAAAAGTTGATATTCAGGACCCAAAGCTGAGTTTAGGCTACAGACGACAAGCCAGATTTCCAACTGTATGATCTGCGGTTGATAATGGTCTTAGGGGTGAGACTGGGTCCAACAAACATCTCCTTTGGCACTTGACCTTCGTCTACAAAACCAACCAGCTTAGCTACAAGAGTGGCACTCTCCCTGATATGTTGCATATCCTTTGTGTCTGTCCAGAGAAGCCGAGCCAGTTGCAGTCGCCTCTGCTTGCTGGTCATCACGATCCCCCACTTCTCAAAAATGGGTTCCCGCTCTTGGACTGGGATCTTCTTGTACATTTGCTTTATTAACATCTCTCTTTCTTGATTCAGTGCCCTCATGCTGCGTTCATCAAAGAGAATAAACATCATATAATCTCGATTTTTTTGTCACCACGAAATATAAATAAAAATGACAATACTTGAAGATTATTATACCTTGAAGATGGTGTATAAATCTGACCATCCATGACAATCTTCTGGCCTTGATCAAATCTGTTCTTGATGAAAGACAACCTTCTGAGCTCCACCTCCAAGTAAAGCTTGTCAGAGGGGTCACCTTTGAACAGCAAGTAGAAGTAGGTTCTGTGGACTAACGGTATATGGCAAGCATGCCATAGTTCAATGATTCTGAATCGTGTACTCTCAAATTCTTCATTCCAGTTCAATGGAGATTGCAAACTGCTTGGTGTTCCCTCTGACATGCAATCTCTTTCCTGCATCCCATATGAAGATATATCTCTGATGCTGTCACTAGATTCGCTGTATTTTGGTTCAGACTCCTCATCCATTACGCCATCCTACAAAATAGTAGAAACCTTGCTTAAATACTGTGATTCTGGGGGTTAGCTGTGTCATGTGCAACCTCATGTCCTGATGCCTGGTAACAGCCTTACACGTAAAAAAAAGAAAAGGTGAACACGGTACTCACCATTTCAGATCGCATTTGGTGGTCAAGCTCACGGCTAGAATCTCCATTTGTTTCTGCAATAGAACTATAAATGCTGGAAGTGTCCGTTACATCTGAATCCTTGGCGTCCTGCTCCATTTCATTACGTATAGCAACCCTCATAGTGGTTGGAAAGCCTGACCTTGACGGATTACCATTGCTCCCATCAGTCATATCCGTTGCCCTAGGCAAGCCCTTTGGCCTTCCTAAGATAGCCGCTCTGTCAAATCCACCAAACGATTGATCCCGATGATGTTGCACCATGTTTTCAAAGGTAGGAGTGGCAAGACTTGTAACTAAAGCTGCCTTGCAACTTCTGCTTCTGCTAAAGCTCAACCCTCTACTACTATATCTGCCTGACTCCACGGGACAAGGAGAGTAGTGCTCGACAGGGTTTCGATTGACCAGGCAGTCAATGGTCTTTTGTAGTTCCCTGATCCGTTTCACCAGTGCATCATATTCAGAGTCAGGGTGATGTGCCTCTGGTTTTTCTTTCTCTTCGGACAATACTGTACACTGTTTTTCATCAGCTGGTGCAGCAATCTCAGCATCAGAGTTATTTTCAGATGTTTTTACACACTCTTTTTCGGATACTGGTGCCTGACACTCTACATCAGACTGATGCGAGTCACTCTCCTGCTCGTTTTCAGATGATACGCTGTACTCTATTTCACTCGCTGGTGCATCATAGACTTCAGAATTTTTCGGCTGAATCTCTTTCTTAACTTGAAATGATAAATTGCTTCCATTTACTGGTGCATTGTACTCCAAGTACTGTGACTCCACTTCCTCCTGTTCTTCAGCTGGTACAGCATGCACTTTCTCAGTTACCAGTGATTCGTAATCTGACTCGGGTGACTCCATTCCTTTCATTTCTTCAGCTGATACAATACACTCTTTCTCAGTAACACCGGTCATTTCCTCCTCGTTCTCCTTCTCTCTTTCCTTTTCTATAACTTCTGGAGTAAAACCCACCAAAGGAACTGATAAGTTTCTTTTCCTGTTGATACTTGCTTCTTCAACTTCAATGCAACGAACCTCTTTGCAATTATCTTCCATTTCTTCATCAGTCCTGGCAGTGGTGATCGTCATTTCTTCCCAACGAGAAGATTGATCATCTGAAGGAACGAAATCTATTGTTGCATGACGAGGCTGCAGGGGTAAGGACTCAGTGGGCAAAAACCTGTGATCATAGTTTTCTAAAACATCAGGCCTTTGAGTGCTAAATCCATAATCACTGCGTTCATCAAGATACCGGAAGGATTCAGATGTCGTTAGGTCCACATCCAACCGCTGATAGTCTGATGTGTCTGATGTTACTGAGGAATCATCTAACCACGAAATTTTCTCCCGTGTTACTGAAGTCTGATGGCTGGACGCATCATCCAGACGCTGTGATCTTAACAGCTCTTCTACTTTTGATTGAGCAAGATCACGTTGCCTGCTAAGTTCTTCCATTTCTTTCTCCATCTGATTATGAAGAAACAGAATGTCAGGGGAATGGTAAATGGATCTATGACAGAAATTAAAAAAAAAAAAAAAACAAACTTATAACTAGCTCATGTGTCCTGAATTGGGAATTTGCATGAAATTAGACAAAATTAATTCAAGAAAATAGGAGAATTGCTCACCTTTTCAATCTGAAGTTCCTTTTCTTTCAGAATAGAAGTAACATCACCCTTTGATGAGACAGATGACACAGTCTTCAGTTCACTTTCTAATTTGGCCAACTCCTTCTTTAAGTGCTTCACTAATGCCTTGTCAGACATCACCACATTCACCTGTGCATTAGTATTCACCTCCTTGGCGCAGCTTGCAAATAAGAGCGTGTTTCTAGATTGGTCTAGGTGACTGTGGGCGGGGCTCATTGTGCAGATAATTGCAGTCCTGGCATTGCCTCCGAGTGAATGGTGCAGTATGCGTGTTAGCTTGGAGTCTCGATAAGGAACGTGCCCATTTCGACCTTTGCTGCATTTCAGGATTAATGCATTAGCTTAAGACATCTTATTCTTGCTTAAATGTACTAAATTATGATCCAGCAGACAGTTGAACAAACCTGAGAGTGCGTATAACTTTTCCGAGGGTGAGCAGACTGCGATTTATGTGGGAACCTTCCTTTAGTCTTGTACCAGTTGACAATGTTTGAGAAGTACGTTCACTTCCAGCAAGATCAACAAAGTTCTATTCAAGTAAACAGTTCAAAAGTTTCAAACAGAGTTTCATTTTACATCTTTGATAAAGCTCTTAGAGCTAAGAGAACAGATTCCACATACCACATTGGCTGTCAGGATGCTCGAATTTCCTCCTCCAAATTGTCGCGCAGAGCTTTCAATGGTCTGAAAATATTCAAAATTGATAAGCAAATCTATCAAGTAATCTTGATTCAGTGGATGTGAAAACAAAAGAGATGATTAGTAAGCCAACAGCATACCAGCCTGAGGATTTGATGAGATCTAGAACTCGTTTCATTGAGACAAGTTTCTCCTGTCTGTCTTTGTGCTACAAGTAAAGATCACAACTTGAATTAAGATATCAATGTGAAAGTACAGGCTACAAACTTTCTCAGCGTAAAAGTCCCTACCTTCACAAACAGCAATGAGCTCGAGAAGATGACTCTTATCCCTCAGAATCTCTTCTGTCAGCCTCTCAACAACTGTTCCTCTCTGTTATCCAACATAGACAAGCATTTCTAACATTACTTCTGTTTACTTAATTAAATGTATAGCGTAATGCGCCAGACCAAATGACTGTAACACGTACCTCAGGATCATCCAAACACCTAAGAGGGGTAGGATCTGCACTTAAGAGGTCCCTGACATGTTCATTGTAGATTTCAATTGCTGAGAACTTCATCACAAATTCCCTCTCTTTATGCTGTTAAACCGTCCAAAAAAGGCCTTTTCATGTCAGCCAAATCATTATTATTTGGTAAAAGATGAGCAAATAAATTCTGATTACCTTCTCTATGTAATCATATATGTCTGTAACAGCATACTGTGTTATCCCACTCATTGTGAATGTCTTTCCACTGCTTGTTTGCCCATATGCAAAGACGCTTGCTATTTAAAGACGATCAGATAGTCAGTTGATCTCAGATAAATGAGTGCCAAGAAGTTGAGAACAAAGAAATATAAGACAGGACAGCATATAAAAGATGACTCACAGTTAATCCCATTTAGGACAGAAAGAGCAACTTCTTTAGCAGCTTCCTCATAAACTTTCTTTGTCGAGCAATCGTTCCCAAATACTCTGTCTATCGCCCATTTAAGCAAAATCAAAAGGAATAAAGGTTCAGTAATAAATAAAAACAGACTCAGAAAATGAGAACCAATGTTTCATGGTTAATTTACAATCAGAAACAACTTTTGCATAGTTAGCTAGGCAATGCTACCTACATGATGATTATCTGAACAAAAATTCGATGTTTGAGGTATAGATTACCAAAATTGTAAGCAGTGGGATACGCGGACCGCTCCCCCAGGCAGTTCTTGAATATGATGGTAGTGTTGTTGATGCACTCCCAATCAGCAAAGTCATTGCCCTGAATTTCCTTTTCATTGAGAGGCCTTAATCTCACAGACACACATATTTTCTCGTGGCGAGCATCAGACCCATGCACCAGGTCTTGATCCCCACCTTCTAACACCATTTTCCTGCCCTCACCCTCACCCCAACTCCACCCCTTCGGAATGTCCCGTCTCTCTACCTGCCTTCTGTTCAATGTAGCCTTAAAGTCCCTTGTAAAGCAATCAACAGATGATCAACTCTTTGGGACGTCTTTACGACAACCTACTTGATACTTAAAGGCAAGAAAATTGATGCAGAATCTGAAATGCCAAAACAACAAGACGTGACATGAAGATTTTTGCACCAGCTACAATTGCCATATTAGGCATAGCAAGGAAAACATTGACATTGTCAGCTTTCTTTTTTTAACAAAAATGACAATACTATTCAATTCACAGCTGTTTGCAGGTAGGGGATATACAGCCATACAGCTACATTCCTTCACAATATCAACGCTATCTCAGAATCAGTCTCATTGGAAGAAAGGTTATATACTGTAATAGAATTTGACAACAATAACAAGTTGGAATCTTTAATACCAACAATTTATCATTGTATATCATAACAGACTTGTCCAAAATGATGAGATAGGTTGGTCTTACTCGCAAAGATTAACCTAGGATCTCGTGCTTGAAATATTCAGAAATTTAACCCATCAGAAACTCAGAATACAATACAAATGAAACAGTCAATGCTAAAAAACTTCTTAATACGATTTTTTTTTTACCTGCAACCTCCGTTCAAACCCACCGCGAAAATGATTAAATTCTGATCCTAGTTCAATGTGGTAAATCAAAAGATAAATTTTTTACGTTGACAAAAAATCAGAAAAAAAAAAGGTATTCTGACATTCTGTGTGTTTGAAGATTGGAAAATGGGGAAATTGGAGAAATTGGAGGAATAGAAAATGCGAAAATGTAGGGAGTGGAAGGGGAGTTTTCCATAGTTGTCATGTCCACTTTGATTTTGAAAGATGAAGACCTGTTAACACTTTTAACTGTCATTTTCTGTCCACCACCAATTTTAACTGCCATTGTATTAAACAGAAATCCAGAATATATGTATTCTCATACTTGTACATAATATCAACCAATTCTAAGGTACACCAAACGTCCTTCAAGACATTGCCTTATACGCAAGAAAAATGTGGGTCTGTTGCATCGTTATCGTCATTATCGTTACCTCCCGATGTCTATAGAAAGGGTCCCCCTTCAAGCGGGCTAAGGAAGGTTGGATGTAACGCCCTTTTCCGGGCTAAAAAGGAGACGATTTTGCCAAGTTACCCTTGAAAGGAAAGGTTTCGATTACTAAAACATTTAAAAAAGAAAACCAATGTCAACAGATTTAAGGGGGGACAATGGGTAAGTCTGGTTAAGTGGTTATATTATATAGTACTAAACACTGAATATATATGAGAATAAGTCTAAAACATACAGATACAGCAGCAGACCTAGCACCCAGAGAACCAATCTCTCATTTTCACCCCAGAGCACCAAGCTAGCTAAAATTAACACTTGACGAAGTTCCAAACCGGATCGGAACTTTTGTGACTGATTCCCCACAATAGTTTTTACCACTCATAAGTCATCAGACTCATCACCTATGTTACACAGACTCTCAGTATCACCTCACATACCTATGTCGGACTCTCGACACGTGGACATGAGTGTGAAACTTAGACACTTCCTCTTCAACCAAAAACATGAAGAATCCTAAAATAGCCAAATCTGACACTCAGAGAGACACACACACACCCCTATATAGGATCCTTCAATTCTAAACCTATTGATGATATAGCACAAGAGATTGATGTTTAAACTCCTCGAACTCTCGTGCACCCCCACAACTGTGCTTCACAGAGTGAGAGTGCAAGAGCTGATATTAGGAGTGTAAAACGTTGATGTCCCACACTTAATCTAGAGCGTAACCATAATGACGAGCATAAGAAACAAGGTGGTCCATCTCGTGCTCCATATTAATGCTTCCATCCATGTCAATATCCGAGTAATGAATGGCACGATCAGCCCTATACGCAGGAACACGAGATCCAAGCTCCCGAAATGCCTCCGTCAGCTCATCCTTGTCGAGATGCCCATCGCCATTCTTGTCACAGTTAGTGAAAAACCGCCTCAGCTGCTCTCCACTAAGTTGAATCCTCATAGACTTCGGCTTCCATCGCATATTGCTCCCGCGCCTCCCCCAGCTGCTTTTGCTACCCATATGATGGCTTACAGATCAACTGTTCTTTGGTTTACCAGGGGTCTTGTGGGGAATAAGATACCAAAGACAAGCTTATATATAATCATCAAAAAGTTCTTAAGGCATGGATTTTGTGCTCAGAGAATATCATATATGTGCTAAGATAATGTAGTATATATCCTATGGTTCATATTTTGCCATTAAAGTTATATCTTCCATCCACTAATGTCAAATGGGTGTTTCCTTCTCTGATTTATCTAATTGTTGATACTGTCGTTCAATTTGATGACTGACAACTGAAATATCTCACGTTTATTTCATGTTAATCAACCATTTCTGTCAGAATCAGGACCGAATAATTTATTTTGGCATAAAAGTTATATCTCACGTTTAATGTCAGATTAGTGATTTAAGGTGACATTGAATCAGGTCGTCCTTAATTGTCAACTAATTGATTTGCTTGAACAAAGAACAGATCTTCCTAAACCTTTATTGTCTCTAATCTTCATTATAATAAAGCCTTAAATGTAAGATGTAAGAACGAACAGCTGCAGCCTGCAGCAGAGCTGCACTCTGAACCGGAGTAATAAAGTAAGGAACCGCGATATCTGCTGTTGTGAGTCCTCAACAGAGGAATCAGGTGAATAACATTATAAGAATGTACTGTCTACATAAGATCTTAAAGGTCAAATGTAGCTACTAAAGTTTAGAGTATACTATCCATAAGATGTTTTTCCTGAACGGGAATACTAATCATAGGTCATCTAAAGGACGGAGGAGTATGATATTTAATAATCATTCGATTAGTTGTTCAAAGAGACATAGTATTGTCAAAACATTCAGTAAACTAGACTACTTCTGAGGGTCTGGAACCAAGAATGGGAGCACCAAACTCCTCTATTATAGAAATTTGGAGAGTATATAATAACAACTGGTTGTAAATTATTGCAGTTGAACACAGAATGCTCGAAAATCAGCAAGTAGCACAGTGGTGATCAGAGAGCACAGAAAACTTATTGCTAGAAGCTAAGATTCACAGTAAGGAAGAAAACATAAATCGAAAGAAGACAGAAAGAAACTCACGGCAGCATCTTATGCAATTTGCAAGAATGTTTCACCTTGAACAGAATAAGAGACCAAAACATCAGCTCATAGTCTCCAGCATATTTCATTGTCTTTTGTATCAATGAATATTTTAAGTATGTATCAAAATTTTCGTTATACTTTAAGCTCCTTGACAATGAGCAGAAAAATAGGACCAGGGGTACACACTAACCTGCTTAGTAATGGTATGTGAATCAGTGAGTGAAGAGTACTATCCAAAAAGCAATCCAAGAGACCACCAAAAAACTTGACTTCTACCATGCGTGAGTCATAACATCTGCAAGAGCATGCTGTGAAAGTTGGATTGATATAATATGCCTTCATATAGCCATTGTTTGGCCACGCTAATTCAAGCCGAAAACCTCACATAGAGCAGCAACCCGAAGGAACTTTATAGCAGGTGGCACCATACCAAGGCGGCAATGCCCTTCTGATCAAGCCATTTTAGAACAAATCCTTGAAGAAAGGTTTTGTATGTACATAGATCGCCAAGACGCCAATAAGGTTGGAGGAAATACTAACAGAGCAAGCACAGGAAAAATTAGCAACAGTTCAGCCTAGTTTTCCCTTCAAGGATTCATGGCAGGGAAATTCATACCATCCAACCACTGGTCTAGAAATGCTGACTTGTGGATTACACTCCTCCGCAGAATATTGTAAATTAAAACCCACCAAAAATCAAGTTACCAGAAATCACCACAAGAGCATTCACCATTCTTAAAATGATGAAATCTCTTAACATCTCTCACGATAATCACTCTCTGCGTCAGTTTAGAAATGTACTTGATTGCGTTATGGCAGTCCCCACAGATCCGAAGGTTCTTGAAAACCCTTATTGTAGCTCCAACAGGAAGCTTTAACAGCCCGTAGGCAACTGCGATCTTCTCACTGTGAGTAGACAAGCTGTACTCTTTCTGTTCTGACTCCATATCATGCAATACATACTTGGTGTCAGGAATGTATCCCAGCTCCCTTAATCTTGGTCCCAATTGTTCAAGATAGTCATAAACTGCCTGTACCTCCGGGTGTGAAGTGTCATCCACCAAGAAGACATGCACCATATTTTCAACATCTATCCAACTACAAGCAGGCTCCTTCTTCACGCCTCTGTCTCTCATAAGCGCTCTCACCCTTGCCACATCATTCCACTGCCCTGCAGCTGCGTACATGTTTGACAATAATATGTAAGTGCCATCATTTTGTGTTATCAGATTCAAGACTTTTTCCGCAACTTTAACCCCAAGATCCAAATTCCCATGGATACGGCATCCAGCAAGCATAGCCTCCCACACAGGTGCCTTTGGCTCAGAAGGCATAGTCCTGATCAGTTCTTCAGCTTCAGAGAATTTCCCAGCTCGACAAAACAAGTCAATCATTCTTGCATAGTGATCTTCTCCTGGAAATATTTGGTATTTATGCATGGAATCAAAATAAAGGCGTCCTTGCTGGACCAGTCCAGAGTGGCTGCAAGCAGTGAGAATGGTAAGAAATGTGATCCGGTCAGGTAAAATCCCCACTTCAAGCATCTGCTCATAAAGCTCCAACGCCTGAACACCATGCCCATGATGGCCAAAAGCAGCAATCATGGCATTCCATGACACAGAATCTACTGAAGGCATGGTGGTGAAAATTAAGTTTGCATCCTCAACATTGCCGCATCTTGCATACATAGTAATGAGAGCATTTCCCATAGAAATGCTAGACTCATATCCTAAGCGGATGACCTGTGAATGGAGCTGTCTTCCCTGGTCCAATGCTCCAAGGTTTGAGCAAGCTGCCGCAGCCCCAGCATACGAATAATCACAGGGCTGAAATCCTTCATGTCTCATCCGATTCAGTAACCTAATCCCTTGTTCCCCAAGTCCATTCTGTGCATAGGCTGCTATCATTACAGCCCAAGACAAGTGGTTCTTCTCTGTCATTTTATTAAATAAATCTTCCGCTTCTATAACTTGCCCGGCAGTTGCATAACCAGAGAGTATTGAATTCCACGAAACTATATCTTTAACAGGGGTCTCTTCAAAAATATGCCTAGCTTCACGCATTTTGCCGCTTTTGCAGTACAATGAGACCAGCACATTACATATAGAAGATGAAAGTCTGGCTTTGCCTTTTAGCTCCTTTCGCAAAATGCGAGCATGTATCTCCCTTCCAGTCCCAAACAACCCAGAACTAGCACAACCACCAAGAACGTTTGTATATGTATACTCATCATGTGCTGTACCTTCAACATTCATCCTCTTAAACAGCTCAAACGCCTCCAAATAGAAACCATGGTGCACATAACCTGAAATCACGGCATTCCACACTGCCACTGGCTTCTCATCCGTGGACTCAAAAACATCCCGAGCTGAAACAAGGTCACGATTCCTAGCATACCCTGTGATCATCGTGGTCAATGTCAGCTCATCCTTGACCTCCATCTCATCAAACAGCATACGAGCTTCCCTCAACAGCGATGAAGACACCACAGATCGCGAACAAGCACATTTCACATAAAGCGATATAAGTGAATTCAACACCGACTTAGAACTCCCCAACCCCGACTTCACCATAGCACAATGCAACTGATAACACTGCCTCGCATCGTCAGCAATCAAGCTCAAAGCACTAATAACACCACTATAAGTAAAATGATCCGGCTTTACGCCATCACGCAACATCTCCCAAAACAACTGAATAGCAGCCGTCCCATCACCATCGTGATTATAACCCGTAATCATCGCATTATAACTCACACCATCACGCATACGGACCGGGATTTCATCGAAAATTCTTCTCGACTCCTTCAAATTCCTCAAACTACAATACGCAGACACCATAGTAGTACTCGCAACAATACTTGGTTCAGGCATTTCGTCGAACAGGTGTCGTGCATACGCAACCTTGCCGGTCTTACAGTACACATTGATCAGGCTGGCAAGAGTGAAGCCACGTGGCATGAACCCGGAAGTTATCATGTGGCCATGGACAACCCGGGCCCGGGAAAAAGCGGGCGGGCCGGGCGGGTTGCATAGTTTGAGTTGGGTAACATAGTATGCGGCTAATTCTCGGAAATCTAAGGTGGCGGGAAAATTGGATTGGGCGAAGTTTGTGAGTTGACGAGCTGCATTTCTCATTTCTGGGTTTTTCAAGAATCATGTTCTTCAATTAACAATTGTGATTGCGAATGTAATTATATGAATTAACGAGAAAATTATTTTGGAGGGAAATATAATTCAATCTCATTTTGGTTTTTTTTTTTTTTTTTTGGGCTGACCTTTTTTTTTTTTTTTTTTGATTGGGCTTTCATGTTAGCCTTGAAATTTTTGGGTGTGTTTTATAGGTATTGCCCACGATCGATATAAATTTTCAGGTCGGGTTCGAGTCAGACCAAAGAACAAGTGGACAACCGATAGGCGATTGTCGATAGTGTAGTCAATCTTTTAAAACCAAAACCGTAAAAGAAATAATAATAAGAGAATGTCTCTGAGTACACAATTTTCATTATTCGTATCATGAGAAATAGGCTTTTGAACGCGATAAACTAAAAACTAAAAATAGACGGTGATAACGAATTAGAGTGATGACTGACGAGTCAACTCTTATGTCGTATTTGATTTAGGGCGATGATTTTTTCAATGCAGTAATTACTATCGCCAAGACAGATTCATTGAATCTGGTCCATATAATGGACATATTTGTCTTGGAAAATACTGATTTGCCAAAATTATCACCCTTGATTTACGGAAGGTCGGTATTGAGCCAGCCGAGGTATGGTCCATGCATCAGGCCTTAGCTTCACATTCAATTACTGTAGACTCGACTTTGTGTTGGGAAATATGATCAATCTCCCACGCGCCGCGGAAGTAAACCAATCGACAATAATAAATAAAAGTAGAAAATACGTAAGTTAATAAGGTGAGACACAGATTTTAGGGACTAAACCCATGGCAAAACCCTCCAATTCCGGAGGTAAAACCCACCAGCAAAACCGCTGAATTCCACTATATAAAATAGCACCAGTACAACCACCGTCTCGAATTACAACACCGAATTCGAAACACGCTACAAATCAGGAACAAAGATAAATTACCCCTAACTTCCGAGTATAATTAATAATCACCAATTAATAATACTTTTAGAGATAAACCACACCTGAATAGATAAACTAACCGTTCCTGTACTGTAAACGAACCTTGTACTGAACCGAGATATGAATCTCAACCGCAAGAGTCGACTTGCGCCAGCAGCTACACTCCCACACCAAGACTTGAACCGTCTTGAACACCCGCTAATACTAGCCCGTGTATACCTCCGTGAGAGAAGGAGAAAACCAAGCAAATGTGTACCAATTTGCTTTTGTCGTAGCTACTTGTAAAAACCAAGGAATTCAGATTCCTTTTTATACCACATTAGCCGACACTTTGTTTGCCAAAACAAAGTCCACCAAACTTTCCAAATCCAAGAATTAACCAACTTGGCAATTCTTTGGGTTGGACCGTGGGTATAAACCCAACACTTTGGTTACTCGAATAATCATTATATCACCTTGATGGTCTCACTAATTAAGCATATTTTCTCATCCATCCGAATTCATGCACATTTTCTTTCTTTTTGTAAAGAAGTAGGAAGACTAGGACTAGGAGTATGAAGCTGAAGAAAAAGTGTCTGAAGAGTCAAGAATGGGTATTGATTGTTGATTGATTGTATTCCCTTTCCATGAGGTACAATGAAAGGGAAATGATTGATCATACATTCATACAATACTAAATGTTGTTGGAGGACAACTAACAACTAATCTAGCTGGAAATGAATCTACTTTTAATCCATTACACAATCCACCCAACACCTTAAAATACAGTTAAAAGGTCCCAAACCACCAACCAACTAATATATAATTAACACTAATAATACTATAATAGTGTTATATAACCCTTTTTAAAGATTGCATCACCAACTTGATTGATCTTCTACTCTTATATTATTGTAAAGGGGATGCTATGGTCACTCTCTTTGGGAAAGTGTTTATGGACACTCCACCTTCCATTGGTTGTAAGGTATAAATGTTGCAATTAATACACTAAGTATATGATTATTTTTTTCCTTGATAGTCAATGGAAGGTGGAGTGTTCAAGATCACTCTCCTAAGGAGAGTGACCATAGCATCCCTCTGTTGTAAAAAAGTTACCCAAAAACATTTTCACGATAGTTTATTGTAAAATCAACTTGATTATAAGTTAACACTCTTGAGTTAAAATCTATTTACAAATGAATATGATGACATTATTTACTTTTATTTCTCAAATAGTTAAATTGAAAACATTTCATACTTGTGTTAAAACTTAAAATGACCGCATATATTAATTTAGTTTAGTGATAACGCTACGGCATGAATCGGTCGACTCACACCCTACCACATATATTAATTTAGGCTAGTGATAACGCTACGGCATGAATCAATCGATCCACGCCCCTATGTGTTGGACCGTTGGCACATGTCATATACCCGACATAGAGATCACATGGGCGTGAATTAATTGGTTCATGTTGTGGATTCACAACTATTAATATAAGGAAACTAAACAAAACTAATGAACTACTCAATCTACGCCATCATTAGACCAACTCATAACTCCTGTTATTTTAAGGGAACAAAGTAAACAACCAAACAAAAAGACAGCAAATTCAGAGCATTTCTAAAACAAACAAATTTGTTGTTTGTAAATGGAAATTAATAACAGTAAAATTCCCCAACATGTTTCTGTCCATTTTTATCAGTCCTACCACCATCACCATCATCATTCCTCCACCAGGTAACAGAAAAACAAATACAAAGACATCACAAATTTCATAAAGACAAAAAATTAAGAAGAAAGAGAAAGAACAAACTTTAAAAAAAGAAAAAGAAAAATAAAAAAAGAGGGTTCTTTCTCTTTCTCCCTCTCTCTCTCCTAAATTTCTCACCTTTCATTTCAGATCCAGAGTTTTGGCCGATTACCCAGATATTAATTTTCCCCCAATTGCATAATTATCCAATTTTCCCCAATTTTTATTAATTGGGTAAAAAACCCTAGAAAACGGGGGAAGGGAAGAAAAACCCTAATTTTTGTTGGAAATGGCGACGAGGGGGTCGAGATCAGAGAAAGTTAGGAGAATTTTCGAGCAATTTGATTTGAATAAAGATGGTGGGTTGAATAGGGCGGAAATGGCGGCCCTCGTCGTCGCCGTAAACCCTAGAGTTAAATTTTCCGACGAACAAATCAATGCGATTCTCGACGAAGTTTTCCGTACTTACGGCGAGTTTATCGACGGCGATAAGGGGTTGACGTACGACGGACTTATGCGTACGTATGACGACGGCGCCGGTGACGTGGACCGTGATTTTGAGGCGCTGAATCTTGACCTTAACGCTGCCGTCGGCGGTGGCGAAAATGATGGTGTATTGGCGGAGGCGTCGACGTCGTCGGTGGTTATTGACGACGGAGCATTGGAGCCGGCGAAGAAGCAGAGGACGGCGGCGTGGGCGGCGTCACCGAATCATGGGATTGTGTTTGATGACACGTGGAAGCTTGTGGATGATTTGGAGGTGTTGATAAAGAGGTTGAAATCGAAACAAATTAAAGATGGGAAATTGAAGAATGATATCTCCGACGTGTTTTCCGACGCCGGTTGGTCGAGGGAATTCGGGCCGTCGTCGGAGATTTCGGAGAACGGTAACAAGAGGGTCAATTGGGTGGAATCAGGGCATGATTATGTGACATTTGTGAAGGATTTAGGAGGTTTAAGAAGTAGAGCTGATGCGTCAAGATCACGCGAAGAAGCATTTGATGGGCATATGGCAATTGGTAGAGTCTTGTACGAGAATCATTTGTATAAAGAGAGTTTAGTGAGCTTCAAGCGAGCTTGTGAGTTACAACCTGTTGATGTTCGGCCACATTTTCGAGCGGGGAATTGCTTGTATGCTTTAGGGAGGTTTCCTGAGGCGAAGGAGGAGTTTCAGCTGGCGTTGGAGGCGGCCGAGACCGGTGGGAATCAATGGGCGTACCTATTGCCTCAAATTCATGTGAATTTGGGGATTGCACTTGAAGGTGAAGGTATGGTTTTAAGTGCTTGTGAACATTATAGAGAAGCTGCTATTTTGTATCCTACTCATTATAGGGCGCTTAAGCTTTTGGGTAGTGCTTTGTTTGGGGTAGGGGAGTATAGGGCTGCTGTTAAGGCTTTAGAAGAAGCTATCTTTATGAAACCTGATTATGCTGATGCACATTGTGATTTAGCTTCGGCTTTACACGCGTTAGGGGATGATGAGAGGGCTATTGTCGAGTTTCAGAAGGCAATTGACTTGACCCCGGGGCATGTGGACGCTTTGTATAATTTGGGTGGGTTGTATATGGATATGGGGAGGTATCAGAGGGCTTCTGAGATGTACACTAGGGTTTTGACCTTGTGGCCGAATCATTGGCGGGCACAGCTGAATAAAGCTGTGTCTTTGTTGGGTGCTGGTGAGTCGGATGAGGCTAAGAAGGCAATGAAGGAGGCATTGAAGATGACGAATAGGGTTGAGGTTCATGATGCTATTGCTCATATGAAGCAGTTGCATAAGAAGAAAGTTAAGGCTAATGGAGGTGTCAACGGAGAGAACGCGTTTGTTATTGTTGATCCGTTGAAGTTTAAGACTGTGGGTGATAGGACGACGTCTAGGCAGGAGTTGGCGACTGCCCTTGAGATCAGGGCGTTTCAGAGGTTGTCAAGGTTGGGGAGATGTGATGTGGATTCTGTGAAGAGAGAGATCACTGATAATGATGTTCCTTTGTCTTTCTCTGGTACTGGTATTCCTGAGAAAACGATACGCAAGAATACTCTTGAGGGATTGCTCCGCAGGATGCTCAGTTTTTTGAAGCCTGAGACTTTCCAAGAAGCAGTCAAAGCTATAAATGAGAGAATACTATCTGCACTTGATGAGTCGGGATTGGGCAGGGTGGATATTGGCATGTTTTATGCTATTATCGCTCCCATTTGTGGTGGTTCTCCAGACAAACGGAAACGGGTTGCATTCGAGGCACTCCTGTATCGCCCTGTTAATGAAGGGAACGGTCAGTTGAGAAAATCAGATGCCACCAGGTATTTGAAGATGTTGAGAGCCATCTACATTCCTTCACGTGGATCGAGTGAGATGTTCGAAGTCCATGGAGAGACTGATGCTTCAACAGTCTCTTTGACAGAGTTCCTTGTAATGTTTGATGATGCAGAATGGGGTTTTGGCATTATGTCCACTCTGGTGAAGCTGGAGACAGGGGACAGGGTTCGCCATGGCCATTATGTTTGCTCAGTTTGCCGGTACCCCATCATCGGTTCTCGGTTTAAGGAGGCCAAAGCTCACTTTAGTTTATGTAATCAGTGCTACAGCGAAGGCAAAGTGCCTTCGGCTGTGAAGCAGGAAGAATTTTCATTCAGGGAATACTATAGTGAGACAGAAGCCGCGAAAGATAAGTTCAAATGTTTTGGTTCCAAAAAGAATCAATCTTGATATTAATTTGCTTAGCTAGTTTTTCATCTTGTCAATTGTGTATTATTATGATATCATCATGTTAATTGGTAGGAGTTAGTTAGTTTGAGTGTGAATTATGTAGGCAGTGGATGTGTGCAGAAGCTATGTGTTCCCCTGTATAGTGATCCTACTCTTTAGTGCTTTATGTGAAATCTGTTTTGAGTCTCATTTCTCAACTTCTTATGACATTGTGGTATCTGTGGATGTTTACTTTTTCTGTTGCGCCTGGCAGGAGTGAGTCCCGTTCTCGGATAGCGCCTTTGTTTAGTTACAATATGGATCATCCGTCCCTCATTATGTACGCTTATATATACCCACTTCAAGATACTCTCGATTCACCAGATAAACAGGTTTATTTAGGTTTCTTCTCAAACTGGAGAAGTGCTAATGGTTAACCAGCTGGGGTAGTACCTTAATGTTTATTGAACCTCTCACTGAGTTTTTCCCGTTTGATAACATGTTCTGTACTTCGCTCCATCCGACGTAATGTTGCAGGTACTTTGGTGGTGATACGAGTTGCTTATCCATGGTGCAGGGCATTCACATTGTAGGATTAACTTCTGATGATCGCGGTGATCTTAGTTCATTATCCATTAGTAGGGTATGGTAAAATTGGATAATCCAAGGGTAAAGTTGATCTTGTAGGATCATTTCGTCATAGAGAGGGAGGCATCCCTTTTCGGTTGGGAAAGATGAGCTTTTTATAAAGAATTGATCATAGAAGACTAAAGTTTATTACTTTGTTAAAATGATTGTGGTGATGGTAGTGTATTTTTTTTTTTTTTTTTTTTTTTTTTTTTTTGAGGGGAAAAAAAAGGAAGGTGGTGAATTGGTGATAGTATAGTTCATTGTGAAGTTGACCCTTTCAGAAAAATTGCCCCGTAATAGGAGGGGGCTGAAAGATTCCCCTAAAAAAAAAAAAGAAAAAAAGTAGGGAGACATAATTTTTCTACTATAGGTGTTCTACGATACATGGAAGATGTAGGAATAACCTACATCTTGCGTACACATGCAAGAAACATGAGAGGTATGTTCGCCGGCTAAGCCGCGAATTAGAAGTTCTGATCGATTTTTAAAATTGGAAGTTAACCATGCAAATGTGCCCTCAAATCTACCTCTATTGAGTCTGGCTTACTCATGAAGATTTCATGTCTAGTAGTTTTGGGCTTCCTGATTGCCCCTTACATTTCAACATCACTGAGCGCATTGCCACCACCCCCTCCGCCTCCATACCACTTCAGGCAGTTAATTCCTGCAGCCTCTCCCGACTATTTGCTTTATGATACGGCAGACGCGATATCACCTAGCTGGTCCCAGGCCGAAAAATGTGCAGAGGATGACAGCCCAGTCGAAGAAGCAGATTATGGGTATTGGAGTCCACGGCCTTATTATAACGGAGACCGTGCAGCTCCTATTCCACATGCCACGGTACCAAACTAGTACTCCGTATTTGTTACCAATGCCTTTTCATAGTTTCTATGTAATCATAGATAATACTGCTCCCTCTGTTCTTTTCATTTGTTATTAACGTTTTACTTTGAATATGTAAGAATAACTCAAACCAGACGTTAACAATGAAAAGAACGGAGGGAGTAGTCAACAACGCATCAATAGAAAAGCATTCGCGTTTAATTTCCTGTAAGATGCAATAGCCACCGATGTCTATGAAATGGGTAATCATTCGTTTATTTTCCTCTTCATCAGCAACAAATTGGACTAAGACCATTTTCGTGAGGCAAATTGAAATACACCAAAGTACGAGCAAATTCACAAGGACCTAGATTCAAAATCCAGTGCTAATTTTGCGGAGAAAACCATACGGAAGGATGCTCAGTTCCTTGACGCTTAAGACTCCAATAAACACTGAAAGCTATATTGAGAGAATACTATTAGAGCTTGATGAATTGCAAACAAGAAAAACAGAGTAAACTGTAAATGTATCATTTCGTATTCGAAATTTTTGTAATACAACAAAATCAAAGGTTAACACATAAGTGAATCGCCTCCAATAAAATCAAAAAACAAATAAAGCACACAATATTAGTACTCAAACATGTGTTACATGTCAGATTTCCATAGTAATGACCTTCACTGCTAAATCATCAGACTCTTATATAAGGTATTACGTCGAGTCGTCTACTAGTGACAATAAACCGTCGGCATCACAATTCACAAAGCTTGGCTTGAGATTTAGGACCTGATTTCCCGGAACCAATCCTTAGGAACGTTAATTTCTTAACCACTTGGTCAACCTTAACGGCTTAACTTGATACTTGGATTACAACTTTTAACTTAAACTAACTTAAAATTCGTAACTATCGTAAGGAATTAACTTTGGTCCTTCTTTGAGATGAAACCCTTTTGCTAATCTTCTTCTTCTTCTTCTTCTGAACGCGAGATACGAGATACTATCGTAAGGAATTGTTGGTTTTCTTTGCTCTCTCTATCAGCAACACAATGAGAATTTAGACGTTGTAGAAAGAGAAAAAAAAAAAAAAAGGCAAACCAGTGCAGATGTAATTTGAACTCTGAAGTTACAAGGATAACAAAAATTCGCAACGATCCAGGTTCATATGTCTAATTAATTCATATTTCAAGTATCTGACATTCTGACCTCAACTAAAAAACAAAAAAAAAACTGATCTATGATTAACAAAACTTGGGCGACAAATACAGATAAGATACAAATAGCTGAAGTTGGTAGCTCCATCGCCATGTCGTACCGGGAGTTAAAATTGCAGCAGCAGTTTGCGGACAAGGAAGGAGGGCAAATTAAAGCATATCCCCGTTCACCCATTGTCCCAAGATGTTTAGGAAGGTCTCCACTAACTTTACTAGAAAACCAGCCAAAGCCTTGAACTGTAGGATTTAATACACACTTCTTAGCAAGAGTGCCATGCTGCCATATTACCTGGATAGCAATTTGATAGTACACTGTTAGAAGAGCATTCTTAGCTAGAAAATTGTGAGCAACAATTAATATTCGCTTGTGGCATATGACACGAGTAACTTCAGAAGGCAGTCGTCTGTGCATTATATAACCACTAAATGGACATGAAGTTAGGGATAACTAAAATTACAACCATAATACACAATTCTCCAACTAGACTCTAGGCCACTCGAGGAACAAGCAACCAAACATATCACAGCCAATCTAAAATAATCTTTGACAACAATCAGAGGTGCCCTGTATTTAAAAAAAAAAAAAAAAAAGCGCAAATGCACGGCCAGGGCACCAAATCTGGTGTGTTTAACCCAATTTACCCACGACTCTGCCTGGGCGTGCAAATTAGAAGCAAAGGCAATAAAGAGTATCAAGTTGAAGCCTGCAGGCAGAAATGCAAGACATAGGCAAACTCAGAGGAATCATGAACGATGCAAAAGCTTATTTGAACATGCACTATTTTTTTGTGGCTCTTCCAGTTACACCGAATGAAGAGGTGCTCTAGTGTTGCTTCAGATAGTCAGTTCAAAATGAAATCAGCCCTAATCAAAAGTGCTCAGTGTTGAACAAGGTCACCTAGCCTCTTGCCTTCCCCACTCACCCAAAGAGCCCCAACAGGGAAGAGGTTCGGAAGAAAGGGCCAAGTTTATAACAGAAAGGGATTGACTTTTACCCATGAATGTTCGATACAAGTACTTCAGAGGTGGATACAAGCATTATGGTCAAGGCTAAAAAGGAAAATAATCCTCAGAGGAAATCATGTACTTACGTAAGATGGATTGACGATGGACCAGAATAAGCAGCAACTTTCTGTGCACGAGTAGCTTCCCCACGGTAAACTCCCTTCAATTCTTTCTTTACACGCCTCGCCTCTCGCTTTTCTTCCTTCACAGAGGCCTGATAAAATCAGCACTATGTTATGTGTGTCTCAACTCTCAAGGTTTAGTTGCAACAACAATGCCTGCAGGAATGACATGCATAAAAAGTCGAGTATGCGTACATAGTTACATTACCTTTCTTTCTTTCTTCTCTTCCTTGGACTCCTGACCATGAGGTTTTCTTATCTGTGGCTCATTTTTGGCAACAGGCTTTGTTTTCTCTTTAGTTGTTTTCCTTCCATTCGGCAAGTAGTCCACAGGCAGCTTGTCCTTCCCTCCAAGTGAAATCATATTGCCAGTTCCGTTTTTCAAGGCTCCAGAGAGTGTCTCTGCCAGCCTTTTCTTTCTACCAAAGTCCGGAGCATTAATCTTTCCAGGGTGATTATCAAGGTTTGAGTATGTAGACACAATGGTCTCACAATCGAAATTCTCTGACTCATCACTACTTTCCTCCACAATTACAACATCATTGTCATCTTCGTCTTCATTCTCGTATTTCTTAGCATATTCAACACACCGGCGGACAACTTCTACTGCTTCACTGTCGTGAGAAATATCAGCAGGAGCCCTATAGTTTTCATCAAGCTCTACGTTGTCTAACTCCTGACCCTTCAAGGCATTATTAAGCTTTTCTGCAAGCGATATATCTTCTTCGGCAATCAACTCATCGCATTCATCATCACTATCAGTCCCATATTCTTGACTTTCAAGCTGCCAGAACCAAAAAGAAAAGAAGGAAGAAGATATAACCAGAAAGTACGAGATAAAGCCCAATCAAACATGAGAAAGGAAGGAATGCATTCTGTTGCTCAAGGAAATTAAGTCAATCTTCAAGCTTGCAAGACCATACCTTTACCCAGGTATCTTGACTATGCAAAGTACCAACTGAATATGGCTATTGAAAAATTAATAATTGGTGTTTATGCGAGTATAAAAAATGTGAGATAAGGCAGATGAAAGCAACAATAACATATTTTCGGAATGATTTGGAATCGCCTAGCATGAAGTGCCAAATGGAACAGTTCAACACTATAATGGCAAGCTTGACAGATAATCACACAGCCTATTTTACAATTATTCAACAGAGAAATACTTACCAAGTCAAACTGCTGATCTAACAAACGCTGAACTCTAGGCTTCTCAGTGAAACTCACACCGGCATCCCCAATAAATTTACCGGCTACTCCATTGTAAACTTCGCGTGAACTGAAGGCATCGGATTTAGTCTGAACCTCGTCTTGGGCCTCGCTAACAGCATCAGAAAAAATATCACTAGTATCTCCAGGTATATTAGCTTGAACAACAAAATCCTCTTCTAAATCATCAACATCAGAACCAAACTCAGATTCAGCCTCGTCAAGCAACTTGGCAATTTCAGGATCAACAGCTTTCTGGACTCTCACATTCACAGACTTCTCTGCAACTTTGTACAATATATTTGGAGTCGCAATTTCACTTGCTTGAAGTATACGAACCCTTGAAGCATCATATGCCTAAACATTGTCACTTACAAAATTTTAGCCAGTCATACTTTAACACAGTCCACTACAAACAAACCAAATGAGATAACACAAAAAATTACGACACGAGGTCACTATATGAAACTATCATGTCAAAAAGATATAGAAATGACCTTAATATCATCGGGGACATCATGAAGATTCGCCTTAGGGTTTTCGTAAAAAGCAGACCCACCACCAGTGTTCCGAATCTCTCTCAAATGAGACAAATAATTGTAACCATCATCCGGAAATCCAAGCTCCAATATCTCTCTCCTCACACGATCAGGCAATGAAGAAGAAGACTGCCCTACACCTCCCGGATGACCACTAGACCCCTCACAATAATCGACATCATCAGGAGCGTCAGCAAATATCGAATTAGGATCATCTTCGGGACTCTCCTCATACTCCCCATCATCCAACCCCGTAATTGACACCGGGTTATTGTCGACACGGACAAAAACACGGTCATTCTCCGGCCCTTCGGCGTATACGGGATCAGAAGAGTCTCGTGCAAGTAGGCAGAAAGTCGCCGCCTTTTTCTTATCTATAAACTTCTTCTTCCCCATTTTCCTAAACTAGTAAAAACCAAGCAAAAATCAAACTTTTAACATTCCCTTCTAATTAAATTACTAACTATCTTTTCAAATTACTCAAATTCATATCTTTTCACGCAAAATACCATCAATTTACACTAAATTAACACTTGATTAACAACCTACATAATCAATTCGTATCTTTTCATGCAAAATAACTTCAATTTACACTAAATTAACACTTGATAATCTCATAAATAATCAGTTCATATCTTTTCAAGCCAAAAAAAAAACATCAATTTATTATGTAATTTTATAACCAAAACAATTAAACTTGGACGAAATTCATAGAAGAAAAGAGGTGAGTATAAGATAATATAAGGCGAAAAAGTTACCTCGACGACGTGATGTTGAAGTTACAGTTGCTGGTTTGTTGGTCTGCTGAAATGGAGGAGAGAGACTGAGAAAGGCAAGGGGTGGAAACTTTTGGTTAGGGCAAAGGAAAGACAAGGAGTTGAAGACAGTGGAGACCGTACGAAAAAAAAAGTGGGTCGGGTTTATGAATCGTAGGCCCGGTTTTGGTGTATGGGTGTGACCCGTTAGATTTTGGACCTTGAATCGGAGGCCCAAGTTTGATATGCGTGGTGAGCCCATTGGAAATTGGGTATGGCTTTGTCCCATCGGTCGGAGTTTGGTGACGTGTGCAGCTAAAATTTCCGGCATGAGCCGCGGCTAGAGTAGTATTTGGGATGGTGTCTAGAGTCTAGACTGGTTACCAAGTACTGGCCCAATGGTAAATTCTTAGCGTCCATATAAAATCGGTTAGTCGAAGATATTGCATGTAAAATTGTTGTAATGAAATGGCCGGGGATAGAAAAACTTGTATGTGGACAAGAGTTTTTCGAAGTATTGTTTTGTGATTCATGGCGGTATGGTGAGGTTTAAAAAGTTTCAAAGTATTATAATTGTTGGAAAAGATTATAAGTTCACCATGCTTATTCTATGCGCATATGATTGCTTACCCGAAATGTTAATCAAAATTTTATGTACGAGAATATTATTCATCATTATTATTATTATTATCATTATAATATTACGAAAAATCAATAATAATTGACAAGAAATTGGTTGGGAGCAAAGATATTATCTGAGCCCCCACACCCTTTGCTAATTGTTATTATTTAATATTATTATATACAACCATAATAATGACCATTTGTCGAGCACAATGAACGTATCCACTAAAATAGTCCACACACGTAAAGCTCAAATCAAACCTCTATTGTATGAGTTGGATTTGAGATTAGTATTTGCCGACCTCAAATTGTATTTTGGTTATTTTTGTGTTGGGGTATTTTAGGAGTTACTGTGTGTAAGAGTCATGTACCAAATATAAAGATTTGAACCCAAACCCGAGTCTTGACTCTCAAACATAGAGAGCGTGTCACGGTGACTAAACGGAAGGTTGGGCCCAGACGTGACTGGACCAATCACCTCCCAGGCTCGTGTTAGTAAAGGACATATATAATCCGAGAGGGGTAGTTGCACATCCATATTTTTCTCTCTCCTCATTAATCCGAGAAACTTCACGTTTACACCTCACAGTTACACCCCAAAATTTGTGTTTTCCGCCATTGTTAGAGAGATCTTCCTTCGTCAATCACACTTCTCCTTTCAACCTCCTTCCTCTGGTAAATTTCATTCCTCTTTCTCTCTCTTACCTTTTTTTTCGATAATTATTCGAACAATTATTCTTGATTTTTCGTTTGCGATTCTCAAGTTCATAGAGATCCGTGAATATCGTGCACTTTAGATTTATTCATTTATGTTCTGGAAATTTCGATTCTCTCATTCCATGTTATTCAATCGTTCATTTTGTTGTAAAATTGAGGCGTATGTTAGATTTAGGGTTTTGTATTTTCGGATAAGTATTGAAATTATCGCGTTTGGATTATGCGATTAATTTGATGTATTTTAAGTTACTGGATTTTCGATTGGTTATTAGTAAGGATTTAATTTGGTTTCGAAAACGCTATCTTTTTCGAATTCAAATGTTAGAATTTTTTTTTTTTTTTTTTTTTTTTTTTGGAATGGTATGTATTTGGTTATGTTGATTTTTGATTCGGATTGTTTGTTCGATACGCAATGTGGATTGAATTGGTAAGGGTAATATTGGTGTGAATTTTGTTGTTCGGATTGGTCCGGGTGTTACTGTTGTTGTTTCGTGGTCATGTGTTGAAGCCATCGATGTCGTTTTAGGGGAGTTGAGGTATCTATTTTGTGATGATTGAACTGATATTGTTCTGAATTTGGTTGTTCGAATTGGTGTGGGTGTTATTGTCGTGGTTTTGTGTTCATGTGTTGAAGCCATTGATGTCGTTTTTGGGGAGTTTGAGGTATTTTGTTTTGTGATGGTTGAATATTGACAATGCGGAAAATATGAAGTTATTTGGAACTGAGTTCTATCTCGATGGCTGTAAGTCATTGTAGTGGCGAATTAAGCTACAGAGTTGTATGTTTGGGAGAGAGGTAAAGAGACCGGACACACAGATTTCTCTCTATGGGGAATTTGATGCTCAGGACTCACGAGGGTTGTTCAGCTTGTCCATGATGTTTTTTTTTTTTTTTTTTGAATTTGAACTTAGACATGGTGTTTTTGATTGTGGTGTTTTACTCCTTGCTGACGATATTTTAGACTTCCATGGATGTGATGAGTTGAAAGGCTCTATTCTGCATCTAAGTTTGGAAGGATATCTATTATCTGGTATGAACATGGAGTTATGTGGAGTTGCTGGCTACTGAGCTCTTCATAATTGTACGTTGGTGTTTGAATGTTTCATGGGGTTGTGTTGTTCTTGGAGATTGTGTTTTGATTAGCAAGATGTGGTGGATTGTTGAACTTTGTGCGTGTGTGCTGTAGTTGGTTTTTGTTGGATAGGGACATGATGTAGCTTGGAATTTGGTTATGGTTAATACGTGGATTGATGGGGATGGTTTTTGGCAGGGGAGAATCAGGTGCTGTGTGGAGTTGAGTGTTGGCATTTGACTATCAGGTGTTTTTAGAAAGGGGAGAAGGAGTTTTGCAGATGAGTTCACACAGCAGGAGCCCAAGCCGAAGCAGGAGCAGAAGCAGGAGTCCTCGAGATCGTAGAATGCGATCTGAACGTTTTTCTTATCGTGATGCTCCATATAGGAGGGATGGACGCCGGGGTTTCAGGTTGTAGGAAATTGCTGGAATTACACGTTTTATTTTTTCATGAAGTGATTGAAGGTTCTGTTTTAGGGTCAAATCTACAAATAAATTATGAATTGTTGCAAATTTCACGTGTAAGTATCTTAGTGGTGTTAGTTTCACTGTTCCAGGACCAACAAAATGACCGGTGTATATGGTTACTGTTTGGAGCCTTAGATTGAGGCTGTTTGTTTATTAACAGTTCATAATTGGTTCTTTTAGCTAATTTTATTTATTGTCTGTGTTAGTGGGTCTTAGATTTAACCAGAATGGAGTTTTGGCTCGAAGAACCAATCCTTTCACATTTTGTCTTATCTAGATTCCTGAGCTTTTTGAATGCTGGAATTTTATAGAAGCCTACCTGCCCCTCGAATACTTTGCTTGGAGATAGTGGGACTTTGACAATATCTGCTCTTGTTTTGACCTCTTATCTACTTATCTAATTATTAAACTGTTGGCAACTGTTATGCAGCCAAAACAACAATGCCTGTAACAACTGCAAGCAGCCTGGCCACTACGCCAGAGAGTGCCCCAATGTTGCTGTCTGTAACAACTGTGGACTTCCTGGGTAATGATCTCCAAGACTGATATTTGACACTTTTTTTTTTTAATTTATTAATTTATTTATTTGTTGGAGCTATCCTCTTGGGAAACTTCTGAGATTAATAATGGTACTATATAAGCTTTAATGTGGTGATGTTGTTCTCTTGTTACAGGCATATTGCAGCTGAGTGCAGCACAAAATCCTTATGCTGGAACTGTCGGGAACCTGGGCATATGGCCAGTAACTGTCCCAATGAGGGTATCTGCCACTCATGTGGTAAAGCTGGGCACCGTGCCAGAGAATGCACCAACCCAGAGCTACCACCTGGAGACTTGAGACTTTGTAACAATTGCTTTAAGCAGGGCCATGTTGCTGCTGAATGTACAAACGAGAAGGCATGCAAGAACTGCAGGAAGACAGGTCACCTGGCCCGTGATTGTTCGAACGAGCCTGTTTGTAACTTGTGCAATGTTGCTGGACATGTAGCTAGGCAATGCCCAAAATCTGACATCATTGGTGAGAGGGGCAGGCATGGGCATGGTGGCGGCCATGGTGGTGGTGGAGGTCGTTTCGGAGGTTTTGGTGGAGGAGGTGGTGGATATCCACCCATGGGTGGCGGCGGTGGCGGTGGTTATCGTGACATTGTCTGCAGGAGCTGTGGCCAGGTGGGTCATATGAGCAGAGACTGCATGGGTGGTCCAGCAATGGTTATCTGCCACACCTGTGGTGGTCGAGGACATATGTCATACGAATGTCCTTCCGGAAGAATGATGGACCGCATGCCCAGAAGGTACTAAGATGAAGTTAGAGGTCCATTCCCAAGTGGTTGGCTTACAGTGATTTGAATAAGACTTTAGACTTTTTTTGGTTATTCGTGGTGTTTCTGTTGCTGCTGTGTTTTCATTTTTATGGTTTTTAGTGTGTTGCGAGAACCCCTATATTACTATTTGTCGATGTTAGGAGAACCTGTACTTTGTTCGTCTATCTTTGGGTTAAAACAGTAAAGGTTCTGATTTCATCTGTTGTGTGAGAGGAGGTATAACCTTTGCAAAGGAACGTGGATAATGGTTTTGCTACTTGTTTCTAGATTGGTGAAGTTTTAGCACTCAGCAACTGCTGTTTTGTTCCGTCAATAAGATGTGAGAAATGCAGGGTAGTACTTTTAAGATTCAACACTCGGTAAAGATCTCTGGTAGTTCAGTGATTAGTGGGGGTAGATGCTCCGATCAGTGGGCAGTAGCCTGTAGAATTGCGTGTTGAGATGCAATTATGTTTTGTAAATGGTTTAGACTTACTACAGTATATTGCTGTGAACATAGTCTTGTCATGATTCGATACCAAATATGCATCTTCGGGATGTTTCCAAAGTCCAAACAATTTCGGAGAGATTGTATGAGGGTGTCTCGGACATGACTTTTTGCCCGGAGTCTGTCCTCGCAGACCATGCTGGGCGAAATAGTCGAAATGGCTTGTTGCCCCGAACATTAACTCAGCCTCTTCAGAGGCACTTTTGTCCATCTTGAGGACTTGATTCGTCCGCAGTATGGTGTTTTGCGCTCTCGGCCTGCAATTGCTATGGACTTGGCGGTGGCAACATCATTCAAGCTCAAACAATTCTTATGCTCACTTCACGTCCTTACGGAAGTCCTAAAACATTTTGGGAGAGAAACTTAAGACGGTCACTTGATCGGGTGTCAAGTCCGAGTGTGTGATTTATTGCCTATAAATGGAGTTTTTTGAGATCATCCTAGAAAGCTGACTCGTATAAACTTGGTGTTCTAAATATCAATTATTAGTCACACGAGAACAACCTTTGTCAAAGATTTAGACTCAATTTGTCAGTCTTGCGCGGAATTTTGTCCACCCATTGCATGTCCAGATATCACCAGGGATTTAAGAGTGACATGATTTGACACAATGGTTTCAATTATAATTCTTTAGGTTAGCGTAGACCTTGAAGAAGGGCCAAAACAATTCTGTGCCGAAAATTGAGCTGGTGACCATTTGACCTAGTCTAGATTCTATTGACCCGTGTCTCCCGTGGGACTGATACGGTTCAAACGTTGTTGTTTGGGGCCACTCCGGCCGTTGGAATCAGATGACTCCGGAGTAACAATGTGGCAAAGTTGGGACACAAGTCCAAGTGGCGCAATAATACGAAAGAATGGACAACAAAATTCAAATGCGTGGCGTCTTATACACACTTCCGCCTGCGTTCATTTCGCATCAATCTATCTCTCTCCTCTACACAAACAAATGGCGACCATGAACAATCCCACGATTTTTTCGCGGGAAAATCAACCAACATTCCTAATCTCACTGTTCGCTAACAATTTCACAGTTTCTCAAGGAATGATCGACCAACAACAATGGAGACATCAATCTTAAACTCTACGCAACGTTACGCAACATGTGCGTTGTTCGCGCTTGCGCTCAACCAGTCGCAGCGCCACCAGTGGCGTCTGACCACCACTCTCCCCTCACCGGACGACGAGCCTCTCGGCTCCGCTACCGTCGCTTCCGCCGCCGCGGCCTCCTCCGTTTCCGATCGCCCTCACCTTTGGATTCACCAAGATTCCGGCTTACTCTTCCCTGTTTTCAAGTTCGTTCCTCATTATTTCTGCAATTCTACAAATTAATTTAATTAAGCACATTATTCGATTGTAATTAGTGTTTAATTGCTGTAATTATTTGCTTAATGCTAGGTTTTTGAAAGTTGATGATAAAGCGTGGGATGGATTAAAGGAAACCGCCGGATCTTCGTCGCAAATTAGTCACCATGTCGCCGATGTAAGTTTCCGCTGTTCAATTTCTTCGCCATTAGCGATTTATTACATGTGATAGAGCTTGCAGTTGACATAGACCAGTAATTTTGTTTCGAACTCGAATTATGAGGAACCCTAGCCCCTAATTACTAGTGTTGGAATAGGGTTTGAGATTGTATATGTGCATTATTCTCGCTTTAATCGCTTGGATATTTTCTTGATTGGGCGTATTAGTGATAGAACCATTGATTGATTCGGCTTAGGTTATCGGGTCAGGCTTTTGGTTGGAATGGCTGTAGTTCGGCTATGTAACGTTTTTTAGGATTGTGGATAGTCGGCCTTGTAACATTTGTAGGTCAGCTAATTGAATGGTCGTGGTTATATCGATAGAACTTTTGTTAGCTTTGACATGTCGGCCTCTTTAGTCTCTAGTAGCTGGCCTTGGTTTTGAAGCTCTTTGTGTTATATCTCGACCAAATTTCACTAGCTGTGTGTAAGTTAGGCTTCACTTGTGGAGTTTCATGTGCGTTGGAACCTTCGTTGGCCTTTTTCTTTGAGAACGTTTATCTAGCATTTGAGCTAGGCATTGTCTTTTACTACGTGTTAATAGCTTGTGTGATTGTTTTGTTTCCTATAAGATAGCATGATACTGACTAGGTCAGTGGGTACACGTGTGCAGTTCTTAAAATTACTTTCAGATGAAGGTATACCGGCTTCTGATACATGTGGCAAAGAACTTGGCCTGTCAAAGGCTGTTGAGGCCATGGTATCAAGCATGAAGGCAGCTGATACTTCGAATGGTAGTTCTAGGGAAGAGTTAAATGATGAACATAAATCTTCTGAGAGCAGTCGTCACCCTATCAAAGAATTTGTCCACTGTCTGGAAAATGAATCTGATAAAGCCATACAAAGTGCTAAAGTGGACACATATGATAAAAAGTTGGCTCAAGATACATCTGAAACCCAGACTTGCGAGAGACCTGTAGAAGATGCAGGGTCACTTAGTTGCCACAGGAAAGTGACCATCTTATATGAACTTCTTTCCGCATGTCTACTTGCTACCACTACAGACAAGAAGAATGCTTTGAATTCTGTCAAGGGTTATGATTCTCGACACCGTGTTGCCTTTCGATTGTTAGCAACTTGGCTGGATGTAAAATGGAGTAAAGCGGTGCGTTTACCACACTCTCTCTCTCTGAAATTAAAGTTTGTTATGGTTGAAGTTCATGTTCGTGAAGTATGTCAGAGTGAATGCTTAACTTGCAACACAATCATATTTTACATTGTTAATTTGGTTCGACAGGAAGCTCTAGAAACAATAGTTGCATGCTCTGTAATGGATTCGATTAAAGGAGAGGTTGAAAAAAGAGATGATTCTGATCCATGGGATAAATGGAAGCAAGGGGGTATCATTGGTGTAGCTGCTGTGGCTGGAGGAGCAGTGATGGCTGTTACTGGAGGTATATTTGATGCTTATGATTGTTGATCGACAACGATAAAAGCTAATCAGGAATAGCGCTCGAGTGTCTAGCGACTAGCCAGTGACTGGTATATTTGTTTCAGCCTCTAAGTGGTCTCTGCTTATTTTGCAGGGGTAGTTGCCCCCGCAGTAGCTCAAGGACTGGGCGCTGCAGCACCAGCTCTGGGTAGTCTTTTGCCTGCCATTGGTGCTGGTGGGTTTGCAGCAGCTGCTACTGCTGTTGGATCTGTTGGTGGTTCAATTGCTATTGCTGCATCTTTTGGAGGTATCAATTCTGTTCTCGTCTCTCCCTGCTCTATCTAAGAACAATACTTCAGGATGTCTACTCACAGTTGCTAATTTTTGCCTATCAAAACTGGATGAATGCTAGTTTCTCAATTTGCACCCGTATTATATTTCTGTTTGTCTACTTCATAAATTCAATATGACAGCTGCCGGTGCTGGACTTTGTGGTAGCAAGATGGCCAGAAGAATTGGAAACGTTGAAGACTTTCAGTTCAAAGCATTTGGTGAAAACCATATGCAAGGGGTATGCTACCCTTTACTTAGCCTCTTTATACCTTCTTGTCCCCTGGTGGCTCTGCTATCTACAAGTTGGTGGGGTTATGCCCCTTTTCTCCATACGGTAGAGTAGTAGAGAGAGAATGTCTTTTCCCTTTTTCCAGAACCGGGTTACAAGTTTTCTACTCCCTACCCCATTACAGCCAGTGGTTGCCTAAACCAAAAGCCATGTAAGTATTGCTGATGATTACTTGATAGGGGTGAGGTACTTTGAAAGGCTTAATCTCTAGTCTCGGTGTCTCCTTTTAGCTCCTCTGAGCTAGTGCATTAGCCTTTCAATTTTTTTATTTTTTTTAACCTAATCTTCATTTTCGTGCTTGAGCATTGAAGATAAATTTATCTGTAGCGCCTTGCAGTTGGAATAATGGTGTCTGGACTTGTTTTTGAAGAAACTGACTTTGTGAGACCTTGGGAAAATCAGAATGTCAACCTGGAGAGGTACGACATGTTTGATCACACCACCTATGGTATTACTTCATATTTCTCATATAATGTGATATTTATGGAAATTTTGTTGAGCTATGCAAAAGGAGAGGGAAACCTTCTCATCTGATTACATGTTATCTCAAGCACGGATGGTTATGTTTAATGTACTTTTAAAACTCTTAGAAAATATGATTAAATATTACAGCCAATATTATGCCTCAAACTACTTACTTTAAAAAGTACATCATATATACAAGAAAGTTCGACGAGTTTGAATAAAAAGTAAAAATAGGTCAAAAAATTGGCAAAATTCCCACGTTAGCCTTTAAGAGATATATGCCAAAAGGGCACAAAGAACTTTCCTAGCACAGAAACCAACATTCATATCCAACAGTTGAAAGGGCCCAAAAAGGTCTCTGAACAAAAACAACTCAAATTTTGGTGGAAGTCTATTGGGGTCATATTATGGGGTTTCATAAAAGATTTGTGTCAAAAACCTATGATATGTCCTAAAATCAGCAAAAACTCACGCTAGCCTCAACGAGTAACATACGTCGAAATAGCTTAAGGAACTTCCTTAATAGAGGGATCAGCCTATTATCCAGCCAAGGTACTTCACAGCAGTCCTCGTTTTGAGAACATTTAGCTAGTTTGAAAAAAGTGGTCGAAATTGGTCAAAAGACTCAAAACCGGTTTTTGGTCCAAAATGGCGTCAGAGCAAAAATAGCTCAAATTTCTGGAGAAGGCCCCAGAGGTAATTTTATAGGTGTTGGGAAATTATTAGATCCAAAACCTTATGGTAGGTCCAAAAATTGGAAATATTCGCAAGTTAGCCTTAACGAGTGATGTGTGGCTAAAGGGTACAAAGAACTTCCATAACACAGAAACCATTCATATAAAACAAAGGTTTACCAAGATTGTCCATGGTAATGTTTTGAAGACATATGGCTACTTTAAAAAAAGTGGTCAAAATTGCCAAAAGCCGTCATATATAATGCACAATTTTGGCTCAAAAATGGCTTCGGATAAAAAACGGCTCATTATATTGTAGAAACACCCAAAGGAAATATTATAGGTTTTGGCTAATTATTAGAGCCAAAAACCTATGGTATGTCCCAAAATCGAGAAAAAACACGCACACTAGTCTTAACGGGTGACGGGTGACGGGAGGGTTTCGAGAAGTTCCCTGATAATAAAAACAACTTTCATATCCATGAAGGACACTCCAAAGTTGTTTTTACTTAAATCTTAAAGACATTGATCTACTTTTAAAAAGTTGTCAAAATTGGCCAAAACCAAAGTATATAATCCATGATTTTTGGCCTAAAACGGTCGCGGAACGAAAACGACTGAATTTTTGGCGGAAGTCCATTGGGGTCATATTAAGGGGTTTCTTAAAAGATTGGAGTCAAAAACCTGTGATAAGTCCTAAAATCAGTAAAAACTCATGCTAGCCCCAGGAGTGACGTATGTCGAAATGGCTTTAGGAACTTCCTTAATAGAGGTATCATCCTAGTATCTAACCAAGGTACTCCACAGATGTCCTCATTAAAAGTTTGAGAACATTTAGCTAGTTTGAAAAAAGTGGCCGGAATTGGTCAAAACCGGTTTTCGGCCCAAAATGGCGTCACAACAAAAGTGGCTCAAATTTCTGTGAAAGCCCCCAGGGGTAATTTTATAGGTTTTGGGAAATAATTAGAGTTAAAAGCCTAAGGTAAGTCCAAAAATTGGCAAATTTCGCACGTTAGCCTTAACTAGTGATGTGTCACGAAAGGGCACAAAGAACTTCCCTAGCACAGAAAGCAGCCTTCATATCCAACAAAGGTATTCCCAAAACTGTCCATGGTAAAGTTTTGAAGACATATGGCTACATAAAAAAATCCTAACACCATTTGATGGGTCAGTTCTTACTCCTGGTATTTGGGGATACAGGTCATACTCATACCATATGAATAGAGCCATGGGCCTGATGTTAACTATACCACCGTAGTTCACAAGTTGAACCTTTTTAAAACTAAGAAAAGATTCTATAAAGTATTTGTACTCATGTGCCACTTCCTTCTGAAACTCTACTTTGTCTATGCCAGTGCCGCAACTTAGTTATTGGAGTTTAGGCACCTTGGCTGCGTGAATTTATGTGTCATATCAGCTGTTGGTGTACTTAGTGTCATGAAGCAATGTGTGTATAACAATTCCTCACTTCCTTCAACTTCTGGGAAGTAGATTTTTCTGGTACTTAATCTATCAGATATTTCCTTATATATTAATCACAAGAGGTTAAAGGATAAGTGAGAATTTTGTTTACCTACAACAGTTTCTATAAAAATAGGGTCCCTTGAGCCTGCAACAGTAACACTCAAATCCAAAGTTCCTCCGCCTTTCATGTTTCTGGAAAGCTTTTTGTGAAGGAATGGGGTTGACTCTTTTCTGACATCACTGCAGGTATGCATTACACTGGGAATACAATAATTTGGTTGCCCTTAGTACTGCTGTGAGAGACTTGATCGCATCAAGTACATGTCATTCTTGACTCACCCCTTTGTACATCACCTTTTATGTTATTTATCCCTTTTAACACTAACTAGATGCTTTATTGCCACCTCTATGCAGAAATCACCACACAGTTGATGAGTTTGGGTGCCACGCTGACTGTTGTTGGTGCACTTGTGACAGCACTTGCTGTTCCAACAGCACTAATCTCAGCAAGTGATATCATTGACAGCAAGTGGGCAGTTGGATTAGACAGGTTTTTCTCACTGGTCGATATTGAATACATATTATGCGTGATGTTTAATCTTTACATCGACCTGAATATTTAGATAGTTGTTAGGGGGGCGGAGCTAGACTACTTGTAAGAAAATGTCGTGGGTTGCACAAAATTAATCAAATACTCAACCTAAACTATGTAGTAGGGTAAATAGAGTTCGTATCCACAGGGAACTAGGTACTGTCTAGGTATGTAACGTTGATTAAGTAACCAAATTTGGGGGGTGTTTGCATGACAGTCGATTAGCTAAGCAACTAATAAAACGAAAGAGTCGAATTCAATTAAAGAAATGTCTTGGTTTATGTTTCAATCCACCAACAATTATCAATTGATCGTTGATATTCACCTAATTCAATCATGTGAGCAAATCATTAGTGAAACCGAAATTCCTATTTTTCCCTTAGTAATTAACTCGAACGAATCAGCGTATCAAAGTTAATCCTAACTATTAATCAACATAGAACACGCGCCTAGATATATTTCAATAAAAGCAATGAAATCTAGAAGAATGTTAACGAAGATAATCAATTTAAACACACACGGCTTAAATCGAATATAAATAAATTCTCTCTACAATCTAGCGTTGAATCAGCAATCAATTAGAAAAATGCAGTTGCTACGAATTTAGCAATTGAATCATTCAAAAACTATACTAGTAGGGCTCCTAGCAAGAACAAGTATAAATCATGCAATTCAGGGCAAGAGAATGAGTGTTGGTTCCTTTATTAGAGATGTTCTTTAAACCCTTTCGACACACGTCATCCGTAAAGATTAACATGTTTTTTTAACCGATTATTGAAACATATCATAGATTTTTAGCTCCAATATTTTTCAAAAACCAATAATATGACCCTTAGATAGATGCCTCCACGAGAATTTGAGCTTTTTTCTTTTTGGGCCATTTTCGGCCAAAAAACGTGTATTATACACTTTGTTTCTCGTCACTTTGACCAAAATTTTGAAATGCGCTAAATGTTACCAAAACATTACCATGAATAGCTTTGGAGTGCCCTTGATGGATATAAGTGTTGGTTCCTGTATTAAGGAACTTCTTTAAACCCTTTCGACACACGTAGCCGTTAAGAATAACATAGCCGATTATTGAAACATAACATATCTTTTTAGCTCTAATAATTTGCAAAACCAATAATATGACCCATAGATATATCCACGAGAATTTGAGCAGTTTTGGTTTACGGACCATTTTCGGCCAAAAAAACGTGGATTATACACTTTGTTTTTCGTCAATTTTGCCCAAAATTTGAAATGACCTAAATGTTCCCAAAACTTTAACATGGACAGTTTTAGAGTATCCTTTGATGGATATGAGTGATGGTTTTTGTATTAGGGAAGTTCTTTAAACCCTTTCGACGCACGCCATCCATAAAGAATAACATGGTTTTTTAGCCGATTATTGAAACATAACATAGATTTTTAGCTCTAATATTTTGCAAAAACCAATAATATGACCCATGGATGACTCCACGAGTATTCGAGCAGTTTTTGTTTTCGGACCATGTTCATCCAAAAAACGTGGATTATACACTTGGTTTTTCGTCAGTTTGACCAAAAATTTGAAATGCGCTAAATATTACCAAAACTTTACCATGGATAGTTTTAGAGTGCCCTTGATGGATGAGTGTTGGTTCTTGTATTAGGGAAGTTCTTTAAACCCTTTCGACACACATCAACCGTAAAGAATAACATGGTTTTTAGCCGATTATTGAAACATAGCAGAGATTTTTAACTCTAATATTTTTCAAAAACCAGTAATATGACCCATAAATGCCTCCAGAAGAGTTTGAGCAATTTTTGTTTTTCGGGTCTTTTTCAGCCAAAAAAGTAGATAATACACTTTATTTTTCGTCACTTTAACCAAAATTTTGAAATGCGCTAAAAGTTGCGAAAACATTACCATGAACAGTTTTGGAGTACCCTTGATGGATATAAGTGTTGGTTCTTGTATCAGGGAACTTCTTTAAACCCTTTTGACAAACGTCATTCGTAGAGAATAACATTTTTTTAGCCGATTATTGAAAACATAACATAGATTTTTAGCTCTAATATTTTGCAAAAACCAATAATATGACCCATGGATGCCTCCAAGAGTATTCGAGCAGTTTTTGTTTTCGGAACATGTTCATCCAAAAAACGTGGATTATTCACACTTGTTTTTTGTCAGTTTGACCAAAAATTTGAAATGCGCTAAATATTACCAAAACATTACCATGGATAGTTTTGGAGTGCCCTTGATGGATGAGTGTTGGTTCTTGTATTAGGGAAGTTCTTTAAACCCTTTCGACACACGTCATCTATTAAGAATAACATGGTTTTTTAGCTGATTATTGAGACATAGCACAGATTTCTAGCTCCAATATTTTTCAAAAACCAATAATATGACTCATAAATGCCTCCACGAGAATTTGATCAATTTTTGTTTTCGGGCCATTTTTTATGCCAAACAACGTGGATTATACACTTCTTTTTTCGTCACTTTAACCAAAATCTTGAAATGCGCTAATGTTGCCAAAACATTACCATGAACAGTTCTGGATTGCCCTTGTGGTTATTTGTGTTGGTTCATGTATTAGGGATGTTCTTTAAACCCTTTCGACACACTTCATCCGTAAAAAATAACGTACTTTTTAGCCGATTATTGAAACAAACATAGATTTTTAGCTCTAATGTTTTGCAAAAACCAATAATATGACCTATAAATGACTCCACGAGAAGTCGAGTAGTTTTTGTGTTTGGGCCATTTTCGGCCAAAAAACGTGGATTGGACACTTTGTTTTTCTTTAATTTTGACCAAATTTTTGAAATGACCTAAATTTTCCCCAAACTTTAACATGGACAGTTTTGGACTGCGCTTGATGGATATGAGTGTGGTTCTTGGATTTAGGAAGTTCTTTAAACCCTTTCGACATACGTCATCCATAAAGAATAACATGGTTTTTTAGCCGATTATTGTAACATAACATAGATTTCTAGCTTCAATATTTTTCAAAAACCAATGATATGACCCATAAATGCCTCCACGAAAATTTGAGCAATTTTAATTTTCGGGCCATTTTTTATGCCAAACAACGTGGGTTATACACTTCGTTTTTTTCACTTTGACCAAAATTTTGAAATGCGCTAAAGTTACCTATACATTACCATGAACGGTCTTGATTGCCCTTGTGGATATTTTTGTTGGTTCATGTATTAGGGCTGTTCTTTAAACTCTTTCGACACATGTCATCCGTAAAGAATAACATGCTTTTTAGCCGATTATCGATACAAACATAGATTTTTAGCTCGAATGTTTTGCAAAAACCAATAATATGACCTATAAATACCTCGTGAGAATTTGAGTAGTTTTTGTGTGCAGGCCATTCTCGGCCAAAAAACGTGGATTATACACTTCGTTTTTCTTCAATTTTGACCAAATTTTTAAAATGACCTAAAATTTCCCAAAACATTAACATGGACAGTTTTGGATTGCCCTTGATAGATATGAGTGTTGGTTCTTGGATTATCCAAGGTCTTTAAACCCTTTCGACACACGTCATCCTTAAAGACGAAAATAGGTGTTTAGCCGATTATTGAAACATAGCATAGATTTCTAGCTCCAATATTTTTCAAAAACCAATAATATGACCTATAAATGCCTCCACGAGAATTTGAGCAATTTTTTTTTTGAGCCATTTTTTATGCCAAACAACGTGGAATATATACTTCGTTTTTAGTCACTGACCAAAATTTTGAAATGCGCTAAGGTTGCCAAAATATCACCATGAACAGTTCTGGATTGCCCTTGTGGATATTTGTGTTGGTTCATGTATTAGGGATGTTCTTTAAACTTTTTCGACACACGTCATCCGTAAAGAAATAACATGCTTTTTACCCGATTATTGAAACAAACATAGATTTTTAGCTCTAATGTTTTGCAAAAACCCATAATATGACTCATAGATGCCTCCACGAGAATTTGAGTAGTTTTTGTGTGTGGGCCATTTTCGGCTAAAAAAACGTGGATTATACACTTCATTTTTCTTCAATTTTGACCAAATATTTGAAATGACCTTAATGTTCCCACAACTTTAACATGAACAGTTTTAGAGTACCCTTGATGGATATGAGTGTTGTTTATTGCATCTGGGTAGTTATTTAAACCCTTTGGACACATTTTATCCGTAAAGAATAACATGGTTTTTAGCCAATTATTAAAACATAGCATAGATTTTTAACTCCAATATATTTCAAAAACCAATAATATGACCCATAAATGCCTCCACGAGAGTTTGAGCAGTTTTTGAAATGCGCTAAATGTTACCAAAACTTTACTATGAATTGTTTTGGACTGCCCTTGATGGATATGGGTGTTGGTTCTTGTATTAGGGAAGTTCTTTAAACCGTTTCGACAAACGTCATCTGTTAAAAATAACATGGTTTTTTAGCAGATTATTGAAACATAACATAGATTTCTAGCTCCAATATTTTTCAAAAACCAATAATATGACCCATAAATGCCTCCACGAGAATTTGAGCAGTTTTTGTTTTTGGGCCATTTTTTATGACAAACAACGTGGATTATACACTTCGTTTTTCGTCACTTTGACCAAAATTTTGAAATGCGTTAAATGTTACCAAAACATTAGCATGAATAGTTTTGGAGTGCCCTTGATGGATATAAGTGTTGGTTCTTGTATTAGGGAAGTTCTTTAAACCCTTTTGACACACGTCAGCCGTAAAGAATAACATGCTTTTTCGCTGATTATTGAAACATAACATATCTATTTAGCTCTAATAATTTGCAGAAACCAATAATATGACCCATAGATGCCTCCACGAGTTTGAGCAGTTTTGGTTTACAGACCATTTTCGGCTAAAAAAACGAGGATTATACACTTTGTTTTTCGTCAATTTTGACCAAAATTTGAAATGACCTGAATATTCCCAAAACTTTAACATGGACAGTTTTAGAGTACCCTTTGATGGATATGTGTGATGGTTTTTGTATTAGGGAAGTTCTTTAAATCCTTTCGACGCTCGTCATCCGTAAAGGATAACATGGTTTTTTAGCCGATTATTGAAACATAGCTTAGATTTTAGCTCTAGTATTTTTCAAAAACCTATAATATAACCCATAGTTGCCTCCACAGAAGTTGAGCAATACTTGTTTTCGGCCATTTTCCGCAAAAAAACGTGGATTATACACTTTGTTTTTCGTCAGTTTTGACCAAAATTTTGAAATGACCTAAATGTTCCCAAAAATTTAACTAGAACAGTTCTGGAGTGCCCTTGATGGATATGAGTGTTTCCTATATCAGGGAAGTTCTTTAAACCCTTTCGACACGTATCATCCGTCAAGAATAACATGGTTTTTAGCCAATTATTAAAACATAGCATTGATTTTTGACTCCAATATTTTTCAAAAACCAATAATATGACCCATAAATGCCTCCACGAGTATTTGAGCAGTTTTTTTTTTTCGGACCATGTTCGGCCAAAAAACGTGGATTCTACACTTCGTTTTTCTTCAATATTGACAAAAAAATTTAGAAGACTTAAATTTTTCCAAAACTTTAACATGGTTAGTTTTGGAGTGCCCTTGATGGATATGAGTGTTGGTTCTTGTATTAGGGAAGTTATTTAAACCCTTTCGACACACGTCATCCGCAAATAATAACATGCTTTTTAGCCGATTATTGAAACATAACATAACGGTTTAGCTCTAATAGTTTGCAAAAACCAATAATATGACCCATAGATGCCTCCACGTGAATTTGAGCAGTTTTGGTTTACGGACCATTTTCGGCCAAAAAACGTGGATTATACACTTTGTTTTTCGTCAATTTTGACATAAATTTGAAATGACCTAAATGTTTCCAAAACTTTAACATGGACTGTTTTAGAGTACCCTTTGATGGATATGAGTGATGGTTTTTGTATTAGGTAAGTTCTTTAAACCCTTTCGACGCACGTCATCCGTAAAGAATAACATGGTTTTTTAGCCGATTATTGAAACATAGCATAGATTTTAGCTCTAGTATTTTTCAAAAACCAATAAAATGACCCATAGATACCTCCACGAGAATATGAGCAGTATTTGTTTTCGGGCCATTTTCGGCAAAAAAACGTAGAATATACACTTTGTTTTTCGTCAGTTTTGACCAAAAATTTGAAATGACGTCAATGTTCCTAAAACTTTAACATGAACAGTTTTGGAGTGCCCTTGATGGTTATGAGTATTTGTTCTTGTATTAGGGAACTTCTTTAAACCCTTTCGACACACGTCATCCGTAGAGAATAACATTTTTTTTGCCAATTATTGGAACATAACATAGATTTTTAGCTCTAATATTTTGCAAAAACCAATAATATGACGCATGGATGCCTCCACGACTATTCGAGCAGTTTTTGTTTTCGGACCGTGTTCATCCCAAAAACGTGGATCATACACTTCGTTTTTCGTCAGTTTGACCAAAAATTTGAAATACGCTATATATTACCAAAACATTACTGTGGATAGTTTTGAAGTGTCCTTGATGGATGAGTGTTGGTTCTTATATTAGGGAAGTTCTTTAAACCCTTTCGACACACGTCATCTGTTAAGATTAACATGGTTTTTTAGCCGATTATTGAAACATAGCACAAATTTCTAGCTCCAATATTTTTCAAAAACCAATAATATGACCCATAAATGCCTCCACGAGAATTTGAGCAATTTTTGTTTTCAGGCCATTTTTTATGCCAAACAACGTGGATTATACACTTCTTTTTTCGTCACTTTGACCAGAATTTTGAAATGCGCTAAAGTTGCCAAAACATTACCATGAACAGTTCTGGATTGCCCTTGTGGATATTTGTGTTGGTTCATGTATTAAGGATGTTCTTTAAACCCTTTCGACACACGTCATCCGTATAGAATTACATGCTTTTTAGCCGATTATTGAAACAAACATAGATTTTAAGTTTTAATGTTTTGCAAAAACCAATAATATGACCTATAAATGACTCCACGAGAATTTGAGTAGTTTTTGTGTTTGGGCCATTTTCGGCCAAAAAACGTGGATTATACACTTTGTTTTTCTTCAATTTTAACCAATTTTTTAAATGACCAAAAATTTCCCAAAACTTTAACATGGACAGTTTTGGAGTGCCCTTGATGGATTTGAGTGTGGTTCTTGGATTAGGGAAGTTCTTTAAACCCTTTAGACACTCGTCATCCGTAAAGAATAAAATGGTTTTTAGCCGATTATTGAAGCGTAGCATAGATTTCTAGCTTCAATATTTTTCAAAAACCAATAATATTGACCCATATATGCCTCCACGAGAGTTTGAGCAGTTTTTGTTTTCGGATCTTTTTCAGCCGAAAAACGTGGATAATACACTTTATTTTTCGTCACTTGACCAAAATTTTGAAATGCGCTAAATGTTGCCAAAACATTACCATGAACGGTTTTGGAGTGTCCTTGATAGATTTGAGTGTTGGTTACTGTATTAGGGAAGTTCTTGAAACCCTTTCGACACACGTCATCCGGAGACAATAACATTTTTTTAACCGATTATTGAAACATAACATATATTTTTAGCTCTAATATTTTGCAAAAACCAATAATATAACCCATGGATGCCTCCACGAGAAATCTAGCCGTTTTTGTTTTCGGACCATGTTCGGCCAAAAAACGTGGATTCTACACTTCGTTTTTCTTCAATTTTGACAATTTTTGAAATGACCTAAGTTTTCCCAAAACTTTAACCTGGTTAGTTTTGGAGTGTCCTTGATGGATGTGAGTGTGGTTCTTGTATTAGTGAAGTTTTTTAAACCCTTTCAACACACGTCATCCGCAAAGAATAACATGGTTTTTTAGCCGATTATTGAAACATAGCATAGATTTCTAGCTCCAATATTTTTCAAAAACCAATAATATGACCCATAAATGGCTCCACGAGAATTTGAGCATTTTTTTATTTCGGGCCATTTTTTATGCCAAACAACATGGATTATACATTTCGTTTTTCGTCACATTGACCTAAATTTTGAAATGCGCTAAATGTTACCAAAACGTTACCATGAATAATTTTAGAGTGCCCTTGATGGATATAAGTGTTGGTTCTTGTATTAAGGAATTTCTTTAAACCCTTTCGACACACGTCAGCCGTAAAGAATAACATGCGTTTTAGCCGATTATTGAAACATAACATATCTATTTAGCTCTAATAATTTGCAAAAACCAATAATATTACCATAGATGCCTCCACGAGAATTTGAGCAATTTTGGTTTACGGACCATTTTCGGCCAAAAAACGTGAATTATACACTTTATTTTTCGTCACTTTAACCAAAATTTTGAAATGCGCTAAAAGTTGAGAAAACATTACCATGAACAGTTTTGGAGTACCCTTGATGGATATAAGTGTTGGTTCTTGTATCAGGGAACTTCTTTAAACCCTATTGATTCGTAGAGAATAACATTTTTTTAGCAGATTTTTGAAACATAACATAGATTTTTAGCTCTAATATTTTGCAAAAACCAAGAATATGACCCATGGATGTCTCCACGAGTATTCAAGCAGTTTTTGTTTTCGGACCATGTTCATCCAAAAAACGTGGGTTATACACTTCGTTTTTCGTCAGGTTGACCAAAAATTTGAAATGCGCTAAATGTTACCAAAACTTTACCATGGATAGTTTTGGAGTGCCCTTCATGGATGAGTGTTGGTTCTATTATTAGGAAAGTTCTTTAAACCCTTTCGACACACGTCATCTGTTAAAAATAACATGGTTTTTAGCCAATTATTAAAAACATAGCATAGATTTTTAACTCCCAATATATTTCAAAAACCAATAATATGACCCATAAATGCCTCCACGAGAATTTGAGCAATTTTTGTTTTCGGGCCATTTTTCATGCCAAACAACGTGGATTATACACTCCTTTTTTCGTCAATTTGACCAGAATTTTGAAATGCGCTAAAGTTGCCAAAACATTACCATGAACAGTTCTGGATTGCCCTTGTGGGTAATTGTGTTGGTTCATGTATTAGGGATGTTCTTTAAACCCTTTCGACACACGTCATCCGTATAGAATTACATGCTTTTTAGCCAATTATTGAAACAAACATAGATTTTAAGCTCTAATGTTTTGCAAAAACCAATAATATGACCTATAAATGACTCCACGAGAATTTGAGTAGTTTTTGTGTTTGGGTCATTTTCGGCCAAAAAACGTGGATTATACACTTTGTTTTTCTTCAATTTTGACCAATTTTTGAAATGACCTAAAATTTCCCAAAACTTTAACATGGACAGTTTTGGAGTTTTGGAGTGCCCTTGATGGATTTGAGTGTGGTTCTTGGATTAGGGAAGTTCTTTAAACCCCTTAGACACACGTCATCCGTAAAGAATAAAATGGTTTTTTAGCCGATTATTGAAACATAGCATAGATTTCTTGCTTCAATATTTTTCAAAAACCAATAATATTGACCCATAAATGCCTCCACGAGAGTTTGAGCAGTTTTTGTTTTCGGGTCTTTTTTAGCCGAAAAACATGGATAATACACTTTATTTTTCGTCACTTGGACCAAAATTTTGAAATGCGCTAAAAGTTGCCAAAACATTACCATGAACGGTTTTGGAGTGCCCTTCATAGATTAGAGTGTTGGTTACTGTATTAGGGAAGTTCTTGAAACCCTTTCGACACACGTCACACGTCATCCGGAGAGAATAACATCTTTTTAACCGATTATTGAAACATAACATATATTTTACGCTCTAATATTTTGCAAAAACCAATAATATAACCCATGGATCCCTCCACGAGAAATCTAGCCGTTTTTGTTTTCGGACCATGTTCGGCCAAAAAACGTGGATTCTACACTTCGTTTTTCTTCAATTTTGACAATATTTGAAATAACCTAAGTTTTCCCAAAACTTTAACATGGTTAGTTTTGGAGTGTCCTTGATGGATATGAGTGTTGGTTCTTGTATTAGGGAAGTTTTTTAAACCCTTTCGACACACGTCATCCGTAAAGAATAACATGGTTTTTTAGCCGATTATTGAAACATAGCATAGATTTCTAGCTCCAATATTTTTCAAAAACCAATAATATGACCCATAAATGCCTCCACGAGAATTTGAGCAATTTTTGTTTTCGGGCCATTTTTTATGCCAAACAACGTGGATTATACATTTCGTTTTTCGTCACTTTGACCTAAATTTTGAAATGCGCTAAATGTTACCAAAACATTACCATGAATAATTTTAGAGTGCCCTTGATGGATATAAGTGTTGGTTCTTGTATTAAGGAAGTTCTTTAAACCCTTTCGACACACGTCAGCCGTAAAGAATAACATGCGTTTTAGCCGATTATTGAAACATAACATATCTATTTAGCTCTAACAATTTGCAAAAACCAATAACATGACCCATAGATGCCTCCACGAGAATTTGAGCATTTTTGGTTTACGGACCATTTTCGGCCAAAAAACGTGGGTTATACACTTTGTTTTTCGTCAATTTTGACCAAAATTTGAAATGACCTATATGTTCACAAAACTTTAACGTGGACCGTTTTAGGGTACGCTTTGATGGTTATGAGTTATGGTATTTGTATTAGGGATGTTCTTTAAACCCTTTCGACACACGTCATCCGCAAAGAATAACATGCTTTTTAACCGATTATTGAAACAAACATAGATTTTTAGCTCTAATGTTTTGCAAAAACCAATAATATGACCTATAAATGACTACACGAGAATTTGAGTAGTTTTTTTTGTTTGGGCCATTTTCGGCTAAAAAACGTGGATTATACACTTCGTTTTTCTTCAATTTTGACCAAATATTTGAAATGAACTAAATTTTCCCAAAACATTAACATGGACAGTTTTTGAGTGCCCTTGATCGATATGAGTGTGGTTCTTGGATTAGGGAAGTTCTTTAAACCCTTTCTACACAACCCTTTCGACACACGTCATTTGTTAAGAATAACATAGTTTTTAGCCAATTATTCAAACATAGCATAGATTTTTAACTCCCAATGTATTTCAAAAACCAATAATATGACCCATAAATGCCTCCACAAGAATTTGAGCAATTTTTGTTTTCGGGCCATTTTTTATGCCAAACAACGTGGATTATACACTTCTTTTTTCGTCACTTTGACCAAAATTTTGAAATGCTAAAGTTGCCAAAACATTACCATGAACAGTTTTGCCCTTGTGGATATTTCTGTTGGTTCATGTATTAGGGATGTTCTTTAAACTCTTTCGACACACGTCATCCGTAAAGAATAACATGTTTTTTAGCCGATTATTGAAACAAACATAGATTTTTAGCTCTAATGTTTTGCAAAATCCAATAATATGACCTATAAACGCCTCCAGGAGTATTTGAGTAGTTTTTTGTGTGTAGGCCATTTTCGGCCAAAAAACGTGGATTATACACTTCGTTTTTCTTCAATTTTGACCAAATTTTTAAAATAACCTAAAATTTCCCATAACATTAACTTGGACAGTTTTGGATTGCCCTTGATGGATATGAGTGTTAGGTTCTTGAATTAGGGAAGTTCTTTAAACCTATTCTACACACGTCATCCTTAAAGAATAGAATGGTTTTTAGCCGATTATTGAAACATAGCATAGATTTCTAGCTCCAATATTTTTCAAAAACCAATAATATGACCCATATATGCCTCCACGAGAATTTGAGCAATTTTTGTTTTCAGGCCATTTTTTATGCCAAACAACGTGGATTACACATCGTTTTCGTCACTTTGACCAAAAAATTTGAAATGCGCTAAAGTTGCCAAAACATTACCATGAACAGTTCTGGATTGGATATTTGTGTTGGTTCTTGTATTAGGGATGTTCTTTAAACACTTTCGACACACGTCATCCGTAAAGAATAACATGCTTTTTAGCCGATTATTGAAATAAACATAGATTTTTAGCTCTAATGTTTTGCACAAACCAATAATATGACCTATAAATGCCTCCACGAGAATTTGAGTAGTTTTAGTTTTTGGGCCATTTTCGGCCAAAAAACATGGATTATACACTTCGTTTTTCTTCATTTTTGACCAAATTTTTGAAATGACATATATTTTTCCAAAACTTTAACATGGACAGTTTTTGAGTGCCCTTGATGGATATGAGTGTTGGTTCTTGTATTAGGGAAGTTATTTAAACCCTTTCAACATACGTCATCCGCAAAGAATAACATGTTTTTTTAGTCGATTATTGAAACATAGCATAGATTTCTAGCTCCAATATTTTTCAAAAACCAATAATATGACCCATAAATGCCTCCACGAGAATTTGAGCAATTTTTATTTTTGGGCTATTTTTAATGCCAAACAACGTGGATTACACTTCGTTTTTCGTCAGTTTTGACCAAAATTTTGATATGACCTAAATGTTCCCAAAACTTTAACATGAAAAGTTTTGGAGTGCCCTTGTTGGATATGAGTGTTGGTTCTTCTATCAGGGAAGTTCTTTAAACCCTTTCGATGCATATCATCCGTAAAGAATAACATGTTTTTTAGCCGATTATTAAAACATAGCATAGATTTTTAACTCCAATATTTTTGAAAAAACCAATAATATGACCTATAAATGCCTCCACAAGAGTTTGAGCAGTTTTTGTTTTCGGGTCGTTTTCAGCCAAAAAACGTGGATAATACACTATGTTTCGTCACTTTGACCAAAATTTTGAAATGCGCTAAAATTTGTCAAAACATTACTATGATTAGTTTTGGAGTGCCCTTGATAGATATGAGTGTTGGCTCCTGTATTAGGGAAGTTCTTGAAACCCTTTTGACATACATCATCCGGAGATAACATTTTTTTAGCCGATTATTGAAACATAACATATATTTTTAGTTCTATTATTTTGCAAAAACCAATAAAATGACCAATGGATGCCTCCAGGAGAATTCGAGCAGTTTCTGTTTTCGGGCCATGTTCAGCCAGTTTTTCGTCAGTTTGACCAAAATTTTGAAATGCGCTAAATGTAACCAAAACTTTACCATTGATAGTTTTGGAGTGCCCTTGATGGATATGAGTGTTGGTTCTTGTATTAGGGAAGTTCTTTAAACCCTTCGACACACGTCATCTGTTAAGAATAACATGATTTTTTAGCCGATTATTAAAACATAGCATAGATTTTTAACTCCAATTTTTTTCAAAAACCAATAATATGACCCATAAATGCCTCCACGAGAATTTGAGCAGTTTTTGTTTTCGGGCCTTTTTTTATGCCAAAAAACGTGGATTATACACTTAGTTTTTCCTCAATTTTATATGATCCATAAATGCCTCCATGTGAATTTAAGTAGTTTTTGTTTTTGGGCTATTTTCGGGCAAAAAACGTGGATTATACACTTCGTTTTTCATCATTTTGACCAAAATTTTGAAATGAGCTAAAAGTTGCCAAAACATTACCATGAACAGTTTTGGAGTGCCCTTCCCTTGATATATATTTGTACTGGTTCTTTTATTAGGGATGTTCTTTAAACCCTTTTACATACGTCATCCGTAAAGAATAACATGCTTTTTAGCCGATTGTTGAAACATAACATAGATTTTTAGCTGTAATATTTTGCAAAAACCAATTATATGACCCATAGATGCCTCCATAAGAATTCGAGCAGTTTTTGTTTTCGGACCATGTTCATCCAAAAAACGTGGATTATACACTTCGTTTTTCGTCATTTTGACCAAAATTTTGGAATGCTCTAAGTGTTACTAATTTTTACCATGAACAGTTTTGGAGTGTCCTTGGTGGATATGAGTGTTTGTTCTTGTATGAGGGATGTTCTTTAAACCTTTTGATACACATCGTCCGTAATGAATAACATGTTTTTTTAACCGATTATTGAAACATAGCATAGATTTTTAGCTCCAATATTTTTCAAAAACCAATAATATGACCCATGAATGCCTCCACGAGGATTTGAGTAGTGTTTTTTTTGGGCCATTTTCGGCCAAAAAACGTGGATTATACACTTTGTTTTTCGTCAATTTTGACCTAAATTTTGAAATGACCTAAATTTTCCCAAAACTTTTACATGGACAGTTTTGGAGTGGCCTTGATGGATATGAGTGTTGGTTCTTGTATTAGGGATTGATATGATTGACAAGAAGTGGGCAGTTGGATTAGACAGGTTATTTCTCATTAGTGCACTGGTCGATATTGAATACATTTTATGCGTGGTGTTTAATCTTTACATCGACCTGAATAATCAGATAGTTGTTAGGGGGGAGGGGGCTAGGCTGCTCTCTTCACTTCAACAGCCCTGACTTCCACGCAAGTGTAGTTACTGAGAGAACTTTCTTTCTGATCATGTATAAATATGCCATTTAAGTTTCTCCGTCTATTGTTTGAAGACTTCTAACATCATGCATTGACTAGACATTCACATATATAGATCCTTATATGAGCTTCACTTTTGTTGCTTGGTTTGTTCGCAGCACTCTTTGGGATCATCCTTTTGTCTTATAAATTATCCATGGGGATATTAAGGGTCTTTTTTTATGAATATATTTACCTTCCTTCTGAGTGCTGTTCACATCAACCCATAGTAGTCGTACTATTACTCTCTCATCTTCTAATGTTCTTCCTACTTGTTGCTCTTTTTGGTTCACCCCTATTCTCTATCTGCTTATACATGCAAAGTATTTGGCCATTTCTATGAGATAACTTTGCTCACTCAGAAAATGATGACTCTGATTTTGTCCAGAAACCTATACTAACATCTAATTAAGTTTAAAATGATTTCGGATAGTTTATCTACCTTTTTATAGTGTAGGCCACGGCTTTAAAGCTATGCCATTCATCATTCTTCAGAGGACTTAACTGCTTCTCTAATTGTGCAGCTAGTAAATGTTTCTTTAATAATAGTACTATTTTTCCCCATATCAGTATGTCGTTTCCTACTTACTCATATGCCTAATGATAAGGAAGGAGCTAAGATCTAGTCGTTTCAAATGTTTTGCAGATCAGATAAAGCTGGAAAGCTTCTTGCAGAGGTCCTCCTAGAAGGACACCACGGACATAGGTGCGAAGGCCTAGGTTTGGAGTTCGAAAAAACTATGATTCCTCATCGTGTGCTCACATGTTACTTGTATGTGCTGGCAGACCTGTTACATTCATAGGTTTCTCTCTTGGTGCTCGTATAATATTCAAGTGCCTCCAGTGTCTAGCTGAAACAGAAGGAGACCACGGTAATTGTGATGTCTCTTAGATCTTGATATTGTAACTTTCTTTCCAGAAGCTTTTGGAAGAAGGGGACAGGTTTTACTTGGGATTTTGACTTTTTAAAATTTACTGTCGGATTATGACAGCTGGGATCGTGGAGAGGGTTGTCCTTCTTGGTGCACCAATTTCATTAAAAGATGAGAATTGGACGCTTGCAAGAAAGGTACTCTTTAAGTCCATCAGCTCTGAACACAATGATGCCTGAACATGTAGCTGACATCTCTAGCTCATTCCTTAAATTTTTTGTCTTTGCGTTCCTGTTCAACTTTTTCTTTTCTTTTTTAAGGATGTTGGATCTCCTGACAGTACAATTAATTATGTGCTCAATGCTCCGGGCTCTGGAAAAGAGATTCTTAAAAGGAAATAGATTTTTTACGAGGGAATTATATACCAATCAAGTTCTTGACTTGTTTTCAGTGTCATATCATATGTTTGCTTTTCATATAGCTATTTGTAAACAGAGTTTACAAGGCATATATTCGATACTCTTTTTGTATTTTAAAGTCCACAGCGCTTTTTTTTTTTTTTTTCTGTGCATGTGATGAGCTTAAGTCTAGAACTTGTGTTAGAAAATGGGACTAGTACTGTGTGGTTTCGAGAATGCGTCCTAGTGAAATTTGCCTGGAAAGGCTGCTAAATATCTTCCAACATGCTAGAAGTCTGCACCAGTTGTTTTAAATATAAGCAAATATATGTACCTAAAGCACCAGTTTTTCTTCCATTACAGATGGTATCTGGGAGATTCGTGAATGCTTATTCGACAAATGATTGGACTCTTGGAGTTGCCTTCCGCTCCAAGTAGGTGATAATATTCATACATTAAGTTCTGCCATGTTTCGTTCAGTGCTAACCTAATTTGTTGTGATGAAGTTGGAGGGGTAGGGGGATCAAAGAAGTAAAAGGGTCCCGATTCCGTAGAGTGAACATTGCAAAGGGACGAGTTTTGGTCTTTAGATGCTGGCTATCAAGTTTTTAAATGGAAATCTGAACATGAAACATTGATTTAAGGTCTTCGATCATCAATGTTAGGTTTTTACATGCTTATAAAGCCTTGATTCTGCTGTGTGTAGATGGTGCGTGTAATCTATATATTACCTCTTCGGTGTTCTGAATGGTGTATCATGTGCAGTCTAGTTTCGCAAGGATTAGCAGGAATTCAACCCGTTGATGCGCCTGGGATTGAAAATGTGGGTTCTTTGTTCATAGTTCTCGACTTCTCGCCCCTCAATTGTTCGTTGTTCTTATTATTGTCTATGCCTGCTATTTGTTGACTAACTCATGCTGTGTGCTTGTGATACCCTTATCAGGTTGATGTGACGCATATCATTGACGGTCACGCTTCATATCTTCAGAAGACGGATTATATTCTGGAACAGCTTGATCTAGATACTTACTATCCTGTTTGGAAAAATGTGAACACTCAACCTTCTGAGACAAAACCATCTCCGAGCTAAATCCACTTTCATCTAACGTCTTGCTGCAGAAGGTCTCTTCATCACAGGAATTTGCTACCACAAGACTGTAAACACTCACACAAGCTGGCTGTGTTAGTCGGTCATTTCCTTTCCGATCAAAGCCATTTACAGTGTAAGTGCTGAACTGTTCATACTTTCATGTCCACAACTCTATCCTTGCTACGAGCATATGACTACTCATGACCCTACAAGTATATGTCTGCTTCACAAATCGAGCATTCTCATGTTTACAGTCATCCTCACCCAAGTCTTCAGACAGCAACAGGTTCTCTAAGTTAAAAGAAGCAAGTACGCATCAAGTTTAATGATACACCCAGTAGTCACTCTTGACTGTTATGGGCTGATTTCCTGTTCAAGTTTTATTCAGATTCTGACTTCAGCCCGTGCCTCCTTGATGCTCTTTTTTTTTTTTTTTTTTTTTCCGAGTGAGCCTCCATGATGCTGGTAGTACTGTGCTATTACTGTAGTACATCACTTCATTATATTGTTGTAGTTTTTCAGGAGTGCGACTTGTATTATGACTTATAATGATCTTGTTTATGCCGTTATCTTGAAGGCTGTATTTGAGTATTTGGGGTTTGGGCCATCCTTGGTGTACTATTTCTGTATGTCAAATTCTCTGCTAATATTTTAATACCCAGTTACGTCATGGTGAAGCTTGAAACAGTTCATTACAACGGTCGGTATTTTATTCTTTTTAATTCTCCCACTATTCACATGCCTATATGATGAGAGGTGAAGAAGCAGATTTGTTGTTCAATCGTTCTGTAAGGAGGTTTGATGACCTGTGGGTTGTTGGTCTAGCAGACGATGAGTGACTGTAACTTGGAATGAACACTGGAATTACTGTATATCACCATTTACGGTGCAATTTTTTTGCTTTATGTGATACAACTTGAATCAAAATTAATCGAGTGGTTTGAATAGAAAACCTTATATGCATAGAATCTTGATTAATTGGTGAAAGCGGATAAACGCGATTTCATATGACATGTAGGCCAACTTTAATCTTCATTGATTTAGCAATACCATCGATTTGAGTTAAATTAAACTTTTGATAAATTGGTAATATATAGTGGGACAAAAAGAAACATCGGTAGCAAGCTGCCCAAAAACTTTTATATGTAAGGAAATATAGGGCGTGATAGTGGAGGAAATGATGAGGACAAGTTGGAAAATGATGGTGTTTCATCGATGAAAAGGTTGATTATACGAAACTTTAAGGCGCTAAAAATACAATCTTGGTTGCTTTCAGCCAATAAAATCCCTACTTAAATAATTCTGATGTCATTTTACATGCTACGTAGAATCGCTTAATAACTTCAAAGCTTTAGAAAAGCACAAATATGTGGGATGTTGCAACCATCGTCAACGGTAAATTGTGGGGGTTGCAGCATAACCATTCACGAAGCAAGCGCTTTTCTAAACCACAGTTGTGATTAAGCTTCCAAATCTAAATTTCGAGAAAAGTACGAAACATTTTTTCTCACACCGAATTAACAACAGCAGCAAACCCGAAATGATTTGGGGGCTAACACGAGTCGTCATCCGAAATCACAATTTCACGCCTAATTGCTAAATCGACTATTCCCATCGACTTTGCATCTCTTAGATACCTGATTGTGTGCTCACTTAAATAGTAGTACTATTGTAGTTAAACCAGCCGTATATTTAAAATTTGTAGAGCAAGTGTGGAAAACAATTTAGGTTGTCTCATGATGACTGCATGTCTTTTCCAGTTGCATCATGTCTCGTACATAAATATATTCAAGAGTGCAGACCACGCCACCTCCCATCCTCTCCATAAGGTAGGGATGAGTATAGAAAAAGGATGTAAAACTGCCGTAATTTGTAAGCTGTATGTATTAATTAGCTATTAAAACATACGAGCACTATATATAGTATATGTTTAGTAGAACTTGGCAATTATCAGCCTCAAATGTGGCTCAACATGGATACAGTAAGAAAATTAAGATTCATGCTGCTGCTATTATCTATGGTTATACTAGGCCAATGCAGCAGCATGCAAATAGCTATTTCCACAGCACAAAACAACGAAACTTCCCTAGATAAACCCACGACTCATACTAGCACTCCAAATGATACCACCACCTCGAAAATTAGCCCAAATGATTCTACGCTTAGTTATACTGGAGTGGCCTTTAGGGATAAGAAAGGCAGGCAACAAGGAGGTGGTAGTGGTGGGGGTGGAGGAGGTGGTGGTTTTGCATGGGGATGGGGTGGAGGGGGCGGAGGTGGTGGTGGGGGTGGTGGAGGTTGGGGGTGGGGAGGTGGAGGAGCGGGGTCCTGGAAGTGGGGCCCATGTGGTCGAGGCCGAAGAAGAGGAGGAAACAGGAGACACCACAACAAGGGAGATTACAAGGTGGGTGAATATGCACAGTGCATGGGTGAAGGCAGGTGCAAATGGAAGAGGCTAGATTGTCCACTTCACTGTGGTGGTGCTTGCTTCTATGACTGCATACATATGTGCAAAGCTCACTGTCGACGTTAGCTTTCAAAGTGTCAACAACCCTTTTCGTTTCTGCAACATGAACCTCAGCTCAGAGTATGCATGAAGATTGCTAGTTTGTGCCTGGTATCGCTATAGAAAATAGATCTTTTCTGTTAATGTAAGACACAGGGATACAACTAAAATCTTCTATTGAGTTTCTAGTAAAATTTTCATCTTCCGCAATTCTCCAATGTACTTCAATTCAAATGATTGCTTAAGTTATATCTAATTGGGTACTTTCATCAGGCCAAGAAATGAAACTATGCATATGTAGTGAGGATTCAAAAAAAAAAAAAAAAAAAAAAAAAAAAGGAATGTGAAACAATAGCATTGAAAAGAAGACCAAGAAAGCAAGCTTCTACACTGTCATAACATAACAAGATGCCATATCAAGCAAACTCTTTTGCATTGTGTCGAATTTCATCATATCCTCCTTAAGAATTCTTAAGCTAACACATCTAAGACAACTCTCTCAAGAGCTTGAATTAGTACCTCAATGTATTTGGAAACATACTTCGATGAAGTAATAATATGGGCAGCCACAGCTCTTTCCTATCAGTCCCGTTCAGCATCCTCTATCTCTTCGTCCTCGGGAACCCCACGGAGATACAGAACGTTGTTGCACCTGCATATACATTGGCAAGGGGGAAAACAGTAAAGCAATACATCAGGTTTATATAGAAACCGGAACAAACACTCAAGTCGAACTCGACCTTTTAAGCGAATATACACTTCCAAAACATTATGTTTTAAAAATAAAATAATGCTCCTCCAACTGACTGTTTGTTGATAGTACTCGTGAAAGAGTTGAAAATATTAAGCCAACATCTCCAGGTAGGCAGGTCATTACTAAACGTCTGCCTACCTGCATTTTCCTCCCCATGGTGCAAGAATTCTGCTATGATGACTTCAGAGATCAGATTACATCATAACAACACCATCAATACCAGTTTTGCAGATTCAATTAAGTGCAGATGCATGAAAATTTAGTAGCACAAGTTACAGCTCAATGGTAGACCACTGACATATCATCTCATGCATCATCATCAGTCACTGCTTTTTTCTTTTTTCCTTTTTTTTTTATAATGGCGCGGCGCCACAATCAAAAGTTGGAATGCGATTCCCAATTGCATTTTAATTGTGTGGCATATAGCTTTTATTGAGAAAAGACTTATTTACCAACCTGATTAGTATCTCTCCCAGATTTCCAGTCATTTCCCCTTCAATGTACTCCTCAGTGTCTGCTAGCTGCATTCATGTGTTGAGGAAAGGTGAGTATCAATGAAATGAAATAATAACACCTGTTTCTAAAGAAGTGTGTTTACTTGAATGACAGTCAAAGGAACTAGATGACATCAGTAATTACCTGTAGGTTCATGTAGCCATCCACAGAGACAAGATAACCTGCATACATTCAGAGAAAAATAATATTATACCCAATGTTCCTACAGCAAATTGCCTAACCAAAGAAAAAATCGACATCTGTTAACCTAGAATTGGTAACAGGACCATAGGGTTTCCTTTTAACTTTTCATTTCATTTCTTCTTTCTTCAGAACCTAATGGATCCTCAACACTTGTGTAGAATATAATAAAACGACCAATGGCAAGGAACAACATGGAAATATATATAAAGAAACTAAAAACATGAGCGCCCCGAAATTACCTTTGTACTCCATCCCCCACTTCAGCTTAACAATGACTTGTTTTCCAGTCAAGTTGTTCAAGAAAGGTTTCGGGTTAACTGGTACAGTCTGCACAAGGAGAGGAACTTCAATATTTAAACACATAAATGTACTTAATAGAGCTGTAAGACAAGCACCAACAACACACTGTCATACAGGGGAGGGGGAATGAGGAAAGTTAACCATACCCCACTCCATCATCCCACCCATCACACTAGCTTATACATACTGACATGTTACAATATGCAGGGTAGCATATGACTCGCATATTATAAATCCCATTTCACCTCAATTATGAATCAATAGAGTCTTGTTGTCAACTGTAATAAAGCTCATCACATGATAAGAGAAAGATCTACAATGTACAATTAATACCCAAGAACGCTTCACCACTTTTACTCACTTCGAAGGACAAATTAAGAAACTAGTAATGGATTTGCCTATATATTACAATGAAAGTGGCATCCCTACATCAAATCATGATTTGGAAATTGTTCTTACGCACACAAAAGGTTTTGAAGTGAGATATGATGGTAGCTTAGCTATCAAATGCCATTTCGAAGTCCCCAATTGCTAACACAAGCGGCCAACAAAAAAGACTTAAGATCATAATGAATGACCTAAATCTATACTACTAGCCTACTATGATAAGTAGAAAAAGAATCGAAGCTTACAGCCATCAAGATTCACACTCAGATGTAATCTGCAATCCTGCAAAAACATGATTACGTTTAGCTCCCAATTCAAAGAAAAGCACGAAGGTAAACATGCAAACAAAGCGAAATCGGACTCCAAGTTCATAAAACACACAGAAGTTGACATATACATGATACATCTACTTACCATATCCCGTAACCTCGCTAGTACCTAAGATTAACCTAAACACAGCGAGAAAACTAATTCACCAGAGCTTAGATTAACCCGAACAAAACTCAAAACCTAATTCACCTACATTCGGATTAACATGAACACAATGCGAAGACTGATTCACCTAAAATGTCCCGTAACACAGTAATTAAAGCGAAATCATTAAAATCAACTATATTACTACATCCTCCCCTTAAATTTCATACTCTCCTAAAACCACTCACTCAACTCGATTTCGATTGCATACGAATCTTCTACATCAATTACGCAAAGATAACGACAACACGCACTCGATTCAAGTTCAACATCAAAAGAACTGCTCTCTTTCTGCAGAAATCAATTTCAAAGAAATTCAACGATTCTCGCAATTTTACCCCCTTTTTACTCCGATTTCAACGTCCTTTAAAAACTATTAATCAAACTAATCCTACTATAAATTAATAATTCCAACTAATAATTCGAACTTGCTCGATTAAATTAGCGTTCATACATTTGACGATATTAGCTCAAAATTGATATAATCGCAAACCCTAATTTTTAGTGCATAAAATTTCCAGATAAAAACATATCCAAAACAAACATAATCAATAACAATAAAAGAAAGTTCCGATAAAAAAGGAAAGAGTGAAGAATACTCACACGCCGAAAGTGGTGGCGGCCGCGGTGGCGCCGGTGATTGTTGGAGAGAGAGAGAGAGAGAGATATTTGAGGAGAAAGAAATTGGGCGCGCGTCCGAGTTGACGAGTCAGTCCAATTTTATTTTGTTTTGATTTTATTTTATTTATTTTAATTAAAAATGAAAGTGGGCGGGATGTTGGGCCCATCACCAGAAGGGGCTATTGGGCTTTTGTTTATGGCGGTGTTCTTGACATCTCCATTCATAACTTACTACTATCGAGCTCTCGGATAATCTATTCGGCATGCATTTTAAGATGCGAAATAAGACTGTTAGAATCGATCAAATCAAAATCTATTATTTGGTGGATAATAAGATTAAACTAGTTTATTACCTGTGCTACGCTAGAAATAAGTTTTATCAATTTTATTTCTTGGCACAAATTATTTAATCAATAAATTTTATCATTTATAGTGAAAGGGGTTCCTTGCCTCTAACACAACTTTTAATATTATGTAGTATAAGATGACGATAAAGTTCTTATTCTTATAAAATTGCGGTTTTTTTGTTGACTTGTTATACGAGTTTACTTTTCACAGTGTAAAGTATGTGTCCATGATAACCGTAAGGTATTAGTTTTAGTCGGTGACAGATGCCCGGTGGAGAATATAGGGTCATATAATTTGTTGCTCTAGCTTTAATTTGGTGCTTCTTTAACTAAATTTGATTTTGAGTCATGCAATAGCATAAGATCGAAGAAAAGAGACAAATATATGCCAAGGAAAGGGTAACATTCAATCATAAAGCTCCTATATAGCTCTCTCATTGGCTTACATAATATGCAACCCATAATTGAGCAAGTAGATGCAAAGTGGGTTCTACAAAAATATGTTATATGCTAGGATTGGGATAATGTTCTCTTTAGTTTTGGAATATGCTGATTTTGAATCGTAAATACAGTTATTAGTTATATTGACAACTTGACGCGTAATATCATATTGAACTACTCTATCGTTCTTCTCATTTGTTAACTCCATTGTAGAGACAAGCTAAGAAATAGGACACACGATGTCATATTCTCCGAAGAATCGAAATGGAGACGTCAATAGGAAAATTTGTCATACCAATTGCCCAGAAAATTGATGGTTCATAAGGTGCCAATATCAAACAATTCAAGGATGAAATAAAATAGTGACAGTGTTTCATCAACCAATTTCATGCAGCTTTCAATTTTTGTCTGCTGAAAACCACCCTGGCATATACAGCATTTCCCTATCCACCTCACCTTCCAAAAAATTTAGGACCAATTGTTCCACTCATTAATCAGCTAATTAGCTAAATCCTGGCCTATGCAACTAATTAATATTTGTACAACTACGCTAACTATACACTGAAGTCAGCCTAATTTGATCTGCCTAAGTAATTGATACTTGTACTAATTGACATATATTATCATCCGATAGCAACCCCGCCATTTCCGATGAGCTTGGGCTTGAAAATGCGTTGTCCGGTTGCTAATATTCGCTTAGGATCGAATTCCATCTTCATCTTGTTGAAATGATCCCACTTTTCGCCAAAATGATCCACCCATTCTGATTCTGTAGTGTAGTGAGGCAGATATTGCTTGATTGCAATCTTCTCATCCTTACAAAACTTCAGAATCCTTCTATTCTGGTCCGTTAAGTACTCTAGGCTTTGCGTCTCCTCGCCATTCTCGAGGGCAGACCTAAGCAACGCCACTAGATAAAACACTTCCTCATTCGGTGTCACAACTGAAGTCCTATCGTCCCATCTGCATAAACACTTGAAATTAGATCGTTTATAAAAACAATTCACCTTATATGACCGTACTCGCAATAAATTAAACTACAGAGGACCCAAATGAAGAGTTTTTGAAAACAAATATTAAGATACTTTTACCAAACAAGGGGCTAAAACATAATGGAACAATTGCATGTTAAAAAGGAAAAAAACACAAGGAACCTGAGTGCAGTGGGTCATATGAAGATCTTCTGACAAGAGAATCTTCCCACTTGTGGGAATACTATTTGCCTCTTTCTGATGTTGGGTATCTATCAACAAAAAGGCTCATCCTACCTGGCATTTGTTGGACATTATTTTCTTCATTTTATATGTTGAGGTTTCCACTATAATAAAGTTTATTTTCACTATAATAAGGTTGGGAGTTGGGACACTCTCTTAATATAATTTCAAGTGCCATTTTCTGTTGATAATCATTGGAGTATTATGGAATAATAGATACACACAACTGGAGATTGTTAGGTTGGAGCAAGAACCCTATAGAGGATAAGGTCTAACAAAAACTAATTTTGCATGTTCTCTTGCTTTCCTCGGTCGAAAATCTAAGATCCGAGTTTGTATGATGAACTTAAACAATCACGAATTTTCCATGCAAAGTTCTTTGACACGGCAACTTATTGTCACCTCGTCTCAGACTCTCATCGGCCACCCGCACCGTATATACTAGGAAAAACTAAAAATTAAAGCACCATCGCCATGATGTCAACATTGATTCCATAGGTAAGATGTCTATAGATCTATATACCACTACACCACTAGGAGTTACGTAGTACTTCTACAGTTTACCAACATGTACTAGTATAAGCATGCATATAGTAGACATAGCACGCAAAAATGTATGTCACTGTAATCTCATGTAAGCCATTTGCTGTATGTGACGATTACTAGGGAATATCCAAATCCAAACATGACTTCACAATGTGCAACTTCCATGCTCCAATAATTCCATTCATGCAACATGCAAACGAATACCCACCATAGAACTTTAAATAACTCAATAAAATCAATACCGAATCTAGGACTACTTACTTATCCTTGTTCATGGGATAGATGAGAATCGGACCGCTCGTCTTATTTCCCAAAATGCCCTTGAAGACGCCCTTATCAAAGTCGGATATCCTCGATTTAGGGACAAAGACGTTTAGCCAAGGGTGCGGCACCTCCCACAACCCCTTAGACCGGAGCTTCAACTCGGCTTTGTGAACCCGGTCCAGGAAATCGACATAGGGTAGGTCTGTTGTGAATACTGATGCTGGTATAAAGTCTAGCTTCTTCAATAATTCATCAATTTCCTGTCAAAACAAGTTTGCATGATAATTAATTGGTATGACAAAAACAAAGATTAATTAGAAAAAAGAATAAAAAAGGCCACCAATTATATTGCGAATAACAGAAAAACAAAGCAAGAACTAACTAAAAAGTTGCTACCAAACAGTTCCTTTTGTCAAGATAAGTTTGATTCTTTCCAACTAATATACTAATTTACTAAGTTAAGCTGTGACTAACTGATTGACTAACTAGATTGGAATAATCTGGCAGGTGGGCTGCTTAGATTTTGTAGCGATTTAACTAAGCATTGCTATTTCTAAATTAACTAACATGAAAAAAGAAGCTTCTTCTTTAATCTTTTGAGTCAGAGACATCTCTGTTTCCTTCTTCTTGTTGTTATTGTATGTGTCATGCATAACAACCGAAAGGTCCAAACCACATCAAGTTTGACGAAGTGTACTGAAGTCGACAACGACAAAGCCTTAGTCGGAAACTGGTTTGGATCCGGTCAACTTTTGTGCCTTAAGGATGGAGTTAAGTAAAATGTGACAGCAAAACTGAAAAGAAACTGTCAATTATTTCATTATGTCACTAAAGTTTTCTTCTTGCACTAAACTTACTAGTTAAAGTGATCTTCTTGGTGCAACTACATACAGTATCTTCCCACATGCATACAGCAAACAAAGAAGGAATCTCGTGAAAAATGGTGTTTTAGAACTAGATCAGTCTTTTACTTTAACCTTTACTTTTTTGATGAGAATATGTGGATAATAATGAAATTATTAAGTTGTAATCTCGGTTTACGGACTTAAATCCACTTTAGATCATGTGAAAGAAAGGTCATTAACAACTAAATTAATTCTAATCCTACAAAAATATATTATCCATGACATTTCTTATATTGACTCGCAACCTCGAATACTTGTGTATTACGTTACTATAAGAGCTGCCTAACTAGTTTCTCAATTTAGTCAAGAACTACATTTAACAACTTGGGCATGACGACCACAATCAATCCACAGTTTCACACTATAGTTTATGTTAATAAGATGGAACGTCACTAGTTGATACTGACTTCGATACTAATCTACTTTTATAAACACTTGATCCCGCATAACATAACTTAATCAAAAGGACTTGAAAATAATATACGAAAATATCCATCTCCTAAGATCGGCTAGTGTCACATATTCCCTTATATAGTAAAGACCACATAACATATTCAATCCAATAATCTAACAATTAATTATCAATCAACAAATCAAGAATTTCTTATAGAAAACCATAAAAGTAGGTTTATTTGGGGCATATACACTAGAGAATTTGTTCTAATCTATGCCGCATTTTCCGTAGTAGCTAGTTTGAGTTGGCATATATAATTTCTATAACATAGAGCAATATTCCGTAACATCTATATAGACATAGAGTGTGACAGAAGAACTTAAATATCGTCATAAAAATACCTGAACAACAGAGTCGACATCGGAATCAAAGTAATTCTTGGTGATCTCCAAGCAATATAAGACACCCTCATTATTAGCGGAGCCAAGGGAGGAGATCTTGACTGGGTTACTTGGTGAGAAAAATGAGGATCTCCAATTATTAATAAGCCCTTCATCCACTATCACAAACCCTTCCACATAATCAAATTTTTCACTCTTGGGTTTGTCATGCAGTGAAATTAGGTACTCTTGGTCCTCTGTAAACGCGGTAAAATTCGAGTATAGCACTCTAATCCACCTCACCTGCAAATTAATTACCCAAAGTTGATTACAAAGGTTAAATAGTAATAAAATTGATAGATAGTTGAAAACTCGTCATGAAATAGTAAAGTAATTAATAATAATAATTGTGAGAACAACACATTGGCCAGATCGAGTACGTTGATCCAATAATAGGAGATGTGTCTCTCTTTCGGTGGTGTCGAGCAAATGTTTTGCTTTTGGGGAGAATTTGTCACTCAATTCGCTTAACAACACTTGTCAAATGCTATGACCATTTTTTGAGTAACATATGCTGTCCCACTTTCATTCATAATGCCTAAAGTAACAACCACCTTTTCATCTCAATGCCAAAATGCAAAACATATGGACCTTAATTTTGGACCAAATAATAACTTTGGAAAGTGAAATGACATTATTTCTTCCCCATTCCATCTCGATCTTACTAATAATCGAACCTGAAACCTAATGTATTATCGAGATTAAGAGTCGAATAAGATAAATTAATTACCTTTTGTGGAGATGGCTCAAGAGCAATTCTCGCACGAGTGATGATCCCAAATTGGCCTAAACCTCCCAAAACTGCATGAAATAATTCCGCGTGATTTTCCTCAGAACATGTCACGAGCTCTCCTTTACCTGTTTTTTCATCATTATTAACATCAAATTATCGAACATTAATCCTCAACTTACAACTTTATGATTAGACCGTCTGTTCATTTTGATGACACGATAAGCTTATCATTAGACCGTCTTAACTCGTGTCAAAAAAAAAAAAAAAAAAAAGACGTTAGTTTTTAGAAAATGTACGTACCAGTAACGACATCAAGCTCATGTACGTTATTAATCTGAGGGCCATAATTAAAAGCCTGACCACTAATCCCAGCATTAGACAACGTCCCTCCCACCGTCAGATACAAGTAATCGGTCCAAGACCTCGGCGCGAGCCCATACTCTAACGTAGACCTCAGCACATCCACCCACAGCTCCCCACCCCACACATCCACGTACTCTTCCTCCACATTCACCATGGGCCGGGTTGGCCCACCTTCCCGCCCATGTCCCCGGCCCATCTCCACCACCACGCCCTCCCCCGTGTGGGCTTGCCCGTTGATGGAATGGCCGTGTCCTCTAGCGGACACGGGAATCCCATCCCTAGCCCCCGATGTGGCGGCTTTGATCAAACCGGCCACGTCGTGGGCTGAGGACGGGCGGAAAACGGCTGCGGGTTCCACCCGTCCAAGGCGTCCGAAATCCACGGACGCCGCCACCAACTCAGCACGGTTCGAACTAAATTGGACGGTGCTGAGTTGGAGGAGTTCGGTGGGGCCAAGTGTGAGCCCCACCGTGACGATTAATCTGTATATCGCGATTGCGGTTAGTAACAGCTTGTTCGCCATTGTGTTTTTTTTTAATATTTTTCCTTAAGTCGTGTTTGGTATTTTAGTTTGAAGTGGGTGGAAAATGAAGGAAATGAGAGATTATATATAGAAGAAAATATAAAATAAAAAAAAAATTAAATAAGAAGAAGAAGAATAAAATCTGGTAGCGTGGGTGAACGTAAGACTGAAGATTGCACTTTAAAGATTTACTCGACGCAAAACATGCAGAGATTCTGATTTTCTTTTTCTTTTTTTCTTTCTTCTGATTTTATTTGAGGCAAACGAGGAAGATGAGGAGAGAGAGAGATTTTTTTGCAGAGGGGTTTGTTTGTTCTTCTCCAGTACCAAACAATAAATAGGGTGAAATAAAGGACCAACAGTAAAAACTTGAGGCCGGGGTAAAAAGGTAAAATTTGATAAATATTGGGGGCAAATTCTAAAATTTGAAGAGAAGAAATGGGGTTGATTGTGAATTTATAGGGGAAAGAAGGGGGGACACGTCAGAGGTCACGTGCGAATAAGAAGAGTTGACACGTGTGAGGACAAAGGGATAGTGGGGGCCCATTAAGAATGAGAGAAGAGTGGGCCCAAATGATGGATATGGAGGATCCGGATGGGCCCGGCAGCAGAGGGGGGCTTCACGTGGGATCTTATGTTAACTGCTAGCTAGCCTAGCTACTAGTCCAGGCAAAGTTTGGTGTAGTACAACATTTTGCGTCTCACTTAAGTTAGATGCTAAGACAAAAGTGAGTAGGTGAATTAAACGTAGTTACTATATGATATATTATGAATATGATTATGATTTTATATGAATTAAGATGTATAGACCGTACTAAGAAATATCTTGATGATGTTTAATTTGATGGAGTTGGTTTTATTTTTTGTTAGGGGGTTTTGATTAGTAAGTAGGTGTGTATAATTAATGGAATGCAAGTGGTCTACTCATTCATAGTTGTAAAGAGAGAACTTTTGTATATCTAGGCAAAGAATTGGGTGAGAATAGCTTACATTTAAAATTTGCTATATATGACAATAATTATTGGTTGATCGGACAAAGAAATATCGGTGTATAGTAGATATAGAGGTAAACATAATAGAATTGTCAAATTGGAGTCTGGAATCTTCATAATTCAATATTCGGGGTAGGGTGATAATTCTTTTGCAACGGCCGATCTATAGATGACGAGAATTCAACTAAATAATGTTTTAGATCAAACCCGTTATATAGAGATAGGATCGGAACTACCAATGATATGCTTGGTTTATTAAAATGTTCTTGTATATATCCACCAATAAACGTAGCTTCGTAGTGAAGGATCCATTGATAATTAATCGATCAACAAAAGAGATTAGAGGCGGCCAAAATTAGTAATTGACGGCCTAATAAGTCAATATTAGTCCGTATGGTAGTGGAGGCCGACAACATATTTGTTATACAATATAGGTGTTTAAACTCTAAACTAATGCCGTACCAAGCTCTTAAGCTAAGACAATTTGATAATTTGTTTGACTATTGGGTAATTCGATAATTAAAAAATATTTAATTAGAACATGTGTTGCGTGTTTCTTGTTGCGTGACTGCGAAGATAAAACAACCTTTTGTTCCGATGTTGTTAATGGTTTGACCACGGTTTATCAAAGTGGTGTGCTACCCAACCTGAAAGGGTCGGGCCTGTCTTTCGGGTTGTGGGCTAGTAGTTTGAGTGCCGTTTGACCACGGTCTAACCATCATGTGTTTATTCAACCTTATTAATTAATCATCAAATTAATTAGCCTCTTAAGGACTTCTAGCAATTTGCAATTAAAATGGTTCTTATGAAGGACTAATGTCCGTACAACAATGGTGAACTAACTGCCATTGTTGAGTGTTATTGAAGCTTTAGAAAACAGAGGATAAAGGACACAAAACGATATATTAATATGATTTTATTATTAATTAAGGGGTTAAATCGCGTGGTACCCTCGTGTTTTGACGAAATGCATATGATACCCAGTATTTTGCAATTTTATACAAAAATAACCCTCAGTTTTACGGTTTTGTGCGTGCTACCCTCACAAAAATTTTATTTTGAACACCGTTAACTGGGTGTTAGTTTGTAAGGGAAAAAACATCTGAGCCATCCAATAAGTCTAATAGACGGTCAAGATAAGATCTTATACACAAATCATATTTATCTCCCTCTCTCTCTCTCTCTCTCTCTCTCTCTCTCTCAGTTTACCCACCTTTTTTACTTAAATCTGAACCTCCAAAACACGGCCACATCTATCTATCTCATGAACAACATAATTATTAATTCATCATCTTACTATCTCATTGTCAACATCATCATCAGATTATCTCTTCATCATGAGTATCGTCATCATCATATCTGGGTTCATTTCTCCAAAGGAGTCCTCCATATACGAGTGGGTTGTCCTTCGCATATGGGCATGTTGTTGTCGATGGGGGTGGTCGTGGAGGAGGGAGGAGAGTAAGGTGGGCTTTAGAAAGGGGAAGAGGGCCCGTACTCGTAGGAGCTGGGAAAGTTGAAGGGAATTTTGTTTTTTATTCTTTTTCTGTAAAATCAATTTCGACCATAGATTAATTAGTTGGAATGGATGACCTAGATTTTCTTATGATCATAATTATTTTTTTTTTTTTTTTTTTTTTGTCTGTTTTGTAACCTAACGCCGTTAATTAGGCGTTCAAAAATTGGGTATCATGTGCACGGACTCAAATCTTGAGGGTATTTCGTGCAAAATTGCAAAACACTGGGTACCACGTGTAATTCGGCAAAACACGAGGGTACCACGTGAATTAATCCTTGATTAAGTTAAATGAAAACTATACAGATCATTCTATATATACAACAATGGTGGTGCATGATAACAGAATGTTCATGCACACACATTATTACAACCCTGTAACAAACTCCTTGGGAGTTGTGAAAAACGGTGATTACACGCTGGCATCTACATTCATGGCTCTGAGTCAGCTTTGACCCGCAACCAACCAACCTTGACTGCAGCAGCTGACTTGATGATCATTGATGCCTTGCCGGAGCTTCTCAATTCTGATCAGCACAGCTCCTGGTTTCACAGTTCTTCACGTGGATAACGACATCTGTACATAATCGATCATCAACTAATTAACATGGTTCATCACGTGGATCGTGGCATTTTCACAAATTCGACTAATTAATATGTCTAATTTCTCAAAGTTTACTAGTATGTAGTCGAGTACTTGTATTATAATCAGTAAGTAGTTATATTATTTCACATATTGACGTAAATAGTTTAAATTATACGGAGTATTTTTGTAAGAGGACATGAACTATCGGTTTTGACTTTGTTTGACTTGCACAATTGCACATACGCTGGCCTACAAACTAGGATTTATTAGTCAATGCAACAACGATTATTGATAAAAAAAAAATGTCTTTAAAGACTTAAACGGTGAGATTGAGTCAATGATGAGTCAGAGTTGTGTAAATCCAACTTTGATTTGTCTCACTCTTTCTAGTTCCTACTCTTACGTTAGAATCTATAGACACCAGTCAATAATCCGATCTAAGCGTTAGTTACCGGCCAGGTCTTCTTTAGGCTCTAGCTATCCATATTGTTCCCCACTTTATGACTTTAATCAAACAATTAGGCAACAATACAACGTGCATGTCTTTGGTCGCTTAAGCAATCGTAAACGGCCAAATCTAGAATGGGGTTATGGGGCACTTGGATATTAACGGAAGCAGCAGAAATTAGTGGAATCATGATAGATAATAAGTTCCTCACACACACAAAAAAAAAAAAAAAATAATGGTGCGAAAAGAAGTCCCGGCTCCAAGTTGTTCGTTTAGCTTAATAAGAGTTCATCCTACAAAATCAGATATTCTAGCTAGAACGTCCAATTGAAGGGATCGGATGAAATTTTAATTAATTGACAACAATCATGCGATCAGATCGACAGAGTAATAGAACATTGAGATAATTTTTCTTCAATTTGTTGTAAAAAATAAAATAAATCGACAATAACAAGTGATTGATATTGACATGGCATACGAATAATAATGGCGGACAATTTGTCAATTATTCTAGTCGAAGTGCAACATGTGCTTAAAATGTCGAGTTATCTATCCATGCATCAACGTGCAAATGTTGCCTTTAGTTTTTGTACATCTTAGTGAACCTTATCCATCGAATAGCATTATATGATTTATATCATCTAGAAAATGCTATTATATCTTGCTCCTCCCCCTTTTCGTGATGAATAAAACGGTTTGACCATTCTTTTTTCTTTTGTACTGTAATAAGTTAGTGATGATGAACATATAAGCTTATTTACTACGGATTTGAAAGATTACGTGTATACCTTACAAAAAAATCGATATCCTAACTCAATAACTAGGGTTCGATTATTAATTAACCCAAAAAATTAAAGATTCGACAAAAGGGTTTTCCAGACACCATAAATAGGAAGAGATAGATGAGTATTATGTGACCCCCATGTTTGTTGGTAGTTTGAGGGCCACTGCCATTATTTTGCATGAAATCAACTGAAGAAGGTGTTGAAATTCGGACAAATTAAAGGGATCATGCACATGCCTGGCTTTATGGCAATAATGCAAAGGACGTTATACTTGTGTGTAGTGTAGATGATGAACTTGATAATAAAGTGATACCTTACATACTAAAAATGGAAATTCACCCCATGGAAAATCAAATAAGGGAAAGATAGAGAAGATTTATGAAATCTTATCGAATGGCCCACGATTGATCAAAATGTGAATTACTAGATCGAGTGTCTATGATAGATAATAATGCATGTCTCAGAAACAATTTAAATAATTTAATTTTATCTCGGAATATGTTTATGTCATTACTAATTAGTTATTTCAGTTCAGAATTCATGATAAAAGTCGATAAAAATTGAGAGGTTTTAATTTTGAGTTAGCGTGCTAGACACTATGAAATATGAATGGTTACATGAAGTAACTAACTTTGGATTTTGAAGACATCATACGACTAGTGTCTGATTGCATCTTTACACACGTCTAAATTCGAAGGCATGCAGCATCTTAGGCTTGTTTCACGTCAAAATTCGAAGACATGCATACATGCTATAGCTAGTTCTTCAACAAACATGAGCCTCACATGCATGTCAATATATATGTCATATCTCATGCTGTATATGGCCTCTTTTATTCCATTCCATTGCATGCAAAGATATAAGTGATAACGATACCCAGATAAAAGATTCAAGAAGAAGCATCAAACAGATCCATCACTCAGCAAATTATTATCATGATCATTAGTTCTCAATTAAGAAAGTCAACGATATTATCATTCGACCAGAATAAACGTACAATTAAGCTCTATATATATGACTATTAATTAAAATTCATAAACGGGTTTTCTAACGTGTGTCCTTAGGGCACATAATAAATATTCATTTCCTTCCTTAATTAAATGATATTCTCACGTCCACGCGGTCGCGCTCACACGCACCTGTAGTTAATCGCACGATGTTGTAATCGTGACTTAATCACATCATCAGTATGAAATTGAAAACAATCGCGCGCGAACTCCAAATGTTTAGTTCTGATGTCACATATATATCATAGTTTTCTTGCAATAATCTACATATCAAATGATCCAATTAATATAATGACATGGAAAGGAAAAGGCGATTTAAAGAATGTCTAATGTTTTATATTTCAAAAATAATAAAGTTCTTAAAGAAGCACCAAAGAAGAAAGAAGAATTATTGTGTAGTACAAAATGAGACGATCGAGTAGTACAAAGTAGTGTAGAAGAAGTAGCTGAAATCTTTCGAAGTTACCGCGGATCAAAGAAAAGCTGAATGAAAAGATTACGTGAATTCTATTGGCCACCTGTTTCTGCGGCTTTACCATACCAAAATAAAAGAGCTTTGCTACTTTAACCTACCTTTGCTTCTCAACGAGGTAATAACATTGCAAAGTTGGTCGAAGTGCATGTTCTATGCTATTTCTTGCTAGCTCCTTTCCGTTAAATTTAGCTTTCTCCATAAAGTTTACTTTCACTGTAAATTAATTAAACAGCATCCCATTATTTTAAATCATTAAACATTTGGTTTTGCTAAATTACGTCGAACTTAAACGTCATTCTATTACTTTAATTTAGATTATTTTTATTATTCTGTAAATTTAATTTATGACGGTTTGCACATCAATTTATAGTGAATTCAAACAAATTAAAGTATTATAATTTACATGACATCTTAATGTTCAATTTAAAAGACTTATCACAATATAAAAGTAATGCAATTTACTTTTTAGAAATTTTTTTTTTTGAAGGAAAACAAATTCAATAAAAACTTAAAAGTTTTTACTACAGTATAATATAATTGCGAGGTACATATAGTCAATTTTTCATATTATTGGAAAATAATAATTAAATTTTATAGAAATGATAAATATTCGAGTTTCCAATTTGTTATTGGATATACCTTTATAAGTAGTTTAGTGGATACTTTGTAGATTTCACTTTAAATATGGCCTTTTTTTTTTTTTTTTTTTTTTTTTTTTTTTAAATATAGTCATATATTATAAACTTTACAGCATCTATAATTTTCATTTGCCAATTCATCATTTTGTCCTACTTTTTCAAGTTTAAATTTAACTTTTTTTTTGTGCTAAAAAGTAACAAAGGAGAATATATGGACCTACGCAATTCTTATAAATTGTAATATTGCATGTTAAAAGCTAAGTGAAGTAGCAGATCACCCTCCTTTATTTATCCATGGGGTGACTGGTGAGAATGAAGGAGAATCCGCATATTTTTCCCCATTATTATTCCTTGGCGTTCTTTATTAGATTAGATTCTCTGTTGTCCTTTTTCATAATACAAAAATTGATTCTAGTTGGCTTCAATTCGGATCAGTTGATTCTAGTTTGCTTCGGATCAGATCCTTGATTTTACACTATATTTTTCATAGAATTAGTAGAGTTCACTAGTTAATAATGGTAATCGATCGGTTAAATTGAGTTCTTTGAAAGAAATAAGACCGCAGTATATACGCATGTAGATATTCTTTTGGTTTTAGTACAACTCTACACTGCTGCCAATAATACAATTCGATTATTGATTGGCTATTAGTCTATTAGTACAAGTATATTGACGACTTCAATTATTACGTACGATTAATCTTGAACTTTTAATTAATACGAACTTAATTACTTTAGTGTCGAAACAAGTCAATACTTGCACTGTGAATGTACACCATAATATACAACTAGCTAGCTAGTATCTTTCTTTATATAGTAGTATGTTTATTGGCTTATTGCTGAATAATCAGAGTTGCATTACACGCACTCGAATCTACACTTTAATAACCAATAAATCATGAAATTGGCGAATTATTTTTGTCAAAGAAGATATGAACACGATTTATACATAAAAATAGTACAAAACAATTTTGTGAGAATAATTGCGAATTAGTAGCCAACCTAATTTAATTTTGTTAAATTGTTGTAGTCATTATATGTACGTGCATGGCGACATCAATTGATGCGTCAGGTTCAAGTTTGTGGGTCTCGTACTCTTCTTTGTTTGAAGTACTAGAATTGCCAAGCCAACCACAACAAACTTGGATTTGATCATTCGTTTTGTCATCACAATTTCGTATTCATGTGATTTGATGTCAAGTGTTGGATCCAATTGATGACAATAATTTAACCTTAAATTCAAACTTTGGTAAGATCCGAATGTCTGATCCATCAACTCAGCGGCTCAAGATATATATAATTTGTTGGATTGGTACTCAATATCTCAGTCTTGATTTAAACGTCTTTGAAGATTATCGATTGCCAAATTGTACGTATAGACGCTTTAATCCATGACAACTCAAAATAATTGAAGGCTAAGATTAGAGGCGATGGAGAGATTGATATAAGCTTTTATAAATTAAAAATCCGAAGAGTATATAACGTAGATTATAATTCTGGGTTCGCTTCTAATAGACCCTTCATTGTTGCAAACGATTTGGTATGTAAGCGTATTCCTTTAAGTAACGTACTACTACTTAGACGATGTTGGATTCAAATGTCCATAATTTTTTCAAGCTAAGGGAGAAGAATCTAAGTCTTGTTCATCATTTTCATATATGTGACAAATAAAGTAAACAGTTGGCGATAACTTTTTTTTTTTTTTTTTTTTTTTTCGACAGGAAATTTTTCCTTGTTGTTTTACGCTTAAAAAGCTGATTAGTACTTAACTAGGTGATCAGAGTTTCATGAACATCACATGCAAAGGTGGCCGATGATCAATCACTTTCCAACGGATCGCAAAAATCCTCGCCACGGAAAATGTTGAACCTTAAGGACGACTTACGGTCTATTACCATCTTGTCCACGTACTAACTTCAATCAACTTACATTATGTTTTTCCCCTAAAAATACCTTACATTATTATGTTTCGTTATCCATACATTTCACATTCTAGTGATTTACGTTTATTTGGTATTTCTTTCACACATTCAAACCAAACAAGCAACTTAGAGTGACGAAAGGTGTACAGATGTCACACTCCTCGTCCCCTTGTTACCTCACTTGAAGCGAGAGCTTATATATGCCAAACCCCTTGATTCTCTTTTAAAATCGAGTTTATTTGAATGTACTAATCGTAAATGCTATTTAATATCTGTACCAATAGACTGAGTACTTCATAACACATGTACACTTATCTTGACGAGTATGCAATGCAATGGACCACTCAGGAATAAAATCTACGACAAGATCTTGGCTCCGATCAGTCCATTGATATTGTAGGACTTTCACTCTGAGTTTCACTTCTTCGTTTCATTTTCTTGTTTACTTTGGAGATTTGATGTTTATGATGGATACAGGTTGTAGTTTTCGGAAACGGGTCGAGCCCAAAACAATATATTAAGTAAACCCAAGATGGCAAAGATGTTCAGAAAGAAAAGCAAAAGAGTTCATCTTCCACAAACCAATGGTTTCTATTCATACAAAATGAATCGAAACGTACATCGTAAGGCACAAGTGCACAACCATGCTAATTAAAGTCCCACAATAATTTGAGGTCGACAAATAAACCGTTATATGGAACCGTCACATTTGACATGCACAAATAAATGGCCACACCACATAGCCGATCCTTCAGTCTTTCCTTTTGGAGGTCTTAACTGTGGTGGGAGTCAGTGTTAATCGCAGCACACAGGCAAACAAACCCCTACAACATCATCAGAACGAAGCAAGAATACAAAGCTTGCTTATAGAAATATGCAAACCCGAAAACGATAAATAAGTCTTATTGAAGCAGGCGATACAAACACCACCATGTTGGACACCTCTGTTACTCAGCCAAACATACCAAAAAATGATAATTTGGCTTGCTTGTGGTTTCCTAACCAGTGCTGCATATGGACACCAATGGCGTCCAAATACGAGCCACTCCTACCATGGAAGCCAAGCACCTTGCCTTCAGTTGTTGTTGATGTGAAGAATGTTCCTATTTCGTCTCCAAACGGACCATACTTACCTCGACTAGTGTGGAATGTTAATGACCTGATGACTTTGGCAGGATCATCCTTGCCAACTGCACCGTAGTAACCTGATAAGCATGTAAGCACTTCATTCGGATACTCCATTTTTATCTGGGAGGATGAAAAAAACAAAACCGTTAGACGAGAGCAACATAAATAGATGATGATTGTACATGAAGGCCAAACACAACTGCTATTTCTAACTTTCTTTCTTTCGGAGGTTAGAGAAGGTTGTTACCCGATGAGTATGGGTGCCAGCATTACCACCATGCCTCACTGACCAGACCGTTTGTCCATTTCGATCATATTCTATCTGCATTGAGCTTATTCCTTCTGATCTTGTCAAAAATATCTGTTTAATTCCGGAATATACTCCATCATCCCATGGTTTCCCTCCTTCACCACCCCATGGTCCAATTCCACATGGAGCTGGTTCTTTCATAACCTTGAAAGCGGGCTGAAAAATATAGACAACTAGTTTTAAGCCCGTGCGTTGCACGGTTCAAATAATTCTTTTCACAAATAAAAATTTCTTGTAATTTTAGAATTTAAACAACCTCTATATACTTGATTATTGCTGGATAATACATACTTAGTTGAGAGGCAATTATAATTTAATTACTTATTTTTATATCACAAGTTGGCATAAATTCCTTAAGCCTTGTCCGTGAAGGGTTATAGAAAACATGTAAGTATAATCTCATAGTAAGTTTTTTCTATTTTTATGTTTATGCACCCTCTTTTCCCAAAAAGTATAGTATCATCTTATTGTTTTCCAAAACGTATAGTATCATCTTATTGTTTCCCAAAACGTATAGTATTATCTTATTATTCATAATTAGTTATATATCCTTTACCTAAAATTGTAAAAATAAAAGATTACAAAGCTCTAAAAAAATTCAAAAGTCTCTAGACGCGTTGAATGACCACGAAAAAAACTTCGTTTATATATATATATTGATTACAACGGCGAGATTATAGAAAAGCCCTAATAAAAAATTGGAAAAATACATAAATTAATCCAACGTTTTCTTGACCTTCTAAAAATAATCCCACCTTACCATATGTACAAAAATAATCCAACGTTTCATTTTGTCTTCTAAATACAGTCCTAATCTAAAGGGAAGTTCTTTTGTCTGGCATTAGCGTTAGCCAGAGGCCCGTTTTGTTTCATGTATTTATCCGCTTTTCAATCTTTTTGAAGATCAATTATCAGGGCCGGCCTTTAGCATAGGCGGTCGCCTAGGGCCCCCGATTTTTGGGGCCCAATATCTGTTAATTTTGTTCATATAATATAAAGATGTAAATATATTCATTACTATTTCTTTAGCCTAGTGGTTCACATTCCATTTTTTCAACCCATAGTGGTTCAAATCAGCCCAGGCTCATTTATTGTAGCTTTTTTTTCTCTTTTCTTTTCCAATTGGACGTTTTCTAGTTTTGGAGAGGGCATCTCTTCTGTTCAATTTGTAGCGAAAACGGACTTCCTTCCGTATATTTTTTTCTCATTTATAGTGTTTAATTAAAAAAAAAGAGCATTTGCCTATGCGATAATAAAAATTACTACTTATCAATACCGTAAGATACCTATTGTTCTTAGGGCCCCCTATCAACATTTCGCCTAGAGCCCCCAAATCTCAGAGATGGTCCTGTCAATTATATATCTCCTAAGATTTTACCATACAAAAAGAATAGAACAAGAAGATTTTATCTTCAAGAAATATACGATGAAATTTATTGTACTACAATTATTGGACTCAGGAAATCACAATTTTAAGATTTCCATTTTTTTTTTTTTAGAAAATTAGGCATCGGTGTCTTGATAGTTATTAATGAATCAAAACAATTCACAAATCAATTTTCTTCAGAACCATAAATGATGGCCACAAAATAAGATCCGAAGGGGAGGTGGTGCGTGGTAACATAATTGTCGAAGTGTTGTCGAAGTGTACGCGTTATTGTTGCAATTTTGCAGGAGAAGATGAAGAAGATTTGGGATGATGATGATGATGATAATTGATGAGGCTTCCTCGCTCTGAGTTGATGGTGTTTGGAAGGGGCGACTAAAAGTCTGTAACCATGCTTTTGAAACAAAAAACAAAAAATGACTAGAGAGCATGCCTTTGATGGAAACATAACGTCTGTTAGGTGGGGACTGTATTTAGAAGATAAAATGAAACGTTGGATTATTTTTGTACATACTGTGAGGTGGGATTATTTTTAGAAGGTCAAGCAAACGTGGGATTATTTTTATGTGTTTTTCCTAAAAAATTCCAACTATTTCATACTATATTGACTGAATAAGACAGCTAGCAATCGGCAGACAATGACTAAAAGAGTAGCGGGATAAGTGAACAAAGATTGACGATGGAGTACCTCTTCATATGGCGCACCTTTAGGAACAAGTGGTTTACTAGGCCATAAGGGATCATCATGAGAAGCTGGAGGTGGACGCACCTGTGGTGTTACTTTGCCCTCCTTAAAATGAACTCCGATTGAATCAAGAAACAGTCCCCTCTTTCCATGAAAACCCACAATCATCCCCTCCTTCGATTTAGAAGAAAAGGGCACACCGTGCTCGTCTCCAAATGGGCCAATTTTTCTCTTTGTGGTATGGAATGTGAGTGATTTTATGATCGTAGGACCGATCATTGTTGAGCCATAGTATCCTGTAATATGTGTCAGGATCTCAAAAGGGTAATCAAATACAATCTGCAACACATAAAAACAGTACATAATGTTAGTGTAAAGTAGGTGTTGTTATTGCAGTTCAGCAATTACCCCGCAGGCACCAGCCAAATATTTACCTTATCGGTTTTAAACCCACCAGTCCCTCCATTTCTGCTTCCGTGTACGCATTCTCCATCCTTCTCGTATAACACTTTCAAATAAACAATGCCAACATTGCGGGATAGAGTAATTTGTTTAATGCCTGTAAAAGTTCCATCATCAAACCCAGTGCCCCCACTGCCTCCCCAGGGTCCTTGAGCCACGACTCCACTAGTAACAGCGGGACATTTTTTGATACTGGGAGGACGGGCCAATACCTAGAACACGAAACAATGTTTCAGGCCTGGGTATAGTCGCAACACTATTTGAAGCACAGGACAAAAGTTTTTCTTTCTGATAACAACTTCTCACCTTGTCTTTACAGTCATCATCAGATGACTCAGAACTTGAACTTTGTCCTGGAAGGGTTCCACGCAGTGGGATGGTGTGAACACCCTTAACTTTCGGTGAAGCACTGCTGATATTATCCTTCTGTTTTATTGCAAGGACAATGTCATAGTCTTTGCCAAGACTTCCTTGAATGACTGAGTAGCCAGAATTTTTTTCAGCGCCCATTGCGACGTAATTGTGTGCATAAGTTACCGACTTTGATTCATTTATCTGGTGGATAGGCTTCACAAATGCTCCAATAGCATCCAAGTACAAAGCAGATCTACCATAAAAGCCGACAATTTTGCTACCAACCGTTGGCAAGTGGAAGTATGTTCCTTGGTTAACACCAAATGGTCCATGAGCTTTTACGTTGCTAACAAAGGTGAGTGAGCGAACACAAACTGGCCCCCCTGCATACATGTGGCCGTAGTATCCATGAATAGATGTCAGGAATTCCTCAGGGCAAGCAAGCTTCACCTGCAAAGTGGATATCAGTTGAATAAGCTTGGATTTTGAGATACAATTTCAGAACAATCTATAGAATGAGGAGATGAAGAATATTCATAGAGAGGAGGAAAATGAATGCTTCAATGATATTGCAACTCAACGGCTGGTCGGTATTTATTAGTAAAAAAGTTCCCACCATGAACTAAGCAAGGCAAACCTTGTCCATTTTGTAGCCTTTGGTTCCACCATGTTTTTCTGCCCAAACTGGCAAACCTTGCCTATCATATTCGATCTGAACAGAGTCAACACCAGCACCATGGGTTATCACTATTTGCCTCACGGCCGAGTACACTCCATCATCCCAGTTAGATCCGCTTGGACCGCCCCATGGCCCAACTGCAACGGGTTTCTTCTCATAATCCTGAAAACTCAACTTCACAACAACAAAAGAATGAGTAATTTTGGTCGCAAACGACAACCTAAACTGTGCTAAGAACACCAAACTAAAGTATTGTAAAAACACGAAACCATATTGTGCTAAGAAAATCAAAATATGATCAGGAGTTACCATTGGACAACTGGTATCTCTCTCAGAAGGTAAAGTCCAGTCGTGAGAAGTTTGGTGCTCATCTCTGGGCTGAGAAAGTAAGAATTTATTAGCCTACAAAGGAATCCAGAATGACAATCTCCTGAAACAGTTCTGAGTATTGAAAGAAGCTAATTCTGCAATCCACTATGGGAGAGAGAGACTCAAAGTATAAGCATCTGATTCCAAAAGAGCCATCAACCATTCCAGGAATTCTTTTTGAAAAGAGAAATGTTATGCACTTAGGACGGTCACAATTCCGCCTACTTTGTTATCGTGCTAGACAAATGAATAAACATTGATACACAGAAGATGCAAACAGCTTTTCAATAGTTCGACATGATTACACGACAGCAGAGTTATCAACGTGTTATCATGATAGATTGATGGTACAAACAAGTGAATTAGGTGAGAACATCTACAACTTTTGAAAATCTCCACAAAGTGACAAACTTGTAGAATGGAAGAATCAGACAGTGAAGTGACTACTGAGCAGTGACTAGGGACTATCTGCAGAAATGACTTATGCCTACTTGTCGACCATGTCTGCTTCCTTCCCTTGCAAAGGCCCGTGAAGGATGATTATAATTGATCACAAGGATATCTTTGTCTAAAAGTCACCTATTCTAAATCAGCTCAGATGGACGGAATATACCCAGGCCCAGAGGAAAACATGTTACGTAGGTTTCAAGCCCTCTCCGGTCCCCTCCACCTAAATGCCTCATCTTTTTACAGACCCCCTAAATGTATTTTGAAAGGCTACACCTTTTGCTATATCAACTAACCAAAAGTTGGGCATGTTTGGGCTACCAAAGCTACCAATTCTGATGGACAAATGCTTCATAGTTCCTGGTTTACGTGAAGACCCTCATGATTTAAGCTAACGTCAAACAGGTTCTAACAGCTAAATAAAGCCCAGTCAAGAGTTGCTTGCAAACAGGAATTTTAACAAAAAGCACTGGAGACCAAAATTTCTATCTCATGATTTCTAAATCGAGCTCTTCCTCCTCAATCAGTCCATTATTTACCAGACTAAAAGCATATCTTATACAGTTATACCAAAAAAAAAAAAAATTGTAAAAGAAGGCTGTACAGAAGAGTCGTGAAGAAAAAGTCAGTGTACAGGGTGTAACATAAACACACCAACATAACCCAGTGACAAAGAGAACATTGACCCATAAGAACTGGTAGCACACTCTACACTGAAGTTAGTCCTCTAAGATTGTTGGGACCCAACAGCAATTAGCATCTAGGGCTGAGGTATGCTATCCCGCGAGAAGACATAACTGACCTCCCGTGAGAAGACATAACTGACCTTCAGTTCAGACAGAACACATCATCCACATGGAAGGTCCCTATCCGAAAGGACCTAAACCATCACACAAAGAGTAGGTTCATTCAAGGGAGATTATCCGCTTAGTAAAGACTAACATATCCTCGACGACTATACTATTCCATGAAGATGGCTTTACAGATAAGATTGATCTTCCAAGGAGCATAAAGAGAATCTCCTAAAAAAATATATCCTCAGAAAATAAAGTAGGAAGAATGCAAAACGCAAAAATTAAACTCAGTGAAATAGCCTTCCATACCTTGCCCAAATATACAGCATAACTGCATAAGAGAAAGGGCTATTTCATTCTTACTCCGTTTTACAAATATGTCAGTAAAATATAAAAAAACAATTATGTACCTTCACTTAATCTCTAGGAGACACAAAACGTAAACCAATTCTGCTAGTCCGCGGAATGCTTGCCGTCATTATGGACAAACCGTTCATCTGTACAGAAGCCAAAAAAATAAAAATAAAAATAAAATAAGAGGAGAATATTCAATTGGTCAGATGATTTAAACCAGGTGTTCTTGAGATAATTTACATTGTTAAAAGTGAAGCTCCACCAATAACAGCTGCTCCAGAACAAATATGGAGGTCGTCACCGTTTCAGCACCATAGTAGCATTATCAAAATTTCTTGTTTACACTACCAATAATCCCCACAGGAGCAAGTACCATTTCTGAAATGGTGCAAACACTTTGTATCGCTTATTAATATTTCACAACCATAGGTTGAAGAGATGTATTTAGCAGTGGAATGGCAACTCTCACAAATTCGAAAGTTCTTCACAATCCTAATGCATTTGACTTTGCATTGGGAGCTGAGAAGAGCAAACGCAAGGGCAAGCTTTTCACTGTGTATTCCACAAATACCTTCCTCATCCTCTTCGTCTATACAAGCCATATTCTTCGAATCAGGTAATTTTACTTTACCTTCTATGCTCTTCAACCATTTATAAAGAGAGTCCAAACCTGGTATAGCAGTGTCTCCAGTGACAAACACATACACAAAATTTTCTAATTCAAGCAAGCTGCACCCACGAAGTTTCTTGGCATCACTATTTGCTGGTGGACTTCTCTCCTTAACAAGGCTGATAGATCTTCCATACACATTATATGCCTGAGAGACCAATCGATATGCCCTATCATTTTCAGGGTTTATTTTAAGCAATTGTTCGCCTGCATGAATAAGACAAGCAACACTCCCATGGAAGCGGCTGGCAGTAAGCAACGTATCCCAAATAGCCGAGTCAGGTTCTATCTCCATATTTTCAATGAGCTCCATTGCCTCTTTTAGCCTACCTGAACGGCCAAATAAATCTACCATTGCCAAATAATGTTCAGCACCAGGAATTATTTGATAATCGTTGGTCATGCTGTAGAATACTTGTTTACCATTCTCAACCATTTTCGCGTGACTGTATGCAAGTATGAGGCTTACAAAAGTCACCCTGTTTGGTCTGTATCCCTCCCTTTTCATCTGATCGAGGACATCAATTGCATCAGCTGAGCGCCCATGTAGAACATAACTAGCTATCAGTGTGTTCCAAGAGATAATGTCCTTCACCAACATCCTATCAAAGACAGATCTTGAGTACACAATGTTGCCTGACTTGGCATATACGTCTATCAGAGAATTTGATACAGTTATCTGGGAATCAAAATTTCCACGCAGTACCCATGCGTGGATCTCTTTCACCTTGTTAGCTGCAAGTAAATTATCAAAAGCATTCAAAATAGTCAAGATTGTTACAGTATTGAGTCCGACATCTGACTGCTGCATTTGTCGAAAGGTCTCTAATGCTTTGTTTTTACGCCCAGTGTGCAAATAACCCGAAATAAGAGAGTTCCAGGAAGCAGTATTGGGCTTTACTATTCCTTCTTTTCCCATCATCCGAAAGAGATCCATAGCTTGATCCTCGTCTCCATTCTGGATGTAACCTGATATCATCACATTCCAAGTCACAACATTAGGAGTTATCTCTAATTCCTGCATCCTCAAGAAAAGATCATGAGCTTTGCCACAATACCCAGCCTGTGAATACCCTCCTATCATCGAGTTCCATGTATAAACATCCTTTTCATGTACCGATTCAAAAACTTTGTGAGCAATCTCAAGTTCCCCACATTTGGAATACAAGTCTATGAGCGCATTTCCAACCAAAACACTGTCAGAAACACCCAACTTAATTGCAACTGAATGGAGCTCTCTTCCCTTACCAAGAGATTTAGCTGATGCACACGTAGAGACTGCACTAGCTATTGTAACCCCATTCGGTTGAACATCCACCAAAAGCATTTTCCGGAAGAGTTCTAATGCTTCAACAATCCTATTGTTTTGAGCAAGACCGGAGACTATTGAAGTCCAGGTAAATACATCAGGTGTCATTCCACACCTACCCATCTTTCTCATAAGTTCCATTGCAGCATCACAATCACCAGACTGACTATAACCAGCAATCAATATATTCCAAGTTATCAAACCAGGCTCAATCCCCTCCTCTCGCATCAAATTAAACAACCTATGCGCTCTACCATTCTCACTTCTCTGACAATATCCCGAAATCAAAGCATTCCAGCTCACAATATCCCTTTCCCCTATCTCCTCAAACAACTTCTCAGCCAAACTCATTTTACGACACTTAGCATACAAAGTCAGCAATGCATTCATGACATGCCTCGATGACCTCATCCCACCTCGAACCACAAGGGAATGTATCAACTTCCCAGTTTCATAATCCCCACAATTCCCACAAGATTGTAATATCTTCGGAAACAAGAACCCGTCAGGCACGATACCTTCCTCCATCATCAAATGAAACAGCTTCATCACCTCACTCCACCTCTGCTCCCTGGAGAAACCCCCAATAATAGCAGACCAAGTGAACAAATTTCTCTCAGGCATTTCATCGAACACCTTTCGGGCATCACTCAAACACCCACATTTCGCATACATACTAATCAATTTAGTCTCAACAAAAGGATCAACCTCATCTACCAAGTAAACCCTAGCGTGAAGTTCACGCCCTAATTCAACAGAATTACTGTCAATGCAACAATCTAACAGTTTGGTAAAGTAATCAACTTTTAACTTAAGCCCACTTTGGGCAATCAAATCAAGAGCAGTGGTAGCTTCTTTTATACGACCAACCTTACAAAAATGGGTCAATTGCTCAAAATCAATGGTTTTTGGGGGAAATAATTTGTGGGTTTTGGAGAGAGAAACAGTTGGTTTGATGGGTTTTGCGGAAAACTCACATGGAATTGATTTGCAGGGAATTATCAGAGTCTCCATTGATGAACAAGCTTCTTGAACAATTTTTCTTGCTCTTTTCAAAAGATCATCTATCTATAGAAATTCGAAGAAATCAAAAACTTTTCTTTTTTTAATGCGTTTTATTTGTTGTTTTGTTTGAAGATGATGAAGAGATTCGAGAAGACAAGGGTGTGGCGGGGAAATCACCCCGCCTTCTTCTCAAAGGATGGGGCAACTTATCCGTTACTTTTCACCTCTCGTAAATCGTAATCATCACGCTTTCTATACCTAACCAATTTACTCCTTTCGTTCGACTATTCGAGTAATATTTCTCGTTTCGGTTTTTACTCGAACCAACACATGAAGAGAAAAGAGTACAAGTACGAAACCTGTAGCATTTTTTATTTTCTTTGTTAGAAAGGTAAGCTTTAAAAGAAGGAAAAAAGTTAAGTGACCTTTTATTTTAGGTAATGTTTGAGAACTCGAAATTTATTTCATTTGCTGGAATTCAATTATCAGCAAATATACAATTAAAAAAAATATGGTCACTAAACCAAGTAGATGGTAAACCAACCATCTCGAGTACTAAGGATCTGGTGCCCCAAGGAAACCAACCAATCAACCGATTCGCGTCACGAAACATGTAATTTTGCGCCATGCAGACTATCCTCTAGGACACTTTTTATTTTCTATAGAAAAGTTATATTTATCGCGAATTAACTTACTTTAGGTTACTTCATTCTCGCGAATTATTTGTTTCTTTTCATATATTATGCAACGTGCAATGTTCATCATAATATAAGTTTAAGATATAAATTCAGATTTCTCTTATAATGTTGACGTGCTTTCTAAAGTCGCAACTTACAAGGCTAAAACTCAAAATATATGAAATGAACCTGAATAGCATTTACAATTTTAACTGTTTTTATTAGCAATAGTTCAGATAGTTTAACACATTAAAAAAAAAAAAAAAAAAAAAAAAAAAAAAAGGAAACTGATGTATACTCAACACATCAGTGAGATTCATCTAAGTGAACTAACCTAATGTCTTAACCAGACAAACAGATATGCAGTACATTAATTTTTAGGTTGCTTTATTTGTACAGACACCATACTGTATAGTTGAGTACATAAAAATCAGCAGAGATGGGCTAGTAATCAAGGCAAAAACTTGTTGAGGAAACTGCCGATGCCTCCTTTATCTGTAGAGTGCCGGTGTGACGTTTCGTCGCTAGCCCAGTACTGAAAGTGGACTCCAATTGCATCCAAGTAACAGCTACTCCTTCCATGGAAACCAACCACCTTACCATCACTGTTTGCTGAAGAAAAATATGTGCCTATGGTTTTCCCATGAGGTCCATATTTGGTTTTGTTGGTATGAAATGTCAGAGATCTTATCACCCTTTTCGGTATGTCTCCTGGCACAATGTCATAGTATCCACTGATGCTTGTAAGGACTTCATGTGGGTAATCAAACTTGATCTGAAAGATATGCCAAAATATAAGGTCTCTTTAGATGATATTCTCTACACGAATTGAGCTATATATTAAGGCACAAAGACGGAATAATGTGATGATACTCTATGCGCAAATTGAGCTGCATATTAAAACACAAAGACATCATATAGACTTATAGTTTGGTAAATTGCTTGCAGAATTCACCTGGTAGGTGCAATCATCATTAGCTTTCCCGTGTACAGGAGTCCACACAAATCGGCCATTCAAATCATACTCAAACTGTACTGAGCAGATGGCGTCTCCTTTTGTCAGAAGAACTTTCCTGACCCCTTTATACACTCCATCATCCCACGGCTGACCTCCTTCGCCTCCCCACGGCCCAGTTTCATGGAGAACTGATTCCCTGGGAAGCCCCTCCCAGGGCTTAGCTCCTTCGCCAAACACTGCCCGCGACTGATAAAATTTTGTTTCATTTGGAACCCCCCATGCTACCTGCTGTAAAATACAAGATCAACCCTGTTTCTACAATTCTTTGATTCTTTGGAGTAAATACGAGCAAGACATATATATACCTCGGGTTTTCTTAAGGTAGACATGTGGTATGGATCAGGATAAGAAGGCGGAGAGAGCATTGGCATGGCTTCGAGTACATGGACTCCTATGCTGTGTATGAAATATCCGTTTGTCCCATGAAAACCAACAATTGGACCTTTTGAAGTACCTGCTGAGGAGAAAGCAAACCCTTGCTGATCTCCAAATGGTCCATAAGTCCTCTTGTTAGTGTGAAAAGTAAGCGATTTTATGATCGTAGGCCCTCGAAGGATTGTAGACCCGTAATAGCCAGATATTTGGGTCAGGACTTCAAAGGGAAAGTCGAATGCAATCTGTGAAGTGCCAACAAAAGATCAGTAACATCCTGACATAAATCAGATCACATATATCTGCAGCATTACTGCACTAATAAAGAGATCTACTACCTTATCAAGCTTTAGGCCAGCAGTTCCACCATTCTTCCTTCCCCAAACAGCCTTGCCATTGTGGTCATAACAAACTCGGAGAGACACCATTCCCCCTGAGCGTGTTATATATATCTCCCGCACCCCTGTGTAAATTCCATCATCAAATACTGTTCCGCCATCACTTCCCCATGGTCCAAATGACACCAATTTTTTGCTGCTGTGTGGATATGAGCTGACAGGAGCTGTTGGAATTACCGGACCACCAGAAGTACCATAATAATTCTGTCACAGTTCCAAAATTCGTTAAGACGAAAAAGGAGGAGGTATAATGAACTGAAATGACTGTTGAACGTCAAAATAGAAATGAACAGACAGACAGAAATATACCTTTTGCGATATCTTTGGCGCCTCCAACAAAGTACTCCTTAGATATGGACTAGTTGGATGAGTAGTACTCAGCTGACAATGTCAAAATGATTCAGTCACAGTTCAGATGTAACTTATCCCTAAAGATTTCAGAAATATTGACAAAATAAAGTGGAGACACTGTGGATTTAAATGAAAGACGAAAGTCAAAAATGAGTTGAACAGACAGGATTCGGATCCGGACAAAGATACCTTGTGCGTCTCCAACAGGTTACTCCTTGGCGTTAGAGACTTTACATAAACTCCGATAGAGTCAAGGTATGAGCTGCACCGTCCATAGAAACCCGACAGCTTCCCACTAGTTGCACCCAACGAGAAAGGCATGCCTTTATCAACACCAAAAGGTCCATACTTTCTCCTATTGCTTTCAAAAGAGAGTGATGTGACAACCACAGGACCGCCAAATTGAGTTACTGAACCACAGGTTCCACTAATAGAGATGAGGAACTCAGTAGGGAAGTCTAACTTGATCTGCACAAGAACAGTGTTGCTTAAGATTTACGCCATTCAAACTGAGGAGGACTATAGAGTTCTAGTATAGAATTATACCTTATCTGTCTTTATGACACCAATGACACTACCATGTTTTTCACACCAAACTGAGAGATTGTTATCATCATACTCAAACTGGATGAAATTTATCCCTGCTGAACTGCCAAGCACTACTTGCCTTACAGCGGGATAGACTCCGTCATCCCATGGAGTCCCACTGTGGCCTCCCCAAGGTCCAGCTGTTACGTGTGTTGCATCACTCAGTTTCCAACTCTGTACAAGTCAGTAACAGTGACAGGAAAATTTAGAAATAGCCGTCAACACATGATCATAAATAAAGTTTTAAAATCTGAAGACCATAAACAAAGTAAGTGACAGAGCAAAAAGGTACCATTTCAACAGAGAAGCAAAGGTAGATTCAAATGAAGGAAACCCGCGCTGAAGTGATCTGACAAGTCTGAGTCATTCATGTCCAAGGCTATTTATGGTTAAGAAACCACTCACTCAGTACTGTTTTCGCATAAATTCGTTGTCTGATTACATCAAAAGATGTAACACAATACCACAAATTCGCAGTTTAGATTCTTGGATATAAACTTTGTTTATCTAATGAAAAGCAGATTCTTGATACCAATAGCAAGGCGTAACTTATACATATGACATGTATGGAAATATTCGATGCCTTCGTGCTAGCTGAGTAGCTGTTGGCTCTTGCTTTAGGAAAGCTTATCAGCATCCTGGTAGGAAACTGTCACTTCAGTCTCAAAGAAGTGCAGCTGAGAATCCATTCATGGCAGAATATATGTTTAGTTTACATAGACTAATATATTCCCACATGATGGAAACTATTTCACAAATCCGTGAGGCATATATGCTTCAGAAACTTTCAAGTTTTACTGATAGTAATTGGGGAACAATTGGACCAATAATCCAGGGCTAAACAATGGGAGAATCTTCAACTTTCCGAATACTTGTAACCAAAATATACCATGAATTATGCGGATGTCAGCTCACTCAGCTAGCTGATAAGGTCATTGAGAAGTATCATCCAGCCCAACACAAGTTTAGAAACCAGTGTTCATGAGTAAGAGTATCATTCATGGCCAATGCTATAGATTGGTCCGACTTCAAGTGAAAAATTCAAAGTCGAAGGCTTGATAGTCGACTGAGGGAACTACACATACTCATAAGGAGGGCAAGTATCAAATGAACACAGATGCAGGTATACCATTGCTCGTAAAACACAGTAGCTAAGAGTGGAAAAAATCAGGCAACTCATCACCCAGCTCAGATTTCCATTGATAATATCATAAGATGGTTCAGATCCTGTCGCATCATGCAATTATTTCACTACTTAGGCAAGGTCAATGTATACGACCAAGTATAGAGTGAGCAAACCCCTAAACAGAACGAAAAATAAACTAGTACAGAGGAATAGATCATCAGAACTGGCACATCAAGCAAAATCTGCATCCGGAGTTGGCAAGTCTTAAGATTTGATCTTGCTACCAGATAGTATCTCTGACTCGTAAAGCATGTGATTGATAAGTCCCCTAGCCGCGCTGCATCAAGATGAGACAGGGTGGAAGAGAAGAAAAGAAATCAGTTTGACATAATGAACGGAGAGCATGCATAAGGCAGAGTGGAAAAATGCACAGGATAACATAAGGCAACATCCATATAAGTATAATTGATGGCAGCTACCAAGCAGCCTGCATATCTAATAAGATTAATGAACACAGGGTCGATAAAGAATGTCAGTGAAACTGAACAAAAACTTCCTTTAAAAAAAAAAACTTACTCATCCTTTAGCTTCTGAATCTTTTCAGGATCTGTCTCATTCATGTTTCTTTTGAATTGTTGCCTCACCATACCAACTAGCAATTCTGTGTTATATTGCTGCACATTGGAAACAAAATTCATAGACAAATAAGCTTCAGGATGTTTTAAATGTCAACTGAACAAGCCTACAAAAATCGGCTAGAGCGAAATCAGGAAAGGAAGAAAATGTTCCAAAAGGCCTCAATGAAGTTATTCTTTTCCATAGACCGATCAAATTTGGCATGAACAGCTACCATGACATTGGTTATGTTTAGCATTAATAAATAGGTTGTCTTTTGGCAAAGCTAATTACAATCAGCTCCAAACTGAAGCTCTTGGGAAACAGGCCACACTGATTCAATAGACCGTTTTATCTAAAAGTACGCGGTCATAGTTGTTCTCAAGTAACTCAAATAAACATTTCACTTACTTAAGATTTGAAATAAGATTACAAGTCATTCTGTCCAAACTTTCCATAGTTTTGGATCTTTTTACAGCAGCAGTAGAGTATGAAAGTTATGTGTTTCGGAAAATCCCCTATTATAAAGTTGCTATCAAGAGGCTTTTCAAAGACTTAGGTCATCCAAATATTTGCATCGCAATGAAAAATGAAAATTGATGGCTCCAAAAGTCTATATGCCCTCGTGAATTGAGCATTGCAGTGCAGTTATGAAAGTTGTTATGGCCAAGGACAAGCATCATATCTATTTGCTTACACAAAGTAAATGGTCTGCCTAACAGGTCATGTTACTAAAAAATCATAGGGATAAAGAGACCCGAAAAATGACCACTGCTTGCTGTCAGTTTGACTAACTATTTCATACTCGTAAGAGTGTTCACACAATTCTGAAAAATTCTAAGGGCGACTCATGTTCATGCATCATTTCTGAACAATAACATCCATACAAACAGCCTCAAAAAGTCTCGATCCTAAAAATCAACATTTGGCCTTTCCAACTCCAAACACCCAAATTCGACATCCCAAAATATTCACAGTCTTGTCATTTCCTTCAAACCCCCGACATTCGAGCTCATACCACACACAAGGCACACCATTTCCCCAGAAAACAACACCAAACTAATAACATAGTGAAATGGCAACAATGCCAACAATCATTTCATTTTCAAAATATTCGCAATGCATAACTATACGCAATCCAGACTCGGGCATTCAGCCAAAGAAACCGACTTCCCACTATCCGATCCCCAATCAACATTCTACCTCTAACCCTAAAAAAAATAGGACAACAATCCAAATCTAATCACCAAAAATTCCGCCTCCACCTAATTTCAACAAGTCCACTACAGTACTTGATCAACAGTTCAACTTTTCGCCTACTTCTTAAACACGGAACAATCATAATTCCAAAAATGATATAATTGCACAAATAATAAATAATCTCAAATAACATAAAATTGAGCTTACAAATTGCATAAAGATATAAATTTAAAAAAAAAAAAAAAAATGGGAAAGGATTAACGCACCTTGCTACCGATATATTTCGCACGGCGGAGACATTCCCGATACAACTACAGATTTAAAAAAAAAAAATCAACCAAAAGATAATCAGTTTTCTTTAGTATAATTAATTACAAATTAATCACATTTTTTTTTGAAGTGAACTTTTTTTCAATTAGAATTATAAAAATAAAAAAATAAAAAAAAAAGGGAAAAAAAATAAAAACTAACTCGAATGGCATTGTTGGCAAGTTCTGGTGGTAACGAGCTTTGCAGCGACGGCATGATCGGAAAGTTCGTCGGATTTTGGGCGAAAACGTAATAGTGAAGACTCGGAACTGAAAATTTTCAGTAATGAAAATGCAACTTTTTTTTTGTGGGTTTGATTCTTCGGCAATTGTCCAGTGGATCAATTAATATGGCCCATGTTACTATGTCATGGACCGCCATGGAGAGTCCAGTAGTTTTGCTATTATGGTCGATTAAGTTGGGGCTTATTGTTCTTTTCGGAACATAAGAGCAGTTAATGTTTTGGCATGCGGGAATAGGATTACACAAGAATTGAGACTCGGGGTAGCCCCCCAGAAAGGTTAAATCCTCTAATCACTCTGTCAATCTTAATCCTCAGTTGGCCTTATTATTATCCTGCTTATTACGTTTAATAAGTTCGTTGCAACTTTGTTTATGTTGTGTGTTTGATAAGTTTGATGACTATGGTCCAATCGATATGGTTTTATCCGTTTTGAGTTAAAACACTTACAAATTTGTTTTTCGATCGTCTTCCTCGTAAATAACATACTAACATTAATTAGATTTGTGATCTCTCATAAACGAGTACTATCTTTTTTTATCCGATATAAACTTGGGTTTGCACCTTAACGTAGGAACTCAATATCACACGTGTCACGCCCACAACTTGATTAAAATATTGAAAAAAGATGACTTAATTCTTCAACATTGGACTCTTGTTTGACTGAAAATAGAATAAAAAGTCCGACTTCCGTAATAATTACACAAGATCAAAGTTACAAAAACCCCATACTAGGTGCCAGGTTGTAAGCATTGGGTTGATCGAACATTTTGGGGGAAAACGGGGTCGTTTAAGCCCAACCGGCGTAAACGAGACGGACATCCTGCCCGAATATCAAAGGCCCAAACACCAGTGTCTGTGACTAACGGCGCTGCCACGCTGTTCCCCGTTTTTCCTTCCTTTTACGGCATCTCATCACCCATTACATTACTTACGAGGATCGGAGTACTTCGCATTACAAAGACACAACATTGTTGATAACATCAACCTTCAGAAATTTGTCGTACCATTGATGTTTGCATATTGACGCGTAGTATTAATCATTTTACGTGTGTTTAATGTTACAGAATTGAAGATCATTCAATAAGAAAAACTATTTTAGTCAAGAGTTTATATCGAGGATATGTCTATGATGATCTTTATAAAAAGGACAATTTTAATCGGAGACTTGATTGAAATGTATATACAACCAAACCCCTTTAATAATCTTCTCCAAAAATATATGTGTATCCATATTTATACTAAACAAATGCAAATGCATTATTAGTATTATCTACTATATGAACACAATGAACAATTGCACATAATAATACTAGTGTCGGTCCAAATTGAATGGAGATAAATGATAATCTTCCAAAAGTGCCAATTACAATGATATCCAAGTGTCACTTTTAATTTAATTATCGCAACCTCCATATATAGTGTACACGACTATACTTCTAGTGACATTGGAGATCATAACATAGTACCTTTGCTTTACCTTTTGCTTTAATTTTGATATTTTTCACTTTGCTTCGCCACAGTTTCCCCTTCTAAATCACTCACTTTCGAAAGGAAAATTGATGCTTGAAAGCGACGCACACATTATTATTCAATTACTAGTATGATGCAATGTAATTTCCCCATCTAGATCGTCTAATCATGGTTTTTACTGCATGATTATCATTGCGGAGATTTTTTGTCACACAAACTTGTCATGATAACGAACTTCCATATGATCATATGATGTGCATGAATTGAATTAAGTGACGACTCCACGTAAATTCGTTCATCCACCAACTACTCTATTACAGGAGCAAAGGGTTTCGTGATGTCGCAAACTTGTTCCGTTGAATTTCATCTCTTGCAAAATCCAAGTTTTCGATACTACATCGACCATAACAATAAAGCTACTTCCAATTTTAAATTTCAATAACGCATCTGATATACATTGTGTAACTTTTTTCCCCCTTAAATACCATAGGAAATATGCATTCACGTTTTCTCTGAGATTCACGTAAATGGTTATATAACTCCTCGTGCCTAGTATTGACCAAAGTGGACGCAAAATACAGATAAACGTATATGATTGATACTAATTTAACAATTCTATGGAATAATTTGATATGATATGAACATTAATAAAAGTTAAGTTGGCTAGATATATGCAAATTAAAATTGTGGTTGGTCCATAAACAGTTAGATGCTCATGCAAGAGTTGACATATTTTAAACTAAAAGTTTTACAACCAAAAGAAATGGTACAAATTATATGGCATCCGTATACAATCCGTGGAGATGAGGTTAGGTGCGTGACGACTGAGTGAGATTGAGATTCATGTGACATTTTAATTAAAGACAAAAACTACCCTGTTAAAGTATTTGGGTGCTCAGTAGAGTCATTAGTAAAAGTAAGTGATTAGTACTAATTAATTGATGTTTATGATCCATACTTACTCATATCAGGAAAAAAAAACAAGAGATAAAGACCATATTCTTCACGTAACTTAGCTTTAAAGACAACCAAAGAAAAATCAGATCTCTCCCAATATTAAAATGTGGAATAATTTAAGTGCTAAGTTAGCCAAATTATATCAAATGGCCTATGAATTAAGGATTATAGGCTTTAATTAGTACTTGTATTTATAGTTGGTAGTTTAAAAAATCTCAAAATTAATTTATAGAGGAAATAATGCATGAGCCATGAATTTTAATAACAAAACAATATACTTGCCGAACTTAAGTATCTGAATCGAAGAATCATCAGAGAATAAATGGTTGCATTGAAATGTAAGCTCTTGTATTAATAGAACGATTAAGGTTTAATTTAATTTAAATTATACTCAAGTTCGGGCAAGTACATACATGTTGTTACTATTGACGAGTAGTAACTAAAACTTTGTTGGTTAGAGAATTTGAGTACATGGTTTTTCATCAATGAGTTTTGCTGTAGAATTACTTGGAAGTAGAAGGCAAGATGGCTCTTCTTAAGTAACTTGATCACATGCAATGGCATGATCAGAGAAAACAAGTATCCCAAGATATAAAGGCAGCCCCGTTGTCTTAGGGACACTACCCTAATTTCTTTGGTGAAGTACTCAAGAAGATCGAAGACCACAATTTCGGCAGTTCCGCGTACAACACGTCTAATTATGATTAGTACTAGTACCATGATCGAATGAATAATGTTCCTTTCATATTACGGTACTGGTGAAGAAAACAACCATTAAAAAAAGGCATTAACTTACAAAAAAGATCAGACATACTCAATTCTCAATATATGCCAATGAAGTAGTTTAATACAGTGCAGTAAAGTTTAATTTAGAATTAGATCAAATACGAACAAATGTAGTTATGTGAAATCGAAGTAACCTTCATTTTCTCTTGGTATGAATTTACGAGTTTTTAGTAAGAGTGAGAGTAGCATGTGCTCCAAGCTCCTGCAAAACTCTAATCACCCCCGACTCCGAAAGAATAACACATTATTACTTCATTTTGTGACATACATTACCAAACATAAAAGTTAATCATCCCATTAAATGCGTTTATTAAGACTTTGACACAGAATCGAACATTAATCGACATTACTAAAGGGATTACCATTTCGGGGAGAACATATATAAACATCCACTTATTCAACATTTAAAGAATTTAAGTTACTCTTGTGATAATTGAGAACAATGGTGATAATAATGGTATACGGAGTAGTAACTTAGAAGAGACCTACCAACACTATAAAAACAGAGCAATCGTAAGCTACAAATCTAATCCTTTGTCATGGGGTTGATGGTTTATGCACCACCTACGCCATAATGACCGATATATTAAACGGGACCGATTAAATAAGGCAATATATCCTAATAATATTTAACGCCCCGCTCCCATGCAAATTCATTAGGTGGTGACCGAAAAAAACCCATAACTACCACATACGTGTATAAAATTAAACTTAGAAGAAATAACAACCTAATTTTAGCCCTCGGATCTTTAAAAGTGTCTAGAACTTTTTATTTGATTTGATTGAATAGTAATTTATTAAAGTCTAACTTAATTTTCGTAAATGTTAGGATAAGTTATCCACGTTGATCTGTTACGAGATATTGAGATGTTATAGTATTCACGATTGAAACCATTATGTGAAATCACTTTAATCTGTTTTATGAGACGGTATTACGATAATATAATTGCCTCGCCAATCATAGCTCAAATTGTTTATGATACATTATTGGATAATCTTTCATTCCAAACTCATTTGAGTGCAAGTGTACATCTCTGTTTTTTTTTAATGGGGACAAAAGAAAATGGATATACATTATAATTCTTATCAATTAGTGCATCTGTGCATGTAATGGCGAAATGGATTTCCTTGTGTACTTGTCTGCGACCCAAATTTTATGACGTTTGTATTGTTTCTCAGGCCCATCTATAGCGACAGTTTGTGAGCTTGATGATGATCTAGTTCGTTCAATAGATAGATTTGGAGTTATGGTGCTCTTATCCCTTGAGCTTGAAGCCACATAAGCATATCAACATTCCAATTTGGAAGATTTGTGGACTAGTGATAAAAGAGTATATAGATTGTAAGATGCTAACCCGTTGGCGCAATTGAAGTCACAAGAACGATATCAACTCAAAGGAGTTTGTTGATTTGAATTATAAAACTTTGAATTCATCTTGGATGATGAAACTAGTTTAGTTGAGCGAAATCTCTACCCTTTAAATTATTTCGTAAAATGTTAAAACGTTTTATTTTGGGTCATTGTATTTGAAATTCGAAAGCTATTTTCTCAAATGATAAAGTACTGCAATGTCAAAATAGCATGATAGAATTGGGGAATGATCATGAAATTGAATTTAAATTTCTTAAGATTATGTTTGTTGCGAGGATTTTGGATAAAATATGAAAACAACGGTCAAAATAATCTGTACGGACTCCTAATCAAAGTACTCAAGCGTATTTGACAATGTGAACTTATGAAGGGCTTAATATTCTCTTCCTAAATCGGAGGAGGAATTTTGGGGAGAGGTTGTAGAAGTAGATCACATCACACAACTCACAATAACGCAGCAGTAGTTCTAAAATTAAGGATTGTGAAATTAAAATTCAACTAAGTTGGTGAAGTTAGATACCAACAATATACGTATTCTAGTTGAGATCAAACTACTTTCATAGACCCATTCTTCGAAAACAAGCTAATAAAACCGATTTAATCTTTACCCCTTTACCAATTACTTAATCGACATATACATGTAGAAAAAAAAGTTGGAATATCGTATGATGTATCGAAAGGAGAAAATCAAGCACATTTTTCCAAACACACATTACACAAGTTGTCAACCCGTTAAATCGTAAAGTATATAATCAAAACTCTCCTAGTTGCTCATACAATAAAACACGGATCATGCCAGTAATTAAACGAGTTATTAATACGATTAGCTATCCGTTAATCCGAAGTTGTCAAGCAAGGACATAATACTAGACACCCAGTTAATGTTGGAAAGAGAAATCGTCCTCGAAATAGTCAACAAAGGTCAGACTTCAGAGGGACTTCTCCTCAAATACTCTGCAATGGGCCTCAAACGTTCAAAAAAATTTAAACTTTCACCTGACACCCTCAATTTTTACTTCATTTCTTAAGGACCACTTGCAATTTAATTTACCGCACCAGGTTAAATTTTACTTTTTTCAGTCCCTTTTTATTCATAAAGTAAAATTTCCATGTTTTTTCAATTAAAAAGGGATAAATTGTTTGGGGGTGTGGTTACGAAAATATGAGAATTAAAACTCGAAACAACTTTTAAAGAAGTCGAGTTTTTTTAACAGCGAGGCCAACTTTGTATTTCCCATTATATACAGTACTACTACTAGTACACTACAAAAGAACAAAGAGTTCAGTAGTGTGTGTAGCATGGAGGTGTGGCCTACAACATTATAATTCATAATATTTCTGCCTTTTATTTGGCATTTTAGATCAGATTCATAATACTCATATTCTTATTATATAAAGAATCAATCTTTCTCATTTTCTCTCTACATTTCATCAAATTTCACAACAACAACAAAAAAAAACCCATCAATTTTCCTGCATTTTTTTTTTGTCAGGAAAGTTTAGATTTTTTGGAGACAAACAAACAGAAAAATCAAATGGAAACTAGCTTAGTTTCCAGGGTTCTGATACTGATATTTCTGAGCATTATTCTGGGTTCTAAGTTGATACATTCTGCTGTTACTTATGATAGTAAAGGAATTATTATCAATGGACAGCGCAAAATCCTCATTTCTGGTTCCATCCATTATCCCAGAAGTACCCCTGATGTAATTTTCTATCTCCTTTCTTTTATTAATTTCTTGTTAATGATGTGCTAATTTTAGTTTTAGTAATTAGCTTAACTAAATTTTGGTGTTATTAATGATGGAAAATGGTTGTTTAAATAATTTCCTTTTTGAGAGTTATGGGTTTATGATTTTTATATCCAAACCCACTTACCTCGCCACAGACCGGAGCCTATGAGACACTAGGGTAATGTTGTCATATTTGTTGATAGGGTTAAATTTGGTAAATTTGAACCTACTTTACCGTGCCGTATATAGGCGAGACTGCGAGAACCTTTGAGACACTGGGTTAATGTTTTAGTTTTAGTTGACGGGTTTAAATGTTGTAAATCCGAACCCCTTTACCGTGCCATAAGCGGAGCCTTTGAGACACTAGGGTAACGTTGTCGTTATTGTTAATGGGTTTATATTTGTTTTGTGGTGCAGATGTGGGAAGATCTTATAAGGAAGGCTAAAGTTGGAGGGTTGGATGTTATTGACACTTATGTGTTCTGGAATGTGCATGAGCATTCTCCTGGAAAAGTAATGTTCTTTTGAATTTAATTCCATAATTTTTTAATGTTCTATTTTATTATCCTGTTTATAATTTGCTCATATAAAGTTTGGAAATTTATTTGGGTTTTTATTTTGCAGTATAATTTTGAAGGGAGATATGATTTAGTGAGGTTCATAAAGACGGTTCAAAGAAATGGACTTTATGTTAACCTTCGGATTGGTCCATATGTTTGTGCTGAATGGAATTTTGGGTAATTTAATCATACTTTCCTGATTTATTTCTTGATGAATTTACTAATATTTTGGGGTTTTCTTTAATTACTGTACTTAATTTAAGGGGGCACATGCTGAAGTAGTAAATAATGTGCAGTAGATTTAATATGTCTTGTTTTGGGTTTGATGCAGAGGATTTCCTGTGTGGTTGAAGTATGTTCCTGGTATCAGTTTCAGAACAGATAATGAACCATTTAAGGTCTTAATAATCTTGTTTTACAAGTTTCGCATTTTTTTTATCCTAGCTCATACTGATCCCTTTGTTTTCTCGGATTGTTGATGTCGGTTTGAGGACGTCTCACATATTTAAACCAAACACTAACGATTCAAAAGAACGGAGGGAGTAAATAATTTAATTGATAATATGATAAAAGTGTTAATTTTTTTGTTGGGTGTTTTTTTTTTTTTTTTTTGATTGTACAGAAAGCAATGCAAGGTTTCACGCAGAAAATTGTTCAGATGATGCAAAGTGAGAGACTGTATGCATCTCAGGGCGGTCCTATAATCCTATCTCAGGTCTGAAAGTTTGGTTCTTGATCTTAATCGTGGCCTTATTTGCATCGAAAACTTTAGTTTTTTATACATTTATACTATAGGAAGAATGTTGGAGAATCCAATCAAATTCGTGCATAAAGAAATCGAAGTTTAGTGGTGTAGACGTAATGGTCTAAAGTTTGCGAATCTTGTTGATGAAGTTGTGGGAATTGTTTCTCACAAAATATTGCATGTTCTGACAGATTGAGAATGAATATGGGTCAGAGGTTAAGGAATTTGGGGCTGCTGGTCAATCATATATTAACTGGGCTGCAAAAATGGCTGTCGGATTGAATACCGGTGTACCGTGGTTGATGTGTAAGGAAGATGATGCTCCGGACCCAATGGTAAGATAATATGGCTGTCAAATTTTCAATGCTTCATTTTAACATATGTTGATTAGCAGAAGTTTGGCAGTTTCATATGGTAAACTGATATGCTGTTGAAGATGATAGGTGAACTGACAAGTATTTATTGCTTCTACTATGTTCTGCTCATAGATAAACACATGCAACGGTTTCTACTGTGATTATTTCAAGCCCAACAGTCCAAATAAACCATTGATGTGGACAGAAGCTTGGAGTGGATGGTAAATCTTTAACTTTTACCTTGATAGAAATGAGTTTTTGGAGAACTGTTTCCGTTTACCTTTCAATATTATCAATAACATTTCTTTGCTGTAATTGAAGGTTTACTGAATTTGGTGGCCCGGTTCATGACCGACCGGTTGAAGATTTGGCATTCGCAGTAGCTCGGTTCGTCCAAAGCGGAGGTTCATACTTCAATTACTATATGGTTAGTAGCCATTAGTCAACCTTTAGTTACTTAATTGTGGAGTCTTCTGACAGACACTAAAAGGTTAAAACATGGACATTGTTTCATTGACTTCTTGTGTTTGCTTGTCATGCAGTACCATGGTGGAACGAATTTTGGGCGCACTGCTGGTGGACCCTTCATTACAACTAGTTATGATTATGATGCTCCCATTGATGAATATGGTAAGCAGGCTGGCAACTTTCTGACTCGTAGTACCGAAAATGAACTTGTTAGCTGCAATGGTCCAGACAGTTAGGTACCTTTTGCAAATAGTGAATCACGTTCGTTAGCGCATGAGCTACATAGTCTGTTAAATAGGGAGAAATCGACTGTTGATCTTCTCACCAGGACTCTGGGGACTGTGTCTAGTCAAAGGTATCAGTCCTCGAGTTTTTGCTTATGACCCGCTTGACAAGAACGAAATAATCATAATTCTATAGCTTGGGGTTTGATTCATTGAAGGCTGGGTTGAGTATGGAATTAGGCACACAAGAGCCTACAGCCTACTTATTTCCTGTCTTCTCTGTATGAACGGGCAACCTGTTTGTTTTGATCATCTTTAATTCATTCATGTAAATAATCTCTTGACTGAATATGATACACAGGTTTGCTTAGGCAACCTAAATACGGACACTTGAAAGAACTTCATCGGGCTATCAAGCTTTCTGAGAAGGCACTAGTCTCTTCAAATCCTACTGTCACTTCACTAGGCAGCTATCAGCAGGCACACGTCTTCTCAGCTGGGAAAGGAGTTTGTGCCGCTTTTCTCTACAATTATCACTTTACTCAGTCTAAGAGGGTGACATTCAACAATCAGCATTATGATCTACCTGCATGGTCTGTTAGCATTCTCCCTGATTGCAAAAATGTAGTCTTCAACACTGCCAAGGTATGTCTGCTTGTTATTCCCTGAATAATTTCCATACAGTATTTGTGCCATAACCTTTACACCTAGGGCTTATGCTTGTTCGTCTAGGTTGCAGTTCAAACCTCACACATGCAGATGGTACCATCGAGATCCCAGTTGATGTCATGGCAGACATATGACGAAGATCTCTCTTCTCTGGAGGACCGCCCAACAATAACAGCTAATGGGCTTCTCGAGCAGGTCAATGTCACCAGAGACAGCAGTGACTATCTTTGGTATATGACTAGGTATGCCCTTAAGAGCGTCTCAAACTCTCATCCCCACCTCCCCTAAATCGGAGAATTCTATAGATAAGAATCTACTGTCGATGATCTTGACCTTGACATCTTGTGATTTTGTTTTCTCCAGTGTTGTGGTCAGCCAATCTGACTTACATGGTCAGGCTCCTGAACTATCAGTGCAATCATCAGGACATGCTGTTCATATCTTCATCAACGGTCAACTGTCAGGTACTTCTGTCAGTTTCACTATCTTGAGTTCCCCATAAAACCACCCTTAGTGAGATTTTTGTCCAACAAAATTTGTTTTTCTGTATTTCAGGGTCTGCTTATGGATCTAGGGAAGACAGGCGATTTACATTCAAAGGACCAGTGAAACTCCGCGCAGGAGTGAACAGGATTGCTCTACTAAGCATAGCTGTTGGTTTGCCGGTTAGTTTCTGTGTGCGGTTTTGGTCAATTGATCATTCCTGAATTTCCTTTCATATTAGACTAAAAGCTGATCTATTTTTTTTTTCTCTTAAGAATGTTGGGCCACGTTTTGAAACATGGAACACTGGAGTTCTCGGTCCAGTATTGTTGCAAGGTCTTGGCAGTGGAAAAAAAGATCTCACTTGGCAGAAATGGTCGTATCAGGTAAATCACCTGCTGAAATAAGATCTTGACTTGTCCTCATACTTCAAACAGTTCAAAGCTAATAAGTTTCTACACTTGAAAGGTTGGATTAAAGGGAGAGACGATGAATCTAGCATCTCCATCACAAGTTTCATCTACTGAATGGGTGGAAGGTTCACTTGCTGCACGAAGTACTCAACCATTGACATGGTACAAGGTAAGGGCAGAGTAATCCGGAGCATCAAACAAACTTTTTGAAGAATCACATCTGAGAACTAACATTACGGCATTTGGCAGGCTCACTTTGACGCACCTGGGGGAGTCGAACCTTTGGCTTTAGATATGCAGAGCATGGGGAAAGGTGAAATATGGATCAATGGCCACAGTGTAGGCAGATATTGGACTAATTACGCCAAGGGAAACTGCGGTCCTTGCAGTTATCAGGGGACTTACCGTCCTACAAAGTGCCAGCATGGTTGTGGTAGCCCAACCCAAAGATGGTAATGCTCTATGTTCACCTACATTTTGGAATCTGCCATAGAGAGCACTGTTTTATTCAAGTTTTTAAATTAACAAGTCTTTGGGCGCCTTTTCAGGTACCATGTTCCTAGGGCATGGTTAAACCCCCGACAAAACCTAATGGTCATCTTCGAAGAATTAGGAGGGGACGCATCAAAGATCTCGCTTGTGAAGAGGTCAGTAGCACGCGTCTGTGCTGATGCATTCGAGCACCATCCAACAGCTGAGAACTGGAGTTTGGAGGGTGGAAGTAATACCGAAAGAGTTCACCCGAAGGCTCATCTACAATGTGGAGCAGGACAAACAATATCTGCCATCAAGTTTGCAAGTTTTGGCACTCCATTAGGAACTTGTGGAAGTTTTGTCCAGGGAACATGCCACGCGCAAGACTCCCACGCCATCATGGAGAAAGTAAGTCACGTTAAATCTGCTTCATTTCTCTTCTATTTTCCATGACCCCATCACACTACTAAACCATGCCTTGTCAATAGCTTATCGTGATGCTTAATGGCCTTTCTTTCTTCGCAGGCATGCATTGGGCAGCGCAGATGCTCAGCTACTATATCAAACATGAACTTTGGTGGCGATCCATGCCCAAATGTTCTTAAACGATTGACAGTCGAGGCTATTTGCTCCTAGACACATTCAAAGAGCCCAGCATTGAAACTCAGTACGCTTGTACAAAGCCATTGAATTAGCTTTACGACAACAGCACGTTGTTGATATACCAAGGGAAGGAGAGTAGAGAGAAAGAGGTGGAAAAAATAAAGGTCAATGACAGTCACGAGCATCACATTAGCTGCCTATATTATCAAGTTCCTTGTGTGTATAATGGCAAAGCTCCATTTACAGAACTACAGATTGCAAACATTCCCTTGCCTTTTATAAGGGAATGGGAGAGCAGAGCTGCATATGAGGATCATATTGCAACATTGAAGATAATCATACAGAGTGATGATATGTACGGCAATGTACCTGTTCTTGTGTGGGTGTGGTATTTTATCTGAAGTAGGTAATGAGGGGGTCGGGTTATAAATTGAACCTGTGACCTCTCATCCACGAGAAGGGGGTTCAACGCCACAGTTGACCCTTGATGTATGCGTATGGTATTTATTTGCTCAAAACACGGTCAATTAATTCGTTATCTGAAGAATTTATATTTACTGTATTCCATGATTTCCATTCTGTACATGGTCGGAGAATGTTTTTAGTTGCACTTAAATGTTGCTCACTAGCTCATATGTAGAGTTCTCGTATTCCATCTAGCGAGACCTCTCACACAAGTCGTATGCTCGTATCCAACCCCGAACAGAGAGGTGAATCGATAGGTAGAGGGTCCGAGCAAGTCAGGAGTGGTGCGAATAAATCAGGTTCGAGAAGACGTGCATCAGGTAAAGAGTACGGTAACACCCATAGCTCACAATGCCTCATGGACTCACTCACTCACCTGGCCTCCACTAGACCGCATTAGTGGATGCACTATGGAAATTATCATGCACAAAGAAGACGCAGCCAGTTTTGGCACGAATCAGCCGGAATCAGTCAATCTTTTATGTGCACTGTTGTGTAGCTGGGTGCTACAGCAGAGACCTAGCAGGCCTTTTAGTACAGTATTAGTGACAGCGTGATATTTACCTTCAATGGCTTACTCTTAGTCAATAAAACGATAAACAAAGGCCATCTCGATAAATAAACTTCACATACAAATTATTCACTCCGAAGTCAAGAGGATAAACCCAAAGATAAATCACTTTGGCACACACTGATATTGTCTAGTAGAAGACTGTTAAGCAAAGACATGAAGGATAGCAGTTATCATAAGACTGCCATTGCTGCACTTGGACAATTAGGCAGTAGCAGTTCCTGATGACGCTCCTGCGCTTGCGCTGGGTGGATGCTTTGCTATGATTGCAAGGATCTTATCTTTGTGACCACCAACAACCCTGTCAATTTCCTTTCCATCCTTCATGAAAACGAAAGTTGGCATAGCCTCTACTTTCATTTCTTGAGCAATAACCTACAGGCAACGGTTGAAAATCAGTCACGATACATTGATACTTGACCCAGGTATACAGCAAACAGAAATGTCGATTTAACAAAGAGGAAGTAAAATGTACCTGCATCTCATCAACATCAACCTTGAGAAACAGGACATGAGGGTACTTCTTAGCCCACTCGGTGAAAATTGGTGCAATGGCACGGCATGGTCCACACCATGTAGCAGTGAAGTCGATCACAACCTGTCGATATTCATCACATTAGAACACAAGGCAATCAGTATTGGTACGTTTGAGGGGCGATTAACCACTCCTAACCAACAACCTAGCATATAAGTAAGAGCACCACTAAAATTGAAACTCACATATACTGATGAGTGTTTGTACGAATAAACACGACAAGACTTGAGCTACCTTACTAAACCAACCGAACACTAGCAGGACCAAAACATTTACACTACAACGAAGGATTCCGTTGGACATTGTCGGAGATGAAAATTGATAAATTAAAATCTAGACCCTACATCCGATGAACATGTGATTTGACATTAATTTCGCACGACAACGATTGTAACACCTCAAGTGTACACCACACAACTGCAAACTTCACCACACATTAGCATACATTAACATAGATATTATAGAAAAGAGTAATACTTCGGTTTACACACATTATGAGCTCAAAATCACAATTTTTACGAAAAAATCTTTCGTCAAGTGTAACCAAAAAAAAAACGTGGAATAATTGCATAAAATATCGAAGGTTCGATTCCAACAAACAAACTCTCGGAAACGAACCTATAAATCCCAATGGTAAATTATACCATGCTCCCGAGAGCACAAGGAGCATGGTGGTCCTTCTCATTGTGCTCCCGAGAGCATGATATAACCATTGCTCTCCAAATGATTGTTGTCAATTCCATTTTTTTTTCATTCACATTCGGGCAAAAATCAATCAATCAATTGAATGGGGCGAAATCGGTACTGAGTAGCTTACTATTGACGCTAACAATTAAAAGACAAGGCACTCAACAGCACCAACTGACCAACGTCAGATTCAACGCACTTTACGACAATACTAAATTAGTAAATTGACAATTCCGCCCCAATTTAATCATATGCAATAATAAAAACTACTAAAGGATAAAAAAAAAGTAACAGATATCATAAACCGATAAAAAAATATCACAAAAAAAAAAACCCTAAAATTGATTCCTAAAATAAATTGGTCGATTAATCTCAAACAATAACCAAAAATCCAACACAAAACAATTATCTATGATAAATTAATTGCAATTATAAACGATAAATCCCAAAAAAAAAAAAAAAATTATAACACACATCCCCAAATTAATCTCCAATTCATCCTCACAATCAACTCGAAATTCGACATGATTAAAACTTGTACGATAAGATTAATCGCGGAAATAAGAATCTAAAAAGAGTAATTTCAAACCAAAAAAAAAAAAAGGAGAGAGAAAAGAAAGAATACCAATTTCTGGGTTTCCTTGGCATTGTCAAGGTTGAGGGTGAACTGTTCCAAGGAGTGGCAGCCGATCACTTGTCCTTCCTCTGCGGCCATTTTTTTTTTTCTGCTAAATTTTTGTGATAGAATTTGGTCAAGATTATGATAATGATTTAATGAAAAACGCGGTGAATATTTGGGTAGATTGTCTGAGAAGCCACAGCGTTATTTATAAGAGGAAAGAGGGAATAAAAGAACGCGATGTGTCATGTGTGAACGCTTTTGGGCCGTTGAAAGCGTGTTCTTGGGCCTTTGTTCCATTACACGTATGCTATTGTGTCATTCCTTTCTACTTGTTTTATACTGGTATTTTTTTGTTCTTTTGTGAAATTTTCTCTCTATTGTAGTATTTGTTGACCCCAGAATTCTAGATAAAGATGGAGCTTTGACTTCAAGAACCAAAAAAATAACAGAGTAAAAAAAATCAAAAGAGGCTATATTAAGTCTCGATATGATTCAACTTAATACAATATAAAACGTGTTTTAGATTTAATATACATTACGTCGAAAGAACAAAACATCTACACTTTTTAAGACAATTGAGGCAACAATAATATAAAACAAATGAGATTAATTGAAACTCTAATACGAGGGTGCAAACTGAAGAGATATGAGTATATGATGACCCTGGGATAAATTTAGAAGACAAATGAAAATTGAGTTTATATTGGAGAATTCACGTAAAATTAAAAGGTATTCGAATACAATACTCCTGGTGTCATAAGTCATGGCAATGGTGCTAAAATGTACTCATAATTTGATAGAGTGGCTTTAGTTCTTTTTTATTTACATACTCCCTCCGTTCACCAATAAACTTCCTACTTTCTATTAAAGGGTGTTCATCTTTTTTTTTTTTTTTTTTTTTTTTTTTTTTTTTACAAAGAAGCAGTTAATGCTGCGAATGGTATGAGAATTTGAATTCGGGACAACCCCTAAGCAGGTTGAGCTAGTGAGCTACTAACCACTAGACCAACCTTGTTCATCTTTAAATGTATTGCTTAGAATCTTTCTTTTTTTTGTACATGTAAAGACCAAAATACCCTACTTTATTACCTTGTTTTGCAGAAAATGGTGTCGATACCCCTATGTTGTACTCTTACACCAAATAGACCCTAAAACTCATTCTTTATTTTTGTTTTCTTAAAAAATGTATTGCGACCATTCGCCTTTACCGGCGAATGAATGGAGTAGAAGTAATATGCTGATGGTCTTGTAGTAGGTCACAACCAGGAGAATATATTATTAGTGCTCAACTTGTGATTCTTGCCAATTCTTATTTGGTCTATTGACTACTCCTTATTGTATAATCCAAAGTCTCGGTCTTTGTCAATCATATTATTTGGGTTTGTGGTTTCCAAATTCCAATAGGACAATGCGGATTTGATAGTGAGATTCCGATAGTTAGGCTCCGTTTGATAGGACTGCATCTTTTTGAACTGAACTGATCTGATCTAAACTGAATGATTCTGATCTGATCTGAACTGAACTGAAAGATTCTGATCTAAACTGATCTGATCTGAATGATTCTGATCTGATCTGATCTGATTTGAATGATTTTAATCTGATCTGATTGAGATTTATGATTTCTGAACTGAATAGAATTTAATTGAACATATCAATTTAACATATTCTTTAATTGTTTTTATAATTATAATTATAGTTATTATTATTTATTATTATTATTATTTATTATTATTATTATTATTATTATTATTATTATTATTATTATTATTATTATTATTATTATTATTGATTATTATTGTTATTATTATATATCGAATGGAGAATCAATAACAATTTACAAGAAATTTGTGGGAAGTCGAGATACTATCTGAGCCCCCACACATTTCGCTATTGTAAAACCAATCGTAGTAAATATCATCATGTCGAGCAAGAAGATGATACTCAACAAGAAGTTGGCGCGGAGCTAAATGATATGGATATTGATATAGAACATGAAGATGATATATAACGGGATGATTAACTCTATGACAATCCACTAGATACTTCAATTCGTTTACTTTTCTAACAATAATTTATGATGATTTTTTAAAAAAATAAAAAATTAAATTGTTTAGTTTTATTTTTGTAACCTGTAAGGCTGTAATCATTAAAATATAAAAGGATCAGTGTTAATAATTATAGTATTTTAAAAACAACTTATTTGATTGAACTGAACAAATTTCAACCATCTGATCTGATCTGAACTGATCTGAATGATTATGATCTGATCTGATCTGAACAGAATGATTATGATCTGATCTGTATGATTCTGATCTGATCTGTAATGCTTAGACCATGCTCCTGGGAGCACAAGGAGCATCACAAGGAGCATGGTGATTCTACTCACAATAGAGGAGTAGGGACCACACTTAAATAGATTTTAAATTATTTTGAGTGTGGTCCCCACTTCTCAATTGTGAGAAGGATCACCATGCTCATTGTGCTCCCGAGAGCATGGTATAATTTACGTCTGATCTGATATGATTTGAATTATTCTGATCTGATTTAAAATCATCTGCGAATAAGTATTTTAAGAATTTCAATCGTTTCACACAAGAATGCCTTTATTATTGTCCAATTTTATATTATACAGATCACATCACGAGAGTTCATTTTGGTTTAAAAAGAATGGGCGGAAAATTAAAGTATTTCGGCTCATTTGAAGTCGGTTGCGTTGGGCTGGGTTAACACTGTCACTTACATTGGACTTTAGAACTGAGTTTGGCGCCTTTACCCATGAGCCCAAACTTTTGGCCCAATAACGGGAAGCCCTCCACTGACGGTTTGGACTTTGGATCACAACCTATTTAATTATTAATACCTTTTTAATTATCGGAGGAGACAAATTTGTAATTTTTGAACAAAAATGATGTGGGAATTCAGAATTACCAAGGGGGGGAGTTGGTAAGCAAATTCCACCATTATGTGGGAATTACATTTTCCCATGGAATTTCCAATTCCCCCAATTTTTTTTTTTTTGATTATAGTCAACCAAACAATGCGGATAATATGTAATTAATGGAAACTTAGAATTCTTATCCAATGGGTTACCAACCAATGACCCATTTACCTTTTGGATATGGATATAGTCATATAGATCATTGAAAATAAACAAATGGATATGGATATTGATATTGGTGGAGTAGAAATAAATGGATTTGGATATGGGGAAACTTCGTCCGCTCCAAACCCGCCTCATCATCGCCATCCGTAAACCAGTTTCACTTTTGATCCATATATCAACGAAACTTAAAATTGAAGTTTGCGAGCTCGGGCTACTAATAAACACAGGCTCAATAACAGAAAGTAGAAGGCCCAAATGACAGGATGTCCATCATTTCACATTTTTATATGCAATAAAAACCATGTCCACAAGTACATTGGACCACACTCCAAAAGGCCACTCACGAGCCACGACAATATCCAAGCTTCAGGTGACCCACCACTCAAAATTCAGTTGACACTTGACGGCAGATATTGCACGAGCCAGCCACCATGTATTAGACCTTATGTCCATGGAGACTATAGAGTTGTTTACCATGTGGGATATAGTACTAGTATCACTACGAAATATGAATGGACATGACCAACGTAACACATACATCTGAGATAGGACATTAAGAGCACCAAAAGTTGCAGGCATAGCGACAACGTGTGTTTCAAGGTAGGCGTGTAGTGAAATGTCTAAGTGTAAAAACCGTCGGTGTTTTCGTATCATACGAAACTTTAATGATTTATTGCTCATTTTGTTGGTATAGATAATTTGCATTCGATTTAATAATAAAGACTACAGAAATCAAAATAATGCTAAAAGTTTAATAGTAGTACATGTGCAAATGGTAGATTGTGGCAAATAGTGTATGATGGTGATTACAAAAACAAAATGGTCACGGACTCACATAATGAAAATTTAAATTTTCATTATTATTACTCACACGATAGTTACTGGATAATAATTCATATTAGCCGACTTCAAATCATTTTAAGAATAAAGCTTGGATGTTGTTGTTGTATTACTCACACGAAAACAAATCAAAGATGGCTAATATACAGTTCGAGTGGTAGACAAGCTATATCGAATGATGGAACATTATTGATAGTGCGTCGTAATAACATGTAGGCCTGGCCTTTGTCTCAGGGTATTGTGTGATTTACTGGCTATAAGAAGCCCTGTACTCTGATTCCATTTTTATGTACGAACAAATTAAGAAACTACATCCCAAATTTTATTTTCTTTTTGTTGAAACTTAAATTTCAATTAATTAATTAATAAGCTGGTCGTTGAAAAAATGGAGAAAAATGTGGGAGCTCGAATTGCAAATTTAGCTATGATGAAGACTGTTTATTGCGTTGCATTTGCTTTGAGCTTTGGTTTTTACGTGGCTAATGCTGCTGACCCTTCTCCTCTTCAAGATTTCTGTGTCGGTGTTAATGATTACAAATCTTCAGGTAGTCATCACTGCTACTTTCTGTTTATGTTATTGTACACAGTAAATATTTGTATAGTCACTTCTATTTATGTGGTAAATTACTGTACTCAGTTTAATTATCGTGTTTTTCCGGTCGATTTTGAATTAAAACAAATTCCGTTAATAGTTAACAAAGTTAATTATACCAGTGTACTTCATATTATTGTCTAGACGTCTGATGAAATCAATCTCTATAAATAAAATGTGATTAGCTAGATTCAAGTTCAAACTTCGTTCTTGGGTTAAGTTATTAGTTTATTAAGCTCGAAAATCAAAATGTACGTGTTATTAATACTTTAGTAGTTGTAGTAGTTCCATACTCGTGCATTTTAATTTTCCGTAATGTTCCTGTTAATAATAAAATTTGTGTTTCAGTTTTTGTCAATGGAAAGTTTTGCAAGGACCCAAACGACGTTACAATGAAGGATTTTGTGTACAGCGGTTTCGACGTACCCGGGAACACAAGCGGAAACAGTTTAGGAGCAACGGCGTTACTAATTAGCGACGCTTATTTTCCAGCCGTTAACACACTCGGTATAGCAATAGGTCGCATAGACTTCGGCCCATACGGGCTAAACACCCCTCACCTTCACCCGCTCGGGTCTGAAATCTTCGTCGTGATGGAGGGAACACTATACGTCGGATTTGTCACGACGGATAATAAGCTTTTCGACGCTGTCGTTAAAAAAGGAAACGTTATCGTGTTTCCTCAAGGGTTGGTCCATTTTCAACTTAATATTGGTAAGACCCATGCATTGGCTATAGCCGGGTTCGGTAGTCAAAACCCGGGAAGAGTCAACATTGCAAATGCTGTATTTGGAACTGCGCCACCTATTTTTGATGAGGTTCTCACTAAGGCATTTCAAGTTAGTGACAAGGTGATCCAGAAACTCCGATCGCAGTTCGCTACCGACGACGACGATTTTACCGTCGAGACGGGAAGGTCCCTTCTAAAGCTAATGTCTGAGGCTGCATCGTAATAACATGTACTACATACGTCTAGAGAAACTAACACGTATGACACACGGGTTAGTTGTAGAACGTTATTATGTCATGTATTATTTCATAGGTTAGACGGTACTACGGTACTCTTTAATTATCTTGTTTAGTTAAATTTATGTACGCATTCTAGCTCGTTCGTTGTAATAATATTTTATCCTGTCATAAAAATAAAAACTACGGTTTGGGATATGATGAGTTGGCCTTACAGTTAGTTCATTCGAGTTGCAATATCATGGCGATTTTGGTTGAATCAAGCAGTCAAGCTAAGCCTGCTGGCCAATGCATACCAAGAAGCTTATGTGTGATCTTTTGGCTGTTTTTAGGAATTAGGACAATATATATATATCAGATTGAATAATAGACTAATGGTGCCGTTGATCGAATTCGAGTTCTACCGATACATATATTTGTTTGGAGTTGTGTCGGTCCAATGCGATATTATTAAGGGAGAAAAATCTCGCACTTGGACCAGAAAATTCTTGTACGGGTACCCCAGGCCAGATTATCTAAGGAAATCACTCCAAAAATCTCCTGCGCCAGAAAAAAATTACGTGGTGGTCATTGTATTGACCAACATACCAGGCCTGCAGTCACATAAATTCATGCATACGGCAACACTACTTAAATTTTACTGTATACTACTGCATGTGCAATTATGACTTTAAAATTAGACTTTCATTATCAAAATAAATACCAATTTGGATTTTCCATATATACGCAAATTGGATATCCGTGAGCATCAAGGTTGGCCTAGGGCCAAAAAAATCAAAATATATACCTGGGGTTGTCAGTAAACGAATTGGCCGCTAAAGGCGCTATTCAACTTATTATTATCGTCAATTGATTTTACGATGAAACATTGCTCGGATTCATGTGTGTTACAAGAATTTATTATCACGTGATTCGTTGTAAATTAGCTACATACTGCAGTAAATAAACAAGGGTAGTCGTCGGCGGCTTGTATCCGGGGGAGGTAATCTGGAACAGGCAAGATAGCTAGATGGATTAAGAAGCATTCGACGTCCGTGGTGCATCAGTGCATGGCATGAGATATATAGTAGTACAACGTACATGATGAAAGGCGTTACATCATCACTTAATTAGCTAGCTATCTTGACCGATCGATTCTCCGTAATTTTAACACATGTAAAAAACAAACATTTTGATTATGATGACTAACCAATGCATGTCATCAATATGATAATATACATTTAGAATTTGAATAAATTAACTAATTAGTGTTGGCCGTTGGGCCCCCGTGTTTGGCGATTATTAGCCCGCACGGATTTGAACATGGGTCCATCTTAAATGGTCTCATACTAATAAGTTTGGTAATTTTATAAGACAATCTTTCACTCCTCAATTTTCCGCTGTGGGACTTGGGTTTTCACCCCAACAATTACTCCCTCTATTTCATTTATTTGTTTAAGTTGGGTTTTGATTCCCCTCACAAAACCCGACTCGACGTAAACAAATGAATGAAATGGAGAGAGTAATTAGTTAAGTAATAGGATCATCCTAGGAGTCTACATGTAGACCGCAAATTATACCATGCTCCCGGGAGCACAATAATGAGCATGGTGGTTCTTCTCACAATAGAGAATTGGGGACCACACTTAAAATAATTTAAAATCTATTTAAGTGTGGTCCCTACTCCTCTATTGTGAGGAGGACCACCATGCTCCTTGTGCTCCCGGGAGCATGGTATAAGCATTGCATATAAACACAAAGAAAATTGTCTACAATTCAATCTATATACACCAAGTGTTGTAAAATAAATTTAATCGACAGTATTAATTTGGTTGTGCAGTAAATTTTAAAAATGTGTGGTAAATTTATGTTAGTGACAGTAAATCAGAAATATTTTGAATATATCAATGGAAACAATATATAATTTGATTTACTTCCAAAATAACTAATCCTTAATTTTTGTCATTTCCTTAAAACTAATTATTTCCATATTTGTACTAGAAAATTTACTACACATCACATTTTATTTACTACAAACTTAATGTAAACAAATTCTAATTTGTTTACATATAGACTCCTAGCATTTTCCTAAGTAACAAGGGTCGGGTATGCTAAGAATCTGATTTACCGTAGGAGATAATCATCATAATTTAATTAACGGTAGAAGTTATCCACTTGTTCTCAACTTCCTTAGCTGCGCAGCAAATCAGTGTGCAAAGAAGATGAGAATCTTCAAAAAAGCACCACGATCTTGAATTTCGACGTGTTAAATGTCTTTTACTTTGGCCAATTATTATTTCAATTATTTTCTTGTCAAACATAAAGTTTATACGTCGTCCTCAGTCACCTCTGATCATAATGACGTACGTGATAACATGTAGTTTTCTGCTGGTTGTATCGTTCATTATTTTCACGGACCATGCACGCATGAAGCCTTGAACACACATATGAAAATAATACAGCAGCATCGATCACGGAACTTGGGAGAAAAATGCGATATAGTGACAACACTTGTCAATGCTGGTGCTACTTAATTTCGATACTATCTTTTTTATTAACATATTTCTTGCTTCAAGCTTTAATTTATTACTTTTAAGCTGAAACAAAGACAATACATACATAAACAAGTTCATATCACTCTAATCTATATCTACTTCAAGGTTCTACTTTGAGAATATCTTGATTTAGATGTATAATATTATCAATCGGTAAACAAGACAAATGATGATTTAGTAGTACCTTTCTAACTTCCGTATTAGATAATTGTAATTATATATTTTATTTTCAATCTAAGATGCAGTAAATCTCGTAATGACCCAGATCATACATGATACATTATTGTCCTATATTGAATTTACTCAAACAATGAATGGTAGGAAACACGTATAAAAAAATAGTTAACCTTAATTATCATTATCCTTGTTGAAAACTATACACAAAATTTTGTTTAGCAAAATATGGCAAAGGTTTTGTTAGTATTGTAGAGTAGCATTACTAAATAAATTAAACCAGCGGTAGGCGAATTAAATAGAAGTACTCGGCTCTGATAGCGATCGATATTCCGTCCAAAATACGTGATAAAAATCATAAACAGAATATTCAATATGTTGAACAATGGTAGTTCTGGACTACTTGCAATTAAAAGTTGACGAAAAAATAAAACTTTGTACGTGGTTAACAAATAAATCAAATCACTAGTTAGATCGTTTAGGCTGAATATTCTTCTTCTCATTTGTCTATATAAATTAAAGGAGGCACCATTCTTATTATACGGTATCATCTCAAAGCAACAAAAACAACACAAAATTAATTGGTAGAAGTTTATCGATTACGAAATTTACACTAAGTTTGTTAGTAACTTTCAAAACAAGCTAAGCTATTCAAACAAATCATCATTAGCCATAGATATGGGGAAAACTAAGGTTGGAGGTCGTACAACAATGTTGACTATGATTGCAGCATTTTGCATGGTATTTGCAATGAGCTTTTACGTTGCGAATGCGGCTGATCCTTCTAAGCTTCAAAGTTTCTGTGTTGGAACCAATGATCCTAATTCAGCAGGTTTCAATTTCTTGCCCTCTTTATCAAGCTAGATTTTGTTTACAAAACGAGTTTATATTATCGTATCATCGTATGTAGTATCTAATAATATATATATATATATATCATCTTAATTAACTTTCTTGCACATGATGTAGTTGAACATCAACCATACATGTACTTGTTGATAGCGGATACACTGGTGACTAGTACCCAAAAATTATTAGGCTGTAATGGTACCACCCGATAGCGATATTTGATACTCGTAGTATGATTTTACATGCACGTAGTTCCATAATTAATTACATTGTCATTGAATTTTGAGTGTCCCTTTATTTTCTTCGGCGAACCAATTAATGATGTAGGTCCTATATACAACTAAGTCACTTTTAATGCATATATACTAGACAACTAGTACGTACAGTATATATCTGAAATTCCACCTAATATATACGGTATATATACAATCTACCAATTAGAGAAAACCTTAGCTTGTACGACAGTACGAGTACGTAGGATTGTAGGAGTATACTCCTAAGTTTAAATGACCAATAATCCTTCACAAAAAAAAAAAAAAGTTTAAATGATCAAACGCTAACAATTCATTGAGGGGTCGACGTCGGAGTGTCGTACGTAGTAGTATTCCAGCTTGCATGTTATGTACGGAGTATCAATGTATCATTCTCATTTGTTTCGTACTGTTAATTATTTTCCATCATTTCTTGGTTATTTTTCTACGTCTTAGATTATTTTGATGTACTTAATTAATTCAAGGAAAAAAAAAATTAGATTGTAAATACTCATATGTAACAAATTTGTTTCTACATCATATATCTAATTTCTCATTTAAATACTCGCAGTGTTCGTTAACGGAATGTTCTGCAAAAATCCAAATGACGTATCAATCAACGATTTCGTGCACAAAGGGTTCAACAAACCAGCAAACACGAATAACGTCCTAGCAGCAAACGCTACACTAGTAGACGTGAACATATTCCCGGCGCTTAACACGCTAGGTGTGGGCATGGCCCGTGTCGATTTCGGTCCATACGGCCTGAACACCCCTCACTTGCACCCACTAGGGTCAGAGATATTCGCCGTGTTCGAGGGTACCCTATACGCCGGTTTCGTTGACACCGATAACAAGCTTTACGACACGGTCCTTAACAAGGGTGACATGATTGTTTTCCCACAAGGTTTAATCCACTTTCAGCTTAATATTGGCGAGGGTAATGCCCTAGCAATTGCGTCATTTGGTAGCCAAAACCCTCAAAGGATAGACGTTCCTAAAAATTTGTTTGGGTCTAGCCCACAAATTTTGGGTGATGTCCTTACTAAGGCCTATCAAGTTGATGGTAGAGTGATTGAGAAGCTTCAAGAACAATTTTCAACGAGTGGAGAAAATACCGTTGAGACCGGAAGATCCATTTTAAGGTTAATTCAACAGAATTAATTGACCATCATTGGTTTCTTATATACATAAATTAAATTAAACCAAAGATATGCCGATTTAATTAATTAATTCCTTTTTAATAAATGTGCATGAAAGATTGTGACTGCACAACGTAATTTACTTTGATTATGTATCTGTTATTCTTTGTGTCATTTGTATGGTGAATATTAATAAGAAAGCATGTGAATTACTGTGAACTTTATCATCTCGCATCGGATTTAAATGAATAAACTTTTATTTTATCAAATCAATAGAACGGATACAATACTATGTCATACATCTATGACAAAATGAGCATTTGTTCGCAGATGAATCAACTCATAATGATAACTTCCTGTTTCGAGTAGTATTTTTTACTATAAAGGTTGAGTGAATCATCATTATGTAGTCTTCAAATCCAAAAATTCGATGTAAGAGCTTACATAAACACCATTGTTTTTGTCCAAATATATATTTCATTTCTCAAGCAATGCTTACTAAACTCCAAACTTCATCTCTCGATTGGTCGCAACTTTCCATTTTTGACACCGTCAAACACGTAACACCTATAATAAGTTAATTAACCATCATCAGTAATAGAACATTATTAATTAGTGCATGCATTTGTTATTAAAGATTGACTGATCGATGTTTGGATTTAGGAGATAGAAACTTGAGAATGACATTTTCCGAGCTTGTGACACGACATTCCTCTTAAAGATAAAAAGTCTAGCAGCCAATAACGTGAATTGCTTTGCATCATGCAACTTTAATTAATTAAAGATAATATTTGGATTATCCTTCGTCACTCATACGGAGTATAGTATTGTATGACCAGTACGTCAGTACGTGTAACGCGATTGACCTCGATTTTGTTACTACAATTTCGGTTAACTAAGGGCAATAACAATGGAAGAACCCGTTATTGAGTTCTTTGTATACCACGTCATTTTTTCACCAACCCCAAAATATTAGAACCGGGTATCACAAATTCACAATAGAAGAACTTAATACAAGTTTTTTTTACGAAATCAATAAAAAGACTGGGGCAAGGGGACACGTGGGGACAAAGTGAGGTTGGCCCACTATTTTTTCCTTCTGTTTCAAACACAAATGGAGGCAGTGAGAGGGACGCGCTAAATTTCTTGAAACGTGCATGTTACGCGGCTGTTTTCCTGCCTTTAACTTTTCAATGCCATATTTGACGAACTCGGTTCGAAATGTCGAACTCAGTTCGTTTACGAACTGCAAAAACTGCCTTCGCAATGGTCGAACTGCATTTTCACAGTTTTTAATTGACGAACTCAACACGACAAACCATCATTGCGTTTGCTCTAAGTGTTTGATTTTCAAAGAGCATAATTAAATAACTGACATATGGAGCATCATAATACTACTTTTGATGTCTAGAGTTCTCTCGGTTTATTTTTAACGTTTGATTTGAATATGTGATAGCAAGTCAAACCAAATGTTAATATATGGAAAGAATAAACCGACAACGATGGCAATCACAACATGCCTAATTTTCGTACAATATATTTAAAGTTTGGATAACTTAGACTATAATCTTCATCTTAGCTTCTCTTAGCTTGCAGGAAGAGAAAAACTGAGTTGTGTTTCAGTGTTTTGTGTAATTGTATAGAGAAACACTACTCAATTATTATTGTATAAATCATGATCAAGTGCAACTGTACTAGTGCACATTAGATATATAGTTTCACGTACAACTTGACAATTTGATTGCTGCAAATAGGTAAGTAAATACATACGACGAGGTCAAATTAAAGTAATTATTACTAAATTGGTAACACATGTTCACAGACGTACAGTTCCCCCGAGATGGTATTTGTGACTAGATACCAAATCTCGCCTACGTCATTTTAGCGCAACTCATGCAGTCATATCGATCACCAATAAATTTTTAGCGAAAATATTTAAATTTCTTTATTTCAAGCAAATTTTTTTTACAACTATTATTTAACATGCATTCAAGTGAAGTTAATGACTCTGGTTAGAAGGGTATTAGGAGTGCGACACAAAATGGAAGAGATGATCTTTATAGAGTTAAGGGTGTGCATGTCTAAAGACATGATCAAAACTCTAGAAAAATCCAATGGTCTATCATATCGATAATTAATTTGTATTCGATATTAAGACTGGCCAATAGTACAAATTTTCTTCTCCTCGTCTCGAATACTGTGTCCGCAACACAGTGATGGGTATAGGCTTAACATTACCCTGTTGTTAACTTTATCTCGATTTTAAAGTCATTAGTCTTCAATTCCTAATCGTACATGATTGTGTAGGACAACGTTACTTTCAGTAGTAGTTGAAGTGCAAGGATTTTTATTAAGATCAACTAAGAAATGAGAAGATCGTAAGAATATAAGATGAGAGTTCACTGTATTTTTTTTTTTTTTTTTGAGGTCGACATTTCACGGTAATGATCGAGTTATATATATGATCTGATATATGATGGATAAACTAGTAATTAACACCATTACGGTAACCTTAATTAGTATCGTCGCACGCTGTGCAAATAAAGAGTTACCGTAGTCTAATTACAATAATCTCACTACTATGAATATAAAAGACGACGCTCCATTAGTGTTCAATAATAATCTAATTGATTTTCTCCATTATATGATCGATCTCTAGTATCCTAGTATTATGACCACCTCGGCCGCATCCAGCAGTATTTTGCCCACCCCCCTCCTCGATTGGCTGTGTCAGAACTAATTGTTTCACCTCGAATTGTAAATTTGCATTCTCTAACCACAAAAAAAAAAAAAATGTTTTCAACCTAAGATAAATAAAATAAATCATAAATTTCAAATTTTCGACATTATTTCACATTTCCGTAGATAAGATCCCAATTGCTAGTCTGGCCATCCCATCGTTACGTATATCGGTATGTATGACAATGTCAATAAGTTGGTGTAACGGTCAAGGTTCGTTCGTTACGGACTCACAACAGCTAACTTTGTGTATAAATATGGGACAAAACTAAAGAGTACTAGTATATTTCAAGAAAAAAAAGTAGATTATCAACAAAATTAAATAGCTATGGAAAACAATAGGAGATCAACTCGTATCTCTATTTTGAGCATTGCATCTATTTGCATGATCTTCATCAGCATGAGCTTTGATCTTTACGTGGTGGATGCCTCTGATCCTCCTCCCCTTCAAGATTTCTGCGTGGGTGTTGAAAATCTCAACTCTGCAGGTAACTAAGAATAACTCGATCATCATTGTCTATCCCTTCTTTTTTATTCATGATTTAATTTGATGATCGAGCTTATTAAAAATGCTTTTCCGTTGTCGTTTTTCGATATCCAGACATGAGATTTTTATAACCATCTTTACACGTTCTTCCGTTTTAATTAAGGTTGGAAGAACGTAAAGGAGGTAATATAAATAATCTCATGTAGATATATACGGATCGGATCGGATCGGAGTATATGCTATATATGCATGGGTTCTACACTTCTACGTACGTATGTATTAGTACAAATCAGTGATTCAATTGTTTTGGTGATTTTTCTTATTAGTGTTAGTCAACGGGATGTTTTGCAAGAACCCAAAGAACGTATCGGCACGAGATTTCTTATACAAAGGGTTCGATATGGTAGGAAACACAAACAACCTTTTACATGCAAATGCAACATTAATCAACGCAGAAAAACTCTCATCACTCAACACACTAGGTGTGGCCATAGCTCACATAGACTTCGGTCCACACGGCCTGAACACCCCTCACCACCACCCCCGTTCCTCCGAAATCTTCGTCGTTTTAATTGGAACGTTATATGCAGCTTTTGTAACCTCGGATTACCAACTATTTAGCGTGGTTCTTAATCCCGGCGATTTATTCGTGTTTCCGCAAGGATTAATCCACTTTCAGTACAATTTGAATAAGACTAAAGCAAGAGCTATAGCTGCATTTGGGAGCCAAAATCCTGGTAGAGTTAATAGCGTTCAAGGTTTATTTGGAACGACGCCGTTTATTTTGGATGATGTTCTTACTAAGGCTTACCAAGTTGACAAAGAAGTTATTGAAGAACTTAGGTCTCAGTTTTCAGCTGGTGCTCTTAAGGAAATGGATAAACTTGGATTATCCGGTGAAAAGTTACTCAAAGATGCTTGAATTATGTTGTGGCATGCACTAGCTTGTAGCTAGCTAGTAATAAAACGAAGCAACAAGTTCGGTTGCGAAGGTCTTTAGGCATTGGTTCTAACTCCACACGTATATAAGACGTCTATGTCAACAATTCTTTCATTCTGGCGTTATATGTACGTGTATGTGTAACTAAGTATTGATGTCGTTTAAAAGACTATTCTTTAAAATTGTATGTTCTATACTAGCGTAACACCCGTGCGTTGCACGGAGATATTTAGCAATATATTTGATAAAATTATATATTATTTGTTGCTGAGAACTTATTTAGTAACCCAAGTTCAAATCATCTCATGTTAAAAAAAATTGAATAGCTCGAACAAAACACGCACACCATTGTCTAAATACAGGTCCAAATCTATGTAATGGTATAAGTGTGAAACATACACCACCCCAAAAAATGCAGTGTAAATCATAGGAGTCGTAGGCTTTTGATGTGAGTGATAGTATCAAATTGTATACGGAGTAATGGCTAAAAAAGAGCCATAGACTTACTGAATAATGGTTTAGCAACAACTTCAAAAAAAAAAAAAAAAGAATGGTTTAGCAACTCAATATTATATCTCGTAAAAGAAGAAAATGCTAATGATGCAATCAGCAAAAGCCATAAATATAGTAGCTATGGGAACAATTTGACTTACAAATTTAACCTGTACAACAACTCATGAAATTATGTAACGCAACTCATCATAATTTTTATGGAGGAATGTACCATGTGATATAGGAATGTATGTATTTAGAAAATCAGTCAATGAACATAATACCAAGCATCAACATACACTAATACAGTAATACTCAAATTTATGGTCAACCTAGATTCGCTAGAACTACCCAATAAGTTTATCGACATTCACCCTCGATTGTATAAAATTATAAGGGATCATATCATATTCATAGGCAAGAGGAAGTAATAATCATACATGATGAAGGCCAGGATATCATTTTTGATCCAATTTTTTTTAGAGGACAACATATTATAGTGGTTGGCGATTTTTTTTTTTTGTTGAGAAACAACACAATTTGTTGTAGCAGGCTGAAGGAGAAATATAAGGAGTTTGTTTGAGCAATATTAGGAATTTAATATTTTATTCCTAAACTATAGGCAATATTAGGGTGAGAGTTAGTTTGCAGCAAACCGAAAATATCTTGGAGCTTTTGAGCGGGAAATTATTTAGCCACAGAATGCCACGTGTCCTAGTGGCTTCTGTTTTAGTAGAACTAGATAGATGCCAGATGGGTTCTTAATTAGTTATCACACTGTGCATGGATTTGTGTTGCATTGTTTCTAATGGAATATATCATACGGAGTAATAATTCCTACATATTCAACATACGACTTCTTTTGTTACTTTGCTTGGCATTGTCTAAGGTGATATTGACTATCGAACTAATAAGTCATTAATCCCCTGTCCGCGTCACGCACAAGCTAAGGCACAAGCAATCGTGAATCTGTGATCAACCATGCCAATACACGGCAATACACAAGTAATAACAGTATAACACTGTTACAAATTAAATGAGCTTTGAACCCCAACGATGGGTAAACTGTGCACTACTGCTAACACTATCAATTTTACTTCTTGATTTAACCAACATCAACTCGATGTAATTTAAGGAAAGGGGGAAAAAAAAAACAGCCTGGTTTACGACTTACACGTGAATTTGTGTGATCAATATTTAACTCCACAGTTCTACTTGGTTTGTTATAAGACTAGTGAATATAATGAGGAATCAGGCATCACACCTTATCATCGACTTTAGGTTGTCAATTTATAATGTGGATTTATCTGATCTAATATGATTTGAAAAACTTAATGAAATGTAACTAAATTTAAACTTGATTTGAATCGAATTATCTTTGAGTAGAATCGTAGTACTAGAATCAACGCCTAATTTAATCCTCATCTACTTACAAAAGTATACCACTCCATTTCAAATTCCATAAGAAGTTTGAATTGGGACGGAGTGATAGTTGCTTCAGGCTCAACCACTCGAAATTTCGATATTCCTCAACGACATATAAGAAATGTTGGGCTAGAAATGCCCAGTCCAGGTGCTTCTACTTTAAGTGGGCTGGCTTTACCAAACATCAGAAAAGCATTGGACTTGGACTGGTCTTTTTAGCCTTAAGAAACTTTATGGGCTTGGGCTGGTTTTGCAATACAACCCAATGATTGGAAATTGGTAGTCAGTCTAGAATTTTCCGCCTGATCCAAAAGAACACGTGCGAAGACAGCAATGATACCCATTTCTCCACGTGGGCTCCCCCATAACCGTACCGTAACCACAACCACATCCGATATCCACAATTCCACACTCCCCAAATCCCACCACCCACACACTCTCCCCACTCCCTGCTTCTTCCACTCCCACTCCTTTAGTCTATTTCTCCTCCAATTAATAACCTCTTATTAATCACACAAGTAGATTTCGGATTAACAATTCACACAATAGTCGACAAGCTAATTTCGAATCTAACAATTACACTAGAATGATCGGTGTAGTTTAACAAAATTATCAAAGTGCAAGTTAATTAATACACATCACGAAGTATCTGGTATTAGAAGCCCAAAAAATCGATATAAAGTTATAAACATGTCGATTTAGACACATGTTAAAATCTCATTTATTTTAATTGTATCTACAATTTGAAAACTAAATAAACGATTAGTCGTTTACATCTAAAAAAATCCCAATTTTAAGGGATTAATTGGCATGATCAAAATCAAAAATCCATCCACCACCAATCAAATGTGATCTTAGGTCCAAGAAAAAAAGAAGAATTATTGAGTACAATCTCAAATTTTCAATATCTCATCACCTCCAACGAAAATACAAATCTTCACCACCACACCTCCTCCTCCTCCACCACTTCCCACCTCTCTCTCCATAGTGAAAAAATGGCATTTCCTCAATTCCTACCATCTTCCACAATCACCCCTAAGCCCTCAATAAACCCTAACCACCACACCTCCCAACTCCCCCCTTCTTTCTCTCTCCACCACAACAACAACAACCGCCGCCGCAGGTCCCACCACCATGACTTCTCCGCCCTCCGCTGCTCCGCCTCATCCTCATCGGAAAAACACCACAACAACCACTCCCATAATCCGACTCCCCAAAACGACGATGTCACGGAGCTGCCGCTGTTTCCGTTACCGTTAGTGCTTTTCCCGGGGGCGATACTTCCGTTACAGATATTCGAGTTCCGTTACCGTATCATGATGCATACTTTACTCCAGACTGACCTCCGATTTGGCGTAATCTTTACGGATTCTCTCTCCTCCACCTCGACAACCACCGTCGGTTGCGTAGGCGAGGTTGTCAAGCACGAGCGACTCGCCGACGACCGTTTTTTCTTGATTTGTAAAGGTCAGGACCGGTTTCGCGTCACTAAGATCCTCCGTACCAAACCCTACCTCGTCGCCGCCGTCGATTGGCTCGAGGACAAGCCCGCCGCTGACGACGGCGGCGTTCACGAGGACCTCGAAACGCTCGCCGGCGACGTGGAGGGGCACATGAGAGACGTTATCAGGCTGAGCAATAGGTTGAACGGGAAACCGGAGAAAGACGTCGGAGATTTGCGGCGCAACTTGTTTCCGACGCCGTTTTCGTTCTTCGTCGCCAGCACATTCGAGGGAGCGCCGCGGGAGCAGCAGGCGTTGCTTGAGCTAGAAGATACAGCTGCGAGGCTGAAAAGAGAGAAGGAGACCTTGAGGAACACGCTCAATTATCTCAGCGCTGCTTCTGCTGTCAAAGATGTTTTTCCGTCTTCGTCGTCGTCGTCTTCTTCGCCGTCTTCTTAATTGGGATGGAATTGTGATGTGCATATAGAATTTTAGGGTTTTTTTTTTTTAATTTGGAGTGGATGAATGTATGCATGTACTATTGGTAATTTGATATATTTGGTATAATGCTGTAAATGTTTCATCTTCATGGCTAATGGGAAGTACCTTCAACAAGCTACATATGATTATTAGTTGGTTATTTGATGGATGTTATATAATGCGAGCGATCAAATTGGTTATGAATTATGATTTCTGTGTATGTGAATCATGGCGAAAATTGATCGATTTTGTGTGACAACTCACAAGCTCTATGTAATTTATAATTGTATATGATCTATGGTTGTATGTATATAAGTTGGAAGTTTAGGAAATATGATCGTAGGTCGGGTTTTGAGACTCTGGGGAATCATTCTGTTGTATGCTGAGTAGAATTGCTATGATTCATTTAGGAGTAGGTAAGGAATAATCGAGGTTCGGTTTGTTCCTTTAGATTTTCGGGACTTGAGCTGTGAAATTTGGATGTTGCTACTTGCCAGTGCTCTGAAGTGAAGAATACATGTTTTTCTCTTGTATGGAAATCATCATTTCGAGTTGAATTTGGGTGGGTTATGTACTAGATTTGCTTCCAAGGTTAAGAAAATGAAGACTATTGTAAGTTTTGTTGATGTATTTTTAGGTTCATTGCGAAGAAGAACAAATGATATCACTGTGTTGGTAGTGTGATGAACCTCGGACTTGTGTATGTGAATCTTGTTGGTTAGATATGCTTGGTAGGCGTAACTGGTTGCAGGCTTGCAGGTCTGTAGTTCTGTTCTCTGTTTCTTAAGGCTGATTAGATTAGATTAGCAAGCCTTCAGTCGAGTCAGATTATGTAGAGTAGAGAACTTAGCTCATCATTCTAGATGCTTACTAGAAACAAGATGCGCTTTGTGGAGAAATTTATGAGTGTAGCCACATTGGCTGCCTTGGAACTTGTAGGCTGTAATAGTGAAATTTGTAATGTTCCAATTGATGATTTGTTGAGTGAAAGTTGGTTCTCGGGTTGGTATATAGTCAGTGCTGTTTGTAAGGGAGAATTGACTTCAGTGTTTCACTCGAGGACTGAGCCGTGAATGTGGTCACCGACCTTTTTAAGGGGTGTTTGATTGGGTTAAATGTGCGTAGAAGGGTTAGGACTGAGGATTGCTGTCACTGTTAATCTGTTAGAACCGGAAAACAAGATGAATGGTCGAATATAATGAGTAGATTGAGAAACATTCAGGAACAGCCAGAGCCAGGATCGCATAATAAGAAGTACAGAGACTAGGTCACCCCAGTGCTTATTGCCCTCCATTATTCATGGAAGTTCTTTTGAGATTTGCAGATTGTTTACCCTCCTCTCATCGTGTCGTAGGATTAATCAGGTGCTGAATTGTTATCCAAATATGTTGTACTGATAACAGGGTGTCCGTAAATGGCTAGGAGTCCCAATCTGCCTGGTTGTCTGCTATTCCCTGTCGTAGAAACTAGACAATTTTCTCTCCCTTTCCCTCCCCTCCCCTTCGCTTTATTTTTATATCTGAACCCTTGACAACGGTTCTAAACTTCAGCAGGTGCACTTTTGGATGATGGTTCTGTACTTCCGTCTATCTAAACAATTGGTGGAGTAAAATGATTTATATGAGACTGATGTAATTGCTTCACCTGTTACACAGTGGAATTTTTAACATCCCTTACTCAGAAATGCTAGGCTATCAGTGGTTTATTTGCTGTAGGTGCTTGAGCTTTTGTTGGTTGTGCAATGTATTGTGAGTATTTAAGCCTGTTCGGACAGGTCTGCGCAAGCATAGATCCTACGTAGGCTACCACAAGATGACATACCCCTGCTGACGAGAAAGATGCATGAGGTTGGTGAAAATGTTATCATGAAGTAGCCAAAATCTTGAAGTGTTCATGAGGTAAGCCAAGATCTATACTTGGACCTGCACATGTATAGCCATGCCCGAGTAAAACATCCCGGAGTGTCGGCCCCTTGCAACTCGAAAATGTTGTACTGTCATGAAGGGGATGGGAGATGAACTTGCAGCTAAGTTCGCTCTTGACAAAAGCAAAGAAAACAAGGCTTCTTTTATTCGTAGATCACCTCAATGGCTATTTGCCTACATATATTTTCAATAGTACATCGCGTAAATAATATGCTTTTGTAGGAGCAGACAGAACCTAGAGTTCTCATCTCAGCCTTCTACAACCAGTACTAAAACACTGTTGAAGTATGAAAAGCAAGTGTGTTCATAAGCCAAGCCCTCGACAGTCCGACCTGCGAGGCTTCCTATGGCCTAAGGAGATGTCCTGCACCTATGTCTTTACAAGCCAAAATAGGAAAGTGGGTAAATTACACCAATTGTTTCGGTAAATGATGGGAATTTGAAGACTCAACGGCCAAACAAAACTTCCACTGGCAAATTCCTCTGTCTGCCGTTGAATGGTTTTGTCATGGTGGTGTTTCCGGTTTTCTGCAAGATTAAAACGATGTTATCAGCTCAATGGAATTGTACATTCAATTTACACTTCTTTCTTGGTAACTAATGAAAAAGATCACATTTTGTGTGAACCCGTTTCACATAAATAGTTATTTGTGAAAACCGGCTCCAATACACCCGAAACTATGACCTATAATCCGAAAACTGACACTTGATGAAATTTGCATAGTGTGACCCTTTTAGTCTATCGATTCTCATGTCACTGATAGGCTTGAGTTGGAACTTTCATGTCACAATTAGATCATTTCACATGGAAGGGGATCATCCAATTTTTCGGAATGAAAAATCATCATAAATTCACCATATAAATAACAGCACAACTGAAACCCATCATGAATAAGCTAGGAGTTAGTGTGGACTAACCTTGAGGCAAAGATTTCTTTGTACATCGCATATTGGATAGTCATGAGGACAGCAATGGCGGCCATCCTTGCAGCAAACAGCTGCATCTAACTCACAGCATTTCCAAGAGAGGCATAAACCAAGAAAACGCTGTGAGCAACAGCAAGTTTCGCCTGCTGCACAAGACGTGAACACACTACATTTGCTTGGTCCAGGAGGTGGAGGAGGGGGTGGATTAGAGCTGGTTTTTGTTGGATATGAAGCCATCATGTTGATGCCACAAATTCCATCAGCTTTTCCATTGTTGCGAACCATGTGAATATAACCATCCATCCCCCACTGTGTTCCCCACGAGTTCTTCACGATCCAATAATCCACCCCATCCTTTGATGTTCCATAGCCTACGATTAGTACAGCATGGTCTAAGTTGCTGGAACACGGTCCAGTGAAAATCCCCTGCATGCATAGTAAGACAAGATATCAGACAGCGATCCTTGCCAAATAGTAAGTGCTATTGCTTAGCGTTATGAATTTAAGGACAACCTTAGAGTATAGTTGGAAACTTCTCTCGCTACCACATATCCCAACGCTTACTGGTTGAGCTGCAACAGCTTTTAGTAGCTCCTTCTCATTGTTGGGGGGAACATCAGCATAGCCATCAATCGTAACTACATGTCTCTGCAACTGCAAGGGAGATTCTCATTGAGTGTCATTGTAAGTGTAAGTGTATAACAGCAAAATAGTGAAAATTGAATGGTTTCAGTTTCATGGGTTCTCTAAACTGACATCACATTTCATATGAGACGTTTGATGCGTCCTTTCTGACAAACTACTCAGCGCAGCTTAGCGCCGAATCCAATACAAGTTACAACCCTAACATTGTCTCTGATGTCCAGTGAGCCAATTTAAGTCAGAGGAGAGCTGCAGAAAGGCAACAGAAAGATGTCTCAGTTCTCACCTTATTCTTATTGCACGTCTTTTGCTTGGCTGTATAAGAATAATCTTCCTCCGTGTCAATCCCATGGTTACTGGTAACAAACTGGTATGCATAGTCCATTACTCCACCATCACATCCTTGGTTGTAGGATCTATCACAATCAATCAACTCTTGCTCCGAAAGGCTGAGCAGAGATCCTGTTACGATCTTGTTAATACCCTCCATAGCTCCTGTGGCTGAGAAAGCCCAGCACGCACCTGAAATATACCAGCTTCCTCTATCAACTGAATACACTATCATGAGGGAAAGCGACACATTTTCCACAGAAAGACGCGATGGGGGGGGGGGGGGAGTATGAACAACCATTTCTCGGAATCCAAGTATACTAGAAACCCTGAATTATCATCAGACTTTTAGAAAATCACCTCCAATTGGTTTTACTTCATCATCATTTACGCAAATTTCAGTACTCAAGAGTCTGATTGAGCTACATTATCAGAAGCTCGAGAGTTGAGATACTTCTCAGAAATTCTCAATATCTAGACTTCCATAAGCACACATAATCACCCTACCTACACTATCAGAAACTCGAGAATTGAGATACATCTCAATATCTCGACTTCCATCAAAGCAACATCATCAGGAACAACAACAAAAGCCTAGCCCGAACATAATTTGTGGTCGAATAACACGAATCGTACGTAGACTCGTAGAGAGCCATCATTTCCAAAGAGGGACTACTACTAGTTACATACTCTTCATTTCATCTATTCATTCAAAACTTCTAATTGAGTAACAACTTACTCCCTATTTGTGTGACATAAACTACATTTTGAAGTCCAACATCCAACACTTATCATCCAAATATCAAACTACTAAAAAAAAACACTCTTTTCAACTAGAATTTAAGCAACAAAACACTTCATTTAGCCAACATACACAAATTGACTACTAAAAAAAAGTCAACAACTAGAAAACTTCAGGGAGAAGTCAAAATCACATACCACAGCTTCCTTGATCCTTAACATTGGTAACAGCACCATCTTTCCTCCAATCAACAGAATCAGGAACACCCACATCATTCCGGGTCAACTTAGATTGCTGAACCGGGTTCTTATGCTTAAACCTGATCAAATCATTAGCAGACATAGAAAGACCAAGCTTGGAGGTCTTGAATTCATGGTGGGTCAAATCAGCAAAAGCATTGAGATCAAGGGTATAATCGGAATTTCCTCCTAAGCGAGTATTATGTTGGTTTATGAATTCCAAATTATCTTCAAACACTTTGAACCTGTGTTGCTTTTCTTCCTCAGATGGGTAATTTTTCCCATATTGTGCGCACCATTTTTCAAAAAGATCATAACTTGATAAATTATTATCATTATTATTATTGTTGTTGTTTATAATGATATTATTATTTGGAGAAGATGAAGATTGAGGAAGAAGGAAGAGGGAGAAATGGAGGGTGAGTAACAGAAATAACGGAAATTTGGCCATTGGTGGGATTATGAAGGGGGTGATTAAGGAGGGAGAACGGGTAATTAGGAGAAGTGTCACAAAGAGATAAAATTGGTATGGAAACGTTTGTATAGGAGCAAAATTGGTGTTATTGGGTGGGTCCAAGTTAACGAATTAAATTGTCATTGGTCCATCTCTTCTTATTGTGGTTGTTGTCAATGGTCTAGATTTTGCCAGATTTGTGTAATTGTATTGTGGACATCGTGGCTAAGTTTTATAGCTCATTCGCAAGCACTTGTATACACAAAACAAGTACGTTGTAGTGCATCAACACGACAATGTGCCTATTATCAGTAGTACTATGTATGCATTGTTGGCTGATAATTGTGATGCAACCTTTATTATTAAAGGTTGGTTATATTATTCGGGACATTAAGTGTATTAGTGTATTACTCTATCCATCTCGTAGGTAGAAAAAGTAGTTATATCTGCAAATGGTAGATCGATTGTCAAAATCAAGAAAGTACGTTTGATAAACCCGTGGTACTTTCCCTCCTCTTTATGATGATCTCCTTCATGTCATTACTCTAAATAGGTTACATGACACCATACCTTAAACCTTTCTTTCCCTTGCAAACATTGATAATTGAACCTTGAGGGCGAATCGTTAACATATTACTCTAATAAGACGTACATACTCACTCAAATTGTATGATTTACATGAAAATATCAAATTATACCCCTTCCCTCCCACCAAAAGGAGTAATTTACTTGTTTTTAGCGTCCGATAGTGCATAAGCATATCCTTTCTTGTCGAACCTTCCAGGACAAGGCGAGAAATTTTGCTCATAAGCGGCAATAATTTCCATCTTCCTGAGTCGATGGATCCACCATACGAGTATGTGTCTAAATCCATCACTATATATATATATATATATATATATATATATATCAATTTTTGATCGACAACACTTTTTTTTTCCATAATTACTACTCTAATTTTGAAAGTAAGTAAATATGGTAAGTGGTAATATTATTAAGGAAAATTTGCGAGACCGCACATTTTAAAAGAACTTTTTTGCGAGACCGCACTTTTTATGTTTGATTTTGCGAGACCGCACCTTTTATGTTAAATTTTGCAAAACTGCACCTTTTAAGTTCGATTCCTTTGCGAAACTGCACCTCTTTTCATTTTCGACTAATTTTGACCCGCATTCACCCGACCTTACTCTCCCCTCATTCGATTTTTCCTCCAATTTTTCCCCATTTTTTAACCGCCGGGTCATGTCAATGTCGGAAACTGGTTAAAATTGAAATTTTGGGGGGAAATTGAAGGAGAGGAGAATAAGGTCGGGTCAACGCGAGAAACTGGTCAAAATTAACCGGAATGAAAAATGGGTGCGGTTTTGCAAAGGATTAGAACTTAAAAGGTGTAGTTTCGCAAACTTTAACATAAAAGGTGCGGTCTCGCAAAAAAACTGTTTTATAAGGTGCGGTTTCGCAAAACTAAATTTAAAAGGTGCGGTCTCGCAAAAATATGCTTTTAAAAGATGCGGTTTTGCAAATTTTCCTATTATTAATTTGGAAAGTGTGGAAACAAATTAGTGAAGTTAAACTTGTGTTGGACAACCAAATCAAAAGTAAACTCCTCCAAAGTTCAAATCTTCTCTCTCACTCTCTTTACTCTTGAAATCTTCCCGTTTCTCTCTCCTCTCTCTTCCGCCGATCATCGCCACTCTGTAAATCAATGGAGTTGGATCCCAGACAATACGAAAACTTTGTAAGCTCCTCCTCTCTTTTTTTTTTTTTTTTTTTTTTCCGTTGAATTTAATTTTATGTTAATTTGATTTTGATCAATTGATTATTTCATCGAATTTGATCAAATAAACTGTTAAAATTGGCGTCGTTTCTGTTGTTCGGTTTTTAATTTTGATTGTGAATGTGAAGATTTGGGGAGAAAGAAGTAGGACGGATTTTACTTAATTAATTTTTAATTGGATTCGAAACCCTAGTTTTCAGTAATTTGTTAGTGCTAAGGTTTATACTGAAGGTGTGTTCTGTCGAATTCGTTTCGGTTATAATAATTTCGGCGTTGCGTATGCATTACGATTGTAGTTTGAGTAATGTAGGTGTTCTTTGTCCGTTTTATTTAGGTTGTGGAAGTTGTGTAGTAGAGAGTAGAGCTTTTGATGTGTAGCAGAGTTTGCGTATGCATTACGATTGTAGTTGATGTGAGAGAGGATGAGTGCCACGGTATCTGCCTACTGCCTTTGCTTCACCGAGTGATTCGTGGACAAGGTTGTGGGTATGTTTGACGATTTTTGGTATTCGGAGGTTTGGATCCAGTTTTATCGGATGAAATGCCTGTTCTAGGGTTTTAGAGCATATTTATGTGGCTGAGATTCTACTTCCGCATTCTACTAATATAGCTTAAAGCTTAACATAATACTGTACTAGATAACGGTATAAGATGGTGGTATTCTCTCTAAGGACTAGATGAGGACAAGTTGATCGGCTATGCTTCTAAAGGAAGTAAGTAAAATAACGTTGTCCGTTATCCAACTAGTGGGTTTTGCGAGCTAGAAGGTTTTTGTAAGTTCAGCTTGCCCCATTACTCACTAAAGGGTGGTCATTGTGTTAATAGGTTGAAAGTTGAAACTTACTCGTATACTTCTATGCCTGAAACTGCTAGTATAAATTATGGTAGAGAAAGGGAGGGAACAAGGAGAATGAAGTGAGTGATAGACTGTTAGTGCTATATGCGAAGTTAGTAACTTGTGATTTTATGTTTACTGGTTTTGTGCTAGTAAATTGCTTCTCATGATTTAGATGTTACAAACTTACAACGCTAGCATGCGGAATCGAGGATCTCACCTGATTTCTTATTTTTATTTTACCGTCTATCAGAGAGCGCTTTGAAACTCTCTTCCCAGGGATGAAGTTCATGACTTTTTACTGCCATGTTGACTTTGGTCTTGGGAAGTGGGGCACTAGGAAAAAAATCATTTTAGGAAGGAAACTTTACTACTTACCACTTGAGTCAGTGGTCTTCTAGAGTATAAGTTGTAAGCGTGGTGTCATGTGTTATGGCTAGTTTCCTGTTTTTTTTTTTTTTCAATTAAGATGCGGGTTGAGCTGCTGAAAACTTTAGTGTTTGTGTCTCTGGCTGTTTTAAACTTCTGAAAATGAAATTTGATATTGCCATTCAATTACTAAGTCTGATATTGTTTGATATATTAACCATGGGTTTTACTAACAGGTTGTTAGTGATAATGACATCCACAACGTTGTGCTATCATATCTTGTACACAGTTGTTACAAAGATACGGTGGAGTCCTTTATTAGTTGTACTGGTATCAAACAGCCAGCTGATTGTCTTGAAGATATAGATAAAAGAAAGAGTAAGTCCTGATTATTTTACTTGTAAAATGTTCTGTTGGCATGTTTTGATCGGATGTTGTGTGATTCTTTGTATAACTTGCACTTCAAACCTTTGACTGTCTTCTTCACTATTGGTAGTCATTGTTATGCTTAAGGAAAATCAAAATGAAGATTTGAGTTTGCATATGCTATCAGGGCATGTTAAATTGATTGTGAAATGAGCTATGGGCATGTTCTAATCTTTTGGTGGGGAGGAAAGAGAGAAAGTTACTCTGGAGATATGAAGTTCTAGCTATAATGTGGTGTAATTGGCTAAATGAATTCATGTTTTTATGTTTGGGGGAGGGTTGGCTTCTTAGCTTCACTTTGGGCTCCTTATGAATTGGAAACATTTGTTATTTCTCCTTATGAATTGGAAACATTTGTTATTTCTCAGCTCAAAGAATTACTTGTAGGCTTTTGAGGATTTGGGTTTTTAGTCGATTGGGATTTTAGGACAACGCAAATTATTTGCTGAGTTCTGAGCTCTGATTCCTTATTATTGGTAGTTGGCTATCTGTTATTGTTTTTTACTTGTGTTCCAGCTGGGAAATATGCTGTCATGGTGCTGCTATATCACCATGCTTAACTTCTGCTATGTTGAAATCCCCAACTGAGGACTCAAATCTAACTGCTATTGTCAGGAATTATCGAGTTTGCCTTAAATGGTAATGTGCTCCAAGCTATCGAATTGACAGAACAGCTGGCACCAGACCTACTTCAAAAAAATGATGATTTGCGCTTTGATCTTTTGGGCTTACACTTTGTTGAGCTTGTTCGCACTAGACCAAGGTATGTGTAGATTTATGGTATAAACTTACATTACCTTTTGAACTCATACGAATGAGGCTTCCTAATAGAGTATCTGTGACAGTTGCGAAGCTGTTGAATTTGCTAAGAAGCAACTGAGGCCTTTTAGCGAGGCCACCGATGCACAAAAATATATGGGAAAGATTGAGGTAAGCATTTTAACTTTCAATCATTGTTACGTCAGCTGTAGAGTCTGGAGGTAGGCCTCAGACAAGTTGATTTTATTGCAGGATCACATGGCTTTGCTTGCTTACGATGAACCAGAAAAATCCCCGATGTTTCATCTTCTCTCCCCTGATTATAGACAACAAGTAGCAGATAAATTAAACCGAGCCATTTTAGGTATTTTTTCTATTTTACATCTTAACTGCTCATGATGTTATACTCCAGCACAAGATATGATGGCATCCAGCATTCTGACAAATTTTCTGTGACTGTGTTTGTAGCTCATGCCGATAAGCCTAGCTATTCATCTATGGAAAGGCTGATACAGCAGACCACGGCTGTCAGACAGCTCTTAAAACAAGATGGTACCAAGGTAACTTCTTTGCCTCCCGAACATTCTAGCAGATTTTTGCGTCTGTTTCTTGCCTGAATCATCTGATAGCCAGCTAATCTGATTCACATTTGAATAGTTCTAATCTGTCTATTTTTATTTTCTTTAAAGAAAGCTGAATTTATCAGGCTTTTAATCTGTTGGCACTATAATTTGGGTCGGAGGGTATTCTATATTCTAAAGGTATAACTGAATGGAACTTCTGCCTTGCTTTTGGTGTCTGTAGGATGGTCTTCCTCCATTTTGTTTGAAGGATTTTATCAAGAAATAGGTGGTGAATAAATATTCCTGGTTATCGTACCATGTCAGAGAAAAGTGCAGTTTCAGATCAGGAGCAATTCTGCTTCATAGCTTGCTTGTAGTTACGCACCATCAGAATGCTTATTATGCTGACGATAAGCCCCCTCGAGTTGGAAAGCTTGGCAAAATGGTTTTCTTCTAGCTGAACATAAAATCTGTCATTTCATTGTACAGTTTGTAAATGTAGTAGTAGAACTAGTTCTGTAGCTCATAGATATTCATAAATACGAGTCTATGATCGATAGTTTATAGAGCATGGCTGGTTCATTCTCTGCGAATCCTTGGCGTTTCTTTAGAATTCCATAGCCGTTGGAAATCAAATTGGGAGAATACATCCACCCGCGTGTTCTTGGATGTTGTCTGTTGTCGTTGCGTTCAGATGGATCGATTGGGGATGAGCAGTCGATTGTGATTAGACCAATCTATGACCTTGTTGTCTTCTGTCAGGAAGGATTTGGTAAAGGAAAATCAAGTTGGTTAGAGGGCTCGGAACTAACCATAGGGTTAACTTATTTCATAAAATTTTGATCTTCGCCAACTTTTGTAAATTCCATTCATATTTCCTCTCCGTTGCTATTTTGAGTATTTCTGTGTGTTCATTTTGTTGACTATGTTTCATTCCATTCTTTATGTTTGGTTAGAAATTCTCTCACATAATCAAACCAAACATAAAGAATTCAACGAAACGACGGTAGTAATACATTCGTTGAATTGAAGGAATTAATACATACTCTTGGGAGACTTCATTTTCTTACTCTTTGTCCACTCTTGGGAGTATTGGGTCTCGAGAGAAGTTCACTCGTAATAATGACTTATATTTACAATTCATATTCAATTTTAAATAAGTATTGTGGTTATCTAATTACCTCGATATGGGTCGCACAATAGGCGAACACATTGATATTAATGACCTGTTTTCGAGAGGTAGGGCTGAGGACGCTGAGAGGAGGAATTACCTGTATCGAGTCTATCGACCCATCAATGGAGAAATCGTAACTTACACTCAACTCCAGGGCAAGTGCCTGGTCATCTTGTGTATTTCATTGCCCATGCATCGCATCATTAGGGAAGAAATTCAAACTTTGAAATCTATTTACCTTGAGCTGTGTGCCTGCACTTTTGAGATTCGTCGACCCTACAGTTCTTACAATATGCCTTTTGAGATGGTGATTCTCCTTGACGCTTCTCGTACTAGTGAGTCCGACTTCAACGACTTTTTTTGCAACTTCCCTTTCCTTACAATCCCTTTCGAGGACTACGACTCTCGTGTCTATCGGCTTTGGCTCAATCAACGATTACAAAGGTCGGAATTATTTTGGATAGCCACCACTGTGTTGTTCAGAATAAGCATCAAGACTATTATTTCTTGAAATACGGAGCCGCCCTTTATCCCTTTACTGATGAGAGATTGAAATACCTTGATACACAAATGGAAAAATTGCGTCAGAGATTTGAATATCCTTGTCCCCGTTTTAATTATGTCAACAAAGATGATGATCATGGTCATAGGAGTTCACCACCTAATGATGTGTCCCTTGCCAACCTGCTATTGATTCTATGTTCGATAAGGAGACTCGTGCTATACGTTACAATATTTATTTTCATCTTGATCAGATTTATTTTGATTACAAGGAGGATCCGGAAACCTATTTAAAGTTATAACGTCTCTAGAGGACGTGAAAATCACGGGACTGTAATTGCATATTCAATTTAAGCTAATAAATAAGATTTTTTTTTTTTTTTTTTTTTTTTTTTTTATTGAACCCGGAGTATACTTGTTTTTTTGTCAACTAATCACGAACCCCAAAATTAGAGGACTAATATTAGCTTCATACTTTCTGCCTTTGTCAACATGTAAGGCAAGGCTGCCTTTAACGCAGTCTGAGGAAGGGAGTCTCAAATTTGAGACTTGCAGGAAGATTCTTCAAGACTTGCAATAATATTGCTGCCAATTTCATACGGCTCAAATAGATATATACGGAGGATGACTTATTGTAGGCATGAAGCCGATAGAGTCGCCCCATAGTGTAGTATATTTCATTGTCTACCATTTTTCTTTCAGTTCTTTATGTTTGGTTCGAAACCATCGTGAATCACAACTCCAAAGAACTCCACTCGGTTTGTAATACACCCACGGACCCACCTCCAGCTCTAAACGGTTGAAATATACTACTCGTACTAAACTACTTTCGTCATTTTGGTGGTCAATCACTAATCAGTGTAGATTGTAGAACAACAAGAAAACGCTAATCCCTGAGGTTACGACGCCGTTTAGGACCAAAAGCAGCTTCAACTTGACACTACTTTACCAGCGGCCCAGCGTTATCCACTTTATGCAACAGCAACCTGGTGGAAAGAACACTATTTTTCTCTCTGCAGAAAACCACCAAAGCAACGACGTCGTAAACTCGCCGGAAAAATGCCGTCGCTCGCAATTAGTCCGGCGCCGTCATCGTACTTCCGCCGTAATAACCACCTCTGTTGCGACGGCGCGAGTTCGTCGTCCTCTTTCTTCTCCGACCTTCGCGTTCTTTCCACCAGGTTCCATTTCTCTCTCTTCTCCTTATCCATTTTTCGTCGGTGCCGTAAAAATTAGGGTTTACGAAATTGCTTTTACTGAAATTTGGATTAATATTATTATTATTATTGATATCAATTAGCAATTTGGTAGTGTGACCTTCAAGTTTCAGCGAAACCGACGGTTTTAGATATGATAATATGAACAAAAATTGTCGACTGAATGTGGAAACATTGCGAAATAAGATAGAGAATTGGATGTCGAGCAAATTGTTTATCTTGTTGATGAAGCTGAAATAGTGAAATTTCCGATAATTTTGGTTTATAAGAATGTATAAGATGCAAATATGTGCACGGAGTAAATGCAGCAAGTTTATAAAATTGGCTTTAATTTGAGACCTAATGTACGCAACACCTCGATTTGAAGAGCTATGAATCTATAATCATTCATTGTCTGTTATCGGTTTATAGTTCGGTGTGTAATTTGAGGGCTTGTGTAAGCATGACCTTGTTTTGAAGCGCTTTAATTCTTACGTTGTCTGTTTTTGCCTGATAATTCGGTGTGTTATTATTTGTATATGGCAATGGCAGAGAAGTTTTAGTTTTGTGTTGACTGCATTTCCATTTGCCTGATGCTTAAAGGTTGGGGTATTTTATTGTTTTGCAAGATAAAATAGCTGATAGAGTGTTTGATTAGTTTGGTATAGCGACAGTTCTAATTGCTAGGTGAGTAGTGAGTAGATTAGAGTTTCGGTCCATTCTTTCTTACTTTGGGTCTTTAGGAGGCTTAGTTTGTCATCCTTTTACGGTTTCACGGCTTGTGTAACTTACTTTTGTGTGCTTATAGTGAGATCCTCTATGTTGACGTGGTTGTTGTACGTCAATGTAGAACTTCCTCTCTATGGAAACTGATTATTCGTCCAGGAACTAATAAAATTCTGTATGTCTCTTTGCAGATGTGGCCGACAAAGACTCAGCTATAGAAGCATCACATGTTTCACTGTTTCGTGTGCTGCTGTCAAGGCAAAGGGAGCTTCTTTAGCTTCAGACAACTTTTTGAAGGAGCCTCATAAGTATTTTGATCAAGTTGTAATAACTGTACGATCAGGTGATGGTGGCCATGGTTCAGTGCTCAAAATGCCCAACGAAAAGACCTCCTCAAAATCTGAGAGTAAAGGTGGCAAGGGAAAGCCAAGGAGGAAAGGTTCATACAAAAGGGACAGTGACGGATCTCTTGTACTACCCCTTGGAGGGCATGGAGGTGATGTTATCATCTATGCCGATGAGAGTAAAGATACTCTTTTGGAATTTCACCAAAAAGGCCGGTATAATGCCAAACGTGGTGGAAGTGTTGGCAGTATGGGTGTCTTGAGCCCCCAATTGCGAGATGGATTTGCTGCCCCAACACTACGGATACCTGTCCCTGTAGGTTTGTATCATTTCTGTGACTCTTGTGGTGAAGGATTCTTACATCCGTCTGATTGGAGCCTGATGGATGGTATTGAGCTACATTTTCAATGATGAAGTGTTTTCTCTTGTCTTTATGGTAGGGACTGTTGTAAAACGGAAGAAAGGAAAACTTCTGGCAGATCTTGCTAATCCTGGTGAAGAGGTTCTTGTGGCAAGAGGTGGACAAGGAGGGGTAAGAGATTATACTCCAATACTTTATATTTTGCTGTATGTTGACTGCTTTAAGAACTTTACACTGCTTCATTCATTGTGCTCGAGTTTGTTAAATTTTGAGGGGCGCAATGGAAAGTGTAATGATTTTGCTGACTCTTAAAGGAATTATCAAAGGAAGTTTATCTAGATAGTGCTTTACAGAAAGAGACATTGACGCTATATACAAGGACTTGGAGACGTTCAGTATGATGTAAGATTTAAAAAAATGTAGTCTTTTGGCTGTAGTTGACTTTAATGTGTACGGGATTTTATATAGTACTCTTGGAGCTTTTAGAAAGGGCTTATTAAGAATTGCTATTATCTCTAGATCATAACTTCTTATCTCTATCCCTCAATTTCTCATGGAATTGGAAATATCAAATCTTCAAGGAAACTTTTACAGATTTATGTTGCAATGTTGCCATTGTTTGTGAGCAAGGTCTTACTTGGTGGAGGTGCCTATTGCTAATGCATTGATACCCAAAATTAACACTGTTATTGTGGCAGATGAGCTTACTAGAAATGCCCGAGCACAAACGAGTGAAGATGATGGGTTTACCAACAAGTGTAATGAGAGATGACAGTGATAAGGTTAGTTCAGCAGTGTTTTTGATGATAGTTTGCCTATAAGATCAATTAGCAATGAATAATCACATATCTCTATGACGTGTAAAAGCACGTTTCCAAGAGAGAAGTTTTGTCTGTTCAGTTTGTGGTGCTTTTAGTTAAGAGAGACAGCTTGCTGAATTATGTTGTTTATGGTATATTGCAGGTGCTAGCGCTTGGTCAGCCTGGGGAGGAAGTTAGTTTGGAGCTTATACTCAGAGTAGTTGCTGACGTTGGTCTTGTTGTGAGTATTCTTCATCGAGAATTTATTTTTTTCTATTCGGGTATTATTTTTGTTCTGCATGATATACATTTGAAATTTGTTAAGTTATCGTACAAGGACCACATTTGTTGTTTATTTTATTCAATCTTTAGCTGTCAAGGTTATGTATCGACTCCCAACCTTCTAAAGTTTTAGCTTTCATGTATGCTTTAATGCTGTGGAGTCAAGAAAAGAATGAAAAGAATGAGGTGTAAGCAACAAGTGATTACTAACTTTAATTAGAATATCTAATTTAATATAATTGACTATGGCGCAATTTAATTTGATGAAAATAATTGATTGTAGTTAAATAATCACTGTTGTCTTTGAATTTTTTATTCCAAAATGCGAATAATTTTGCACTAATAAAGTACGTAGTAAAGTTTTGAGAAGATTTGGCTACATTAAAAAAAAGTGGTTAAAATATTCCACTATTTTGGCCCTAGGCTTGAGCAAAAACGGCTCAAAGGTTTTGGGAATCCACTAAGGTATGGGTTTCCCAAAATATTAGAGCTATATGGTAGGTTCTTAAAATCGGCCAAAATGCACACTAGCCTCAACGGTTGACGTGCGCTGAAGGGGCTTAAAGAACTCCCCAAAACCTGAGAAACGACCCCCATATCCATCAAGAGCAATCTAAGAGTGGTAGTGGTAAGTTTTTTAGAAATTTTGGTTACTTCCAAAAAATTGTTTAGAATTGGCCAAAACCAAAGTATATATAATTCACGACTTTTGGCCAAAATTGTCTCGAAACAAAAAAGCCTCAAACTTCTTTGGGAGCTCCTAGAGGTCATGTTATGTGTTTTTCTCAAAGTATAAGAGCTCAAAACCTACTAAAGGTGCCCCAAATCTGCCACAAAAAATACGCCGCGTCAACAGGTCACTTGTGTCAAAGAGCATAAAACACTCCATACACCAGGGAAATGGCTCTCATATCCATAAGAGAATTCTTATGATGTCCATGGTAAAGTTTTGATAACATTTGGCGCTAAGCGAAGTGGCCTAATTTTAGAAAACAAAGTGGTCTCGAACAAAAACTGCTCAAATTGCGTCAGTCTCGTGAGGATTTACGCGTAGTGTTAAGAATTAGAACAAACTACCTATGGTTAGGTCCCCTAATTGGCCAAAATCACACACTAGCCTCAAGATATGACGGGTGGCGGAGAAGCTTAAAAGACTTCTAAATGGAGGAACCGCCCCCTCAAATTCATTAAGGGCACTCCTAGGGTTTCCATGGTATTGTTGTGTAAACATTCAACTACTTTGAAAAAAGTGGCCAAAATGGCCAAATTTTGACAAAACTAAAGGCTATATAATCCACGGTTTTTGGCCGAAAACGGCCCCGAAACAAAAATGGCTCAAATTTTTGTAGAAGTGTCTAGGGGTGATATTGCGGGTTTTGGCAAAATCTTAGAGCAAAAAAACCTATGGTAGGTTGCCAAAATCAACAAAAAGCGCACGTTAGCCTCAACGGGTGACGTGCAGCTAAGGGGATATACAACTCCCTAAATGTGGGAACCGGCTCTCATATCCATCAAGGTCACCCAAAGTCTATGGACTATGGTAAAATTTTGAGAACATTCAGCTACATCCAAAAAGGTGTCGAAAGCTAGCCAGAATGACTTGTGCTAAATGGGTTCAAAATGTTCCCTGCATGTGGGATCAGTCCTCATATCTATCAAGGATACTCCAAGACCATTACTCCAAGGGTTTCCAAGGTAAAGTTTTGAATACTTTTGGTTATTTTCAAAATAGTGTTCAAAATTGGTCAAACTGAAGTATATAATCCACGTTCTTTGGGTCAAAAACAAGATCGGATCAAATTTTTATGGGAGAACCTAAGAGTCCTATTATGTGTTTTGGCTGAATATTAGAGCTATGGTTTGTGCTTTAAGTTGGTAAAAAAAAACGCACTTCAGCCTGACATGTGTCGGAGGTGCATAAAGCCATAAAGCACTCCACACAGGGACTAACCCCTCATAACCATGAAGGGTACTCCCATGGTGTTCGTGGTATATTTTTAAGAACATTTGGCTACTATGGTGTTCATGGTAGATTTTTAAGAACATTTGGCTACTTACAACAAAGTAGTCTAAATAGGCAAAATTGGCTAGAATTTTGGTCCAAATTGGCCTCGAACAGAAACTGCTCTAAGTCTTGCGAGAGTCTGTAGGGATCATGTTACATGTGTTGGCAAAGTATCCGAGTCGAAGATCTATGATAGATTCCTCAAATCAGCTAAAAGACATGCTAGCCTTCAAGAGATGTCTGGAGGGGGAAGGGCTTAAAAGACCTCAAACGGGGAAAACGCCCTCTCAGATTTATCAAGGGCACTCTCAGAGTGTCTATGGTGAATATTTAGATATTTTGACAAAAGTGGCCAAAATGTAAAAAATTAGACAAAAACCGAAGGTTATAGTCCACAGTTTTTTTGGCCAAAATGCTATCGGAACAAAAACGGCTCAAATTGCTGCGGAAGCTGCTATGAGTAATATTATGGATTTTAGCATATTATTAGAGCCAAAAAATCTATGATGGATTCCCAAAATTGGCAAACCGCATGCTATCCTCCGCAAGTGATGTCATCGGTCATCCATGGATTTTGACCCAAAATGGCCCCAGGGCAAAAATGGCTCAAAATTTTTGGGAGCTCCTAGGGGTCTTATTATGTGTTTATAGCAAAATGTTATAGCTTTAAACCTATGTTAGGAGCCCAAAAAATTATTAGATACTCCGTATGTGACAACATTGTTTTTGATAGTAAAGTATTATCATCGATATAACATTGGTTTTGATAGTAAAGTCTTAACATTTATATTCGTGATAATGTATAACTAGCTTGGTGTCGGCCGGCCCCTCAAACTAGTTTTAAAGGATAGAGAGCAAAAAGATAAAGGTTGGGAACTTAAAATCTCAAAAGTGACATCTTTTTTATTCTTCTATCTCTGCATCAATCTTGTGTACAACATCTATCTTGTTTCATTTGTGTTTTGTTGTCAAAGATATGTAAAGAAGATTTATCTGGAATGAAATCGCTTTTTACTATTAATAGCACTTCATTTGTGACCTTTGATGTGCTCCTCTAATATGAGATCAAACCATCACTGATTTTCTCTGGTTTCACATGAGTTGGGCCTTCACATTCACTAGAAGAGCGGACATAGTATGTTTTGCTTTGTTTCTTAGATATCCAGAGGTTGCAAATTACTCCTTTGTTGCTTGTATATCGAGGATTGAGTACATGTACTATCAGTATTCAGATGTTGGAGCACTCAGATAGTCAGATTTTAGCTTGATCAACCTCATATGAAATGTGGTCGAAAAGGTGGTAGGTCAATGTGGGTAGAGTGTATTGACGCACGGCCTTCTCATTCCCTCGTCTGTTAACAAACGGCTTGGCTGTTTTATAGGGACTACCGAATGCTGGAAAATCTACACTTTTATCGGCGATTACTCTCGCAAAACCTGACATAGCTGATTATCCCTTCACGACTCTCATGCCAAACCTTGGACGTCTTGATGGGGACCCTAATTTAGGGGCAGGAATGTATTCATCTGAAGCAACATTGGCAGATTTGCCTGGTCTTATTGAAGGTGCTCATTTGGGCAAGGTAGTTGACGTGTGCAAGTTTGTCTTAACCCCCCCCCCCCCCCCAAGTAACCTTAAATGGTTAACCAGGTAATATTCTTTTTATGCAGGGTTTAGGTCGTAATTTCCTAAGGCATTTGAGAAGGACTCGATTTTTGGTCCATGTAGTTGATGCAGGTGCAGATGACCCCGTGAAAGACTACAGAACAGTTAAAGAAGTATGCATCTTGTTTCTTCTTTCATAATTTTAAGTTAAAGAGACTTTTAAAACTTGTTAAATTACGGTCCATGTGATGTGTACTTCGAGATCTTTTAAATAACACATAGATTGACATGCAACAATCGAGTTGAAAATCTTGGAAGTATAATTCTGAGCTGATTGAAGTGTTCTAGAATGTAGATTGATCCTAAGAATTCCATTGTGCCTTATTTACTTGGACACTCTTGATTTTCTGATGTATGGCTTTATTTAAATAGGAACTAAGGATGTATAATCCTGATTACCTCGAACGACCATATATCGTGGCTCTCAACAAAGTTGATCTTCCTCAGGTATATTGGTTTTGTTGAAATTTCATTTTATTGACATGCTTGTATTGTAGTGATATTATGAAACAATAATACTATTATGATTTCAGAGTCTCTATTTTGGACTATTTTCATTTCCAATGGAGCCAAAGACTACTTACTCTTTGGTTTTTGGGATATAATGGAATAAAGCAAAATGGCTCATAAAACTGTCTGTGCTTCTTATTTTGTGAAGTAACAGACAGTCGGTGCGATTCTCGACGCAATTTTCATTTTGGGTCATCCGTGCGCAGCCTCTCTATGTTTCAATAGGGGTAAGGCTTGCGTGCATCCTACCCCCCCCCCCTACCCGCCTTATGGCTGGAGCCTTTAAGGCACCGGGGTTAAAGATGTTGTTGTAGTCTCTATTTTGGACCTCTTAAATTCTCAACTTGTTTATGTTAATACTTCCCAAATATTTGACGCCATGCCTTTTTAATTACAGGCAAGGGATAGGCTTCCATTTTTGACTGAAGAAATACGTAAAATTGGGAAGGACAGTGCACCTGCACCACCCGTATCGGGATTAATCTCCGAAGATCCAGCTCATATTTCGTTAATGCCAGTTGAGCATGGCGACATACATCCTTTAGTATCTGAGGAAAGCAAACCAGATGAAGAGATTGCCGACAAAAGAGATAAGGAGATTGAGGAGTATCCGCGACCCCTCGCTGTCATAGGCGTGAGCGTTTTGTAAGTAAATAAGTTCAGCATATATCGTACATAAATCATCATGGCTGCAGTGTCGTTTACATTAATACTTGCTTATAAGTATGGTTGCATATGTGTGGTCTCATCAGCGATTTTGTTTGGACTCTGGGCATAGATCTTTCAGGTGTCCTTCCTCTTATATGTTCAATTTTTGTGTTGTCTTTGCTCTATGATTCTCAAAGTTTCTGCATACATATCAATGCTATACATGTATGGCCCCACACTTATGCCAGGGTATTCTTTGGTATCTGACAAGTGAGTGGAATTCTGGTTGATCATGAATCTTCTAAGGAGGGCTATTATGATTTTGTATTTTGTATCATGAAGCGATATCAGCAATTTCATCTGCTTGTTCTATATTTGGGGGGTGGGCGAAGGGGGGGGGGGGGGGGAGTTCTACAACTAATTTCTGCAATGTGTTATCTTGATATTTTTTTTCCTAGTTTTCCCTTGCCATGGTGTTGTTAGGGATGTGTGGCTTGGTCGCAACATGATTTGGCAGGGGGTTTTCTGTAGTCAGGTTTGTACTTGCAGTTCTATTTGTGCTTACTGTCTCAGTTAAATGAGGGTTGACATGTTTTCTTCCTCGCATAAATTTGGGTCTGGATTGACCTAATAGATAGTGAACACTACTTTTGCTTGTGCCATGCAATTTGCGTTGTAGAATGGTTATACATTTTGTTATCCCCAAATCTAATTGCATTAATGTTTGTTGACAAATTGATTGCTTTCTTATGATACACACTTTGCCAATTTCAGGAAGGGCATCCAGGTCAAGGAGATGTTGGGAGAAATAAGGAGCGGTTTGAGGAAATGTCGAGATACAAGTCAAGGGTTAGCACTTGGGAAGTAACATCCTTGAACCTTGAAGCTCTCATTATAAAGTCACACTAGTATTCTTTTGTGAAGGTTGTGAGAGCTGTAGCGAAGCTATATGATGAATATGATGAAGACCTGTCAGCCTTCGGGTGATGATGTGATGATTCTGCACATTGAGGTACATGCTCCTTCTGTTTGCTGCTTTCTAGTCACTCAGTTGGAGTGAAACACGGTAACTGAAGTTCCTGATGAATATTTCTCTCTTTTAATTAGCTCTCCTTTTGCTTTCAAAAACATAATTAGCTCTCCTTGTTACTAGACGTGTGGATATCAAGTCTATGCTGCTGACCTTGAGCTAGTGCTGTGACTGCTATGCATGCGTTGGACCTCAGTGGTGCAGTATCACGGGTATGAACGACTCCACTTCTAGATTTACTCGTTCACTGAAGTAGCATGTACTTAAAAAGTTGTTGAAGACTTGCAATTTGCAAATCTTACTTCTTTTTACTGAAGTTGCCATATTGGTCGTACTTTGTGAGCACTATCTGTAGTGTCTGATCTGTTATAATGTTATGTTACTTTTCACATATTACTTCTAATATTTTTTGAGTGCATAATCTTGTATTGCGAAAATGTGCTTCCCTTGCTGTCCTCATACATGTACACTGTACACACACAAGAGCGGAAAATCAAAACAACGTATTATGAAATAGAGCACGCATTCTCAAAGTTTGGGATGTTGTACAGTAGGTGGAGAGTAGCAGACAGTTTGATGACTGCCCTTGTGTGATCTTACAAACTCACACTCTTCATTGGGGTATTATAGTACTGGGGATAATATTGTACTAGAGTTATCGTAGAATATTCTATACACATGCTGGATAATGTTCTAGCATTAGGGTAATTCGATTAGTCTTCAAGACATCGTGTACTATAAGTACACATTATCTATCACTAGGACAATAATATCCCTAATCCTTTATCACTTGGTTTCCATTAATCTTAGTTTTAGTGGTCGTTTAAATGCCACTTGAATTCTTATTTAGTGAAAGTTCCTAGGAAGTATAAAAACTCATAGATGTTTGGTGTGAACTTCTGATTAAAACCTTGTTCATCCAAACAAAATCGTTTAATTCCCATGCTTTCTAAATCCATGCAATTGATAGGAATTTTGAGTTCCCAAGAGCAACTAAACAAGCCCTTGATGCGAATCAAATCCTAAGAACCGGAGATGTCTAGCAAGTCGAAATCTCAAAGATGTTGTGGTTGCAAAAATGTAGAGATAAGAACTTTCTAATGCTCGTGCCATGAGATCCATCGTCGTTTATGCTTTTGGAGGCGGGGGTGGGGATACGAGGATTTAAACCTGGGACACACTTTCCAATGTCCCCATGCTGGTTGTCTTCGTAACCTATAGACCAACCTTAATCCATAGGTACTCCGTAATAATACTAAAGATTCAGTGTGACTCCCATGAGCATTGGAAAACTAGGTTTCCTCAGTGTTTCTGTTGCTATTCCCCAAAAAGCCCCTCCAAAAAAGGAAAGATTCAGTTGCCAGCAGCCGGCGTAGTTGTAGGACAAGTGTAAAGATTCAGGTCCCACCAGAGCGAAACAGGAAACCTTTTCAACCTCCGAAACTAAGACTGTTTGAGCTCACTGAATTTCAGACTAAGTGAAGTTATCGCATCATTGCTGATGATGCTTCCCAACTCAAACAGCCCCACGTATTTTGTTCTCCTGCAAACTGTCAAACCCAGTTTTGTGGGTTTTTATTTAAGAGGGTGAGTTTCCCAGTGTGTACTTATCCACATTTTTCTTCCTTTTAACACACGTTTTTTTGTTTACATGAGGAAGAAAAACTGTGTTATTGTTCACTGTATGTGTGCAATGTTTTTAGCCCTATCCATAAGTCAGATTCTGTAGCCCTCGTGTTTGTTAAAAGCCAAGTTTGCTTTTTTTTTTTTTTTTCCGTTGATGAGTTTTACATGAATCATGAATGTCACTTTTCTGGTCCACTTGATTTGTATTCTCCAATTCACTCTGTTGTTTTTTTTTAGTCAGTTCATAATAATAATTTTAAATTGTATTATCTCGTCTTATAGCGGGAGCCTTTAAAACATTAGGGTAATGATGTCGATATTAGGCCTGAGTAACGTGTATTTCAGCCCGCATGGATTGATTAAAAAATAGCATAGATTTATCGTATACATTCATTTCTATTCTATGGCATTTGTGGTGGTTGTAGTTTAATACCCACATTTTACAGACTTTGATGTCCTTCCATGCCATGGTTTTCTTAAACTTTGTGTCATTCTCGAATGAAAGCAACATACTCGTAGTGAATTAGAGGGGTTATTAGTAGCCGATTCACGTAGTACTTATTGGTTTATGGTTAGGCTGATTCACTTGGTTCTTATCGGTTTTTGGTTGAGTGGGTTCATTTAATTTTATGAGGGGTTATTTGAATTTGAGTTGAGAAAAAAAAAAAAATTGCGGAATTTGGATGTGAATGGAAGAAGTACCGGGGTAAATCTGAGTAAAAGTTTGGATCATGTGGGTCTGCCATCAGAGATAAACAGAGGTGAATATTTGTTGCTGACAAGTGTGGTTGCAATACGGAGCAGCAAGAGCTTGGAGAGACACGATGAACAGGTTCTTGCTGACAAGTATCAGCCCAAAATTCACATGAGACACGTATCAGAATCCGAGGGAATTAAGTATAGACCCTTCATTTCACCCATTTAAAACACACACATAACCACTCCCCTTTCCACTTTGCAGCTTATATATATATATATATATATATATATGTATATATATATATATCCCCCCCCCCCCAGTTGGTTGTATAATATCTTACCTCATCTGTTTTCTTAAAAACACACGGGTGTTTGTACATTTTCTCTCCTACATTTTGGACAAATTTGGGTTTGTGTTCTTTGATGTTAGTATGTTACCCTCAAATACAATGTTGAAATCGAAAGCGGGTGTAACGGAGAAGAAGCAGAGTAAGAAACAAGCTTCCTGCCAGGCGAGTTCTAGGAAGGGTTGTATGAGAGGTAAAGGGGGACCTGAGAATGCCCTCTGCAGTTACAAGGGTGTCAGGCAGAGGACATGGGGTAAATGGGTGGCCGAAATTCGTGAGCCGAACCGTGGTGCTCGCCTCTGGCTTGGCACCTTTAACACCTCCCATGAAGCTGCCCTGGCTTATGATGCTGCTGCCCGTAAGTTATATGGGTCTGATGCTAAACTTAACCTTCCTGAACTCTACCCACCAAAACTGCCCGGAACCCAAATTCAAACCCTAACCCAAACCCAAACCCATACCCAGCAGATTCCGATTCCGATTCCGATTCCTTGTTACAATTACCCACAACCACCAGTAGGTCACTACGGTTACAGCTTGGGTTGTTCATCTGATAACAGCTCAATGTCTGGCACAAGGGATTTTGGGTTCCACATTGAGGAGTCCAATTCCACAATCACTGATAGTACCACCACGAGCTCTGAGAGCTTTGGGGAAAACGATGTCGGCATCAGTCACGGCCTCTGGGAAAACCCGAACCCGAGTTTGCCTGAGCTTGATGACGCGTTGTGGGCTGAGACAGCTATGACTCTTGGCTTCCCTCCGCCTGTTATCGACTGTTCGGAGTTCCCCATCAGTGGTGAACCAGGTTTATTTTCTAGTGACTTGTATGATTGTGGCAACTTCCAGTTTGGTTGGTCGTCTTAAGAGCATTTCAGGTAGGAAACAAGGGGAAAAAGCATATGAATATTATAGGATTATAGGGTTTGTATAATAATAAGGACTTGGAAAGGAGTAGGAGGAGCCATTTGTACATATTTTAGCAGGAAAACCCAAGCACTAAGATAGTTATATCCTCTGATTTGCCTTCGTTCTCACGGGTGCGACAATGATACACAGTGCATCATGTAACATTTCGCGCTTAGCTGGGTAAGTACTCATTAAGTAGTGTACTATTAGCTAAGGCTTAGACTATATAGAATTTTACATACTTTAGTTTTCTAATTCCGACCTAGCACTTGTACATACTGTAGTGCTAAGCTTGTGTAAATAAACTATATATTATATATAAGGTGTGACACAACAGGATGCTGGAGTTTATTTATAAAACTCCTCATTATCTCATCAATCTCGTCTTTCTACATGGGAGTAATTTTGGGTGGAATATGAACTTGGTATGTCGTACATGTCGTACCATATGTGAATATAATTTTGATATTTGTATGTATGAAATATGGCACTATATGTAAATATTGGACAACGACAGGCGGCTGCAGTCTGCAGTCTGCAGTCTGCACTCTGCAATGCGCAAAAGGATTGAGAATACTACCCCTAAACAAATGGCCAGATTCACGGAGTGGCCGCCAAAAATGGCTGCTCCTAGCCCCCACACCAACATCTATACTCTTTAATTCAGCATTTATATATGTCTAATTCAGATGAAATGTACCGTCGTGTTTACACTCGAGTAAGAATTTATTCACCGATGCAAGTCATGCAACACTAATGTAAAAAGTTAATATCCGGGGCAGATCATACGTGTTCGACAGTAATCGTTTGCTGCAAATATGAACTTCTTGGTACCTTCTTCCATTGTCAAGCAGGTTTGTATGCTGTAAAGTGTTGTTATGGACAGGTTATGCCTCTTGTTGTTGAATGCTGGCTTAAAAGGTAAATCGTGAATGGTAAAATGCACCCTTGCAGAGTTGCAAGCTCACTCACGGTGACTCACCTTGTCTGCACAGTGCATATCAAGCGACGAATTGTTCCTTGAGGAGTTTGGAGTGTAATAAAGGATTGATCTATCCAAAGTCAATTTTTTGCCACTTCGATTATATGGGTGGTTAACGGTCCTTGGCCCAAAATGGTCTAAATGGCTCGAATTATTGTGGAAGCCCAAATGGATATCAGTTTTACACTAATATTAGAGCCGATCACCTATAGCAGCCTAGCAGGTTCCAAAATCGACAAAAAATGAGAACTCCAAAGCTTTCCTTGTTAAATTTTGTGAAATTTTGGCTAATTTCAATTTTTTGGTCTAAGGATTCACCAAAATCGGAGTGTACAGAATAGTCCATAATTTTTGGTCCAAAATGTTTCCAAAGTAAAAACGGCTCGAATTTTTGTGGAATCCCTACATATCGTATTACGTGTTTTAGCAAAATATTCGGGCCAATAACTTTTGTTAAGTCCCAAAATAGGCAAAAGAAGACGCACAACAGCCTTACTATGTGACGTGCACTGAAAGGGGTTAAAGAAGAACTAACGCTTATATTCAAAAAGTGCGGTCAAAATTTGTCTATGATGAGAACATGTGACTATTTTAAAGATGTTCATAATTGCCAATATCGAAATATATAATTCACGATTTATAGCTCAAAATATTTTAGATACAAAAACATTTTTATAAAACCACCTCGGGATCATATTATAACTTTTCGTCAAGTAATCGATATTTTAAGTCCCAAAATGGAGTAAAAGACGGTTAGACTCAACTAGAACGTATGTCATTCCCTTAACTGAGAGTCTTGAGTCGCTAATTCAGTGTGCTTACAACGAAATCTTATAAAAGACGGTGTCTCAACCATTTCTCCCAAAGACGAGTCCCATCACAAAATTTGAAAATCACTTTCAAGTCGCGCAAAGGGAAAATTCCATTGAGTGTTTGGCGCCAAAAAGGACCGGACGAACCACAGCGAAAAAAAGCAAATAACGATCGAATTCCAATCCACAACATCGATTTCGGTATTTCAATCAACCTCATCTCCTTCAATTTTTTTCAATTTCATGAACACGTTGCCTCTATATTAGCTTTTAATCTTACAATTGAGCTTCAATTATACGAATTTTGGCAAACCTAGAGTTTCGTAATTTGGTTAGCTTATTTTTCACGATTTTTCGCAAATCTAGGGTTTTTAATCTTCGCCGTGGTATTCAATCGATAAGATTGAGGAATATTAATCATCCGTCGAATTTTCGTGAAGAGAGAACGATTTGTAATTGAATTTAGGGTTAAATTTTGATGTAAAATTGTGGTGATATTTTTGAGGAGACTGCGAAATAGGATGAAATTTTCGATTTTTTGTTTTAGAAAGTATGATTTACGATTGAATTTATTAGAAATTAGGTGTTTTAAGTGTTGTGAAATATTACGATGAGACTGAGAATTAGACGAACTTGATTGTGATTCAGAAGGAATGATTTGTCAGCGATTTGGGGAATTAGGTTAGGAAGTGTGATTATCACGCAGTTGGTTGTACTAGTTCCTTGCACGAATTCACTGAATCGAGTTGTGTGATAGTGATCTTATGTGTAAGACTGCGTACATTTGCACTGAGTCGAATCATGCGTGTAGCTGTGTGTCTGGATGTTACAGTCTTTTTATCGCCATTTCGTTCTTATTTACCCTTACTGAGTTGCCTCGTGGTCTGAATTTTCTGGTTGGATACTCTTAGTTTGGATGGATGAATAGACTATGCCTGTTGGTGCAGTACGATGTAGCTGCTGACGACTCTTGTTCATAACATCCGTATATTATAGAAAGTGCGCTTCTGTGTGTCTCGTAATCATCTGTTGTCGTATGAGGAATGGTTTTTATTGGTTGTGTTACGTCATCTTGCATGGTAAAAGATGGCTTAAATGTCTGTTAACTTCACGTTTTCTGTCTATTAAGCTAATTTTTTCAAACACTAGTCTTATCTGTTCTTCTTTGAGTGTACAGCTTTCATATGATATTGTCGAGTTCTGCAAGTATGAATGTTATACCTGTAGGAGTCAAGGAACGTAACCATGTCTCGTGACTTTTTCAGGTGCTGAACATGCTTCAATCCTCCAGCACATAGTTGATAGGAGAAGGGATACTGGGAAGAATTTGTCGCGGCATCATTTTTCTCACTCAAGCTCTCTGGTTTCAGACGGTTGCTACTGTTATGTGGGTAAGATATCTATTTTACTGTGGATAGATCAATAATCTAACTGTTCATCATTGTATCTAGATATATACTGAAGAAACATTCCAATATTTGTTTAGAAAGGAAGAGGCGTGGAAGCATTGTGGCCTGTGGGGTTGAATAGATTGCACCATTTAGGTTGATTTGAACTGATCTCATCATTAAAGAAAAAGCGTGATATACAAATGAAATGCTTTCTGGAAAAGGTACTAATGGCTGTAATTATGGGTTCTAAGGATACATGCGCTTGCACTATGCCATCTTGGGATATGATTTTACTTTAAATTATACCTATGACTGCACTAGAATTTGTCAGTATTTGGATCTACCTTAAAGATTTTAAGCTTGGATTAACTCTGGTGATCGGCTACCAATCTATGCTGTAGGATGAGGCGTGGAACATTGTTCTTGTAACTTTCTCTTATAGTGTTAAGGAAATTCAAAGACTGTCATTTTATTTCTTTGGTGGCTTGTGATGTAAGTACTTAAAGAGAGTTTTTCCATGGTTTGCCGTCTTGTAGAGCTGATACGCCTATAACACTCTATTCTGCTTTCAGAAATGAAGCTATATGATCCATATCAAATGAAATCTAGATATGATCACTGACTAAGTAATCATGGCATGACAAAATTCAATGTTTCTGTATTTCCACCTTGTGGCCACTTCTCATGTTCAACTATATTGCTCGTTTCCTTTGTTAACCGTGTTGGATGCTCGACAATTGAATATGGTACAGACACTTGAGTCTTGAGTTTAAGAAAACTTTAAAATTAGCTGCCGGTTACCCTGAGATGCAGTCATGTTGGATACTTGTAGTTGAGTCTGAGCAATAACTTAACAGTGCCTGTCTGCTTTTCGATTGACATGATGTGCATATTCATTTTTGTGTTTTATTGTGAAGGAGCCAAGGAGGTGATGAAAGTATTAGTGCATTGGCAAGCAGTAGTCCTTTCGGATCCAGGTATTCGATTTTTGCCCATCTGGACTTCTGTAGTATTACCTTTCTCCTCACAAACCAAGAACACAAATGTAGATCTCTGCTTTAACTGTTAATGTCCTTTTTAAAATTGGATGTTTCATATACATGCACTACATTAATTTTACCACGTTATATTCCATTACTTCTTGATTATACTGTATGAAAAAGATAACCCCATAATATTGCTATCACAAATCTGTTTGTTACTAGTGGCATAATCATAACTTAGGCAATGCCCCAAATATATGAAATCATGAACATGCTTTTCCATAATTAGCATCTGAATAGTGTTTTGACAACATTGGATACGGTCCAAGTGCCTTTCATGGTAGATATTTTTTCCACTAATGTGCATATCTTTCTTGTAGTTCAAACCATAAATCTAAAACTTAAAGCTTGGAGCTATCGTTGGGGTTGGGGGGGGGGGGGTTTATGATCCCCGTGGTGCACACCTTAAGAGATCATAATCATCACATTCATTCTCTAATACCTACTTGTTTCACTTCCTTTGAACCTTCTCCTAGTGAAGGGATGCTGACTGAATAATTAACTTCATACAAGCACACACACAAAAAAAAGCCTTTTCTTGACACAACAGTAGTACTGTAGTAGTTTCTTGTTTGCCAAACAAACCCACAGCTGTTAGACATTTTCTGATGATGGGGGAAGTAGTGGTTGAGTAAGGGCCGACTTTGATTGAATTGATGTTCTGTTGTTGCCATTCTCTGGCGAAGGTAGGATTGCTGCCTTTGCGAACTTTGACTCTTCATTCTTCCCCCACAAGACTAGGTACAGTCCTGTTATGATCAGTACCGCTCCAATGATCCTGTCAAAGTATATATTGATGATAGTTAGGTTACAGATCATAAGCTCCTCATTTATTTACACTAGAAAATACTTTTATCTAACTAAGATAAAGATTAGGCCAATGCATGATTTTTTAGACCCACATTAAAGGAACTTTGCTGACTTTCCTCATCCTGTTTTTTCCCTTTCTTTTCTCTTTTGAGGTGGACGGGAAAGATTGAATTTATCTATTGTAACCGGCTTTATGATAACAGCCTGATCGAGCTCTTAGTAGGGCAGATATGTCAATTATCCCCGTGATTATTATTGATTTAATACTTTTAGCAGTGTGATCCTTTCAGCTGTAAGAGGGGTTATAACTTAAAACGCATTATGCACGAGAAACTTTCAAGCCTTGTGGAATACAACCTAACATTACTGCTTAATGGGACATGCTTGTGGGTCAGTTTAGTTGCATAATTGCTGAGTGCTCTCTGATTCCTTGTTATTTTTCTCTCTTGATCTTTTCTATCCCTGTTTTCTTTTGTTTTTGGGGATTGAGGTACTGAAACGCTTTATGTTGATTAGAGTTGGTTTAGAATTAGATAATGAAAGATGAGAGCAAAGTTTGGGGTTGGCTGAGAAAGAATGTAGAATGGAAGAAAGAAGTACTTACCCTCCCAAGTAGAATTCTTCTCCTAAAGCAATGGAGGCCATTATAGCGACTACCAAAGTTTGAACAGGCTGATACACTGCCACGAACACCGGGCCACCCCTATCAATGCACCATATCTGTACAGCGAAAGCAATTCCTGATGCTACCACTCCCTGCAATTATTATGATTTAGTCAGCGTAAAATATCAACTAAACCAAGCACAAGTTAATTATGCAGTCCATTTTTAACATACTGGACTCTTCATTAATCTTACCTTAATGGAGTCTTTACCGTTTTACTTGAACCAAGTTTTGATGAAGTGAATAAGTTGCATTATTTTCTTTTTGTGTAATAAAGGTTGTGTATATCTGTGACTTATCATAATCCCATCATACAGGGGGCATCCGACCTTGGATCTAATGTATGAAAACAGCTTATGCTGATGTGCTTTGGTACACAATTTTTTTATGTAGTACATGAATATATGAATTTTGAACCAACGTCACTAAAATTAGTGAGTATCTTTGTATGGCTGGATGGCCGTTCAGTACATTTTTTAGGATTTGAACCTGAACTCTCTTTTTCAACATTTGTGATCTATACAAGCTACTATTAACGTACTTAATATTGCAACATGTATAATTGTACGGCACTGCTCTGTATGTATTTAGTGAACTGTTAACTCCACAAGACTCCACATGGGTTGAGGTGCTAGAACTATGCTTATCATTTCCTTGAGCTTTTAAGACTGACAAGCCTTTTTCTTTATTCTTGGTATATCCTGGTAGATAGATAATACTAGTAGAAACTAAGAGGGTCATCCTATCCATTTCCATAAGCTATTTTTTTTAATGGCGCCTTTAGTAAGGCTCATACTTTACCTATGCGCTATGGTCTTATCGCCGGTTGCTTAGGTCTCCGGTATAATGCACTTGTAGCGGAAATATCACATGAACTAATGAATGTAATGAAATAGATTTTCTACACTCTATAAGGCCATAAGGGTGACTAAGGCTGAGACATCAAGGTCTGTAACCTTGTAGGCGAGGGATTGTTATGATGGGCATTCCAATATTATGGTATGAGTGTATGATCTGTTAAGGCAAGGACTTAAGTTAGTAGGACATGATGAATTTAATTTTGGGCAAGGGTTTTAGGTCTTATGTTGGTCCCCCATCCTAACACAGGATCTTCTTGCTCAAGGTTTTTGATCTTATACTGTGTAGTATGTGTTATTTTATGAGGGGGCATGTAATTGAGTTATAGTCTGAGTTACTTACCGCATACATGATAGTGAAGACTTCACCACCAGAGTGGAACTTCCAAGCATCTAGGTCCCTCTCAAGGAAAGCCGCGATAATTAAGAACTGGATCAACCCAAAGAAGCAAGTGTAGGAGGTGACTGAGAGCCGTGCTGGGTACTTTTTTAGAACAGGTGCCTGCAAAACAAGCCAACCAGACCAGGATAGACAGTGTCCAATGAGGTAGACGCAACCCAATGCCCAGCTTTTCGGGGCAGCATCTCCTAGAGAGAGCAGCATGGGCGTGGACTCGCGCAGTGTTGTTTCTGGGGAGTATATGGTTGGACCTCTGTACAGTGTTATAACTGTGGCCCCTGCAACACAGAATGCTGTTCCCAGCACTTTCGCTATACCATCCTTCCTGTCTAGTCTCACTTTCTCTATCCTGCATAAACCACAACATGCAACTTATTGTTAAGTGTACTTCCGAGTATATTTATATCTGCAATTTGAGCATGTTACCACATGCAGTTTATGTAGCTGTCATCATGTGATCAGAACCATGTTTTTTTTTTTTTTTTTCACTCATTCCTTTTTGGTAAAGTGGAATTTTTGCCTCTACTGGTATGGTTGACTCTCGTATATTATGACGTCTTAGGCTGGAGCCAAATGGATCATGAAAGTCAGTGGCTAATAATTTTCTTCCTTCGTTTTATTTAACAAAAATATACATGTGCAGGCATAATGTTGAGGTGCAAGTACTTTGCATATGATGCTTGTGGCAAATGACAAGTCGCACCTGAGGATCACGGCCATGAGGAAAGTCAGAGCTGGGACAGAGTTCTGAACTGCTGATGCAAAGGTCGGAGATGTGTTGTCCAAACCCAGCAAGTAGAATCCTTGATTTGCTGTTATCCTGTAAGAGGTATGTTTTCACATGTATTATGACCACTTTTGATTAAACTTTTATGTAATGATCGAAACATATTTGTTGTGCTGTATGTATAGTATATGTCATACCCAACGAGTGCTAGAAGGAAAAACTGAACCAGGAACGAAAGATTTATAGGCGGCCTTTCCTTCCTGAATTAACACCAGAAATGATCAACAAACAAATAAAATTTCGGTTAGAAGATACTTTTTGGAGTGTATAGCTAAGATTGAAAAATCTAGGTGATCATTTTATAAGAACATACTTTTCAAGAAAATAGGCAAAGGGAAGGAGAAGAAGCAAAGCAATGACATTCCTGTAAACAGGATAGACAAGCTTGCTTATTCCCATGTTAAGGGCAGCTCTAGAGACCACATGAAACCCAGCATATCCAAACTGCAACGCCAACATGGCGCCATGCAGTTGAAGCTTTTCGGGTACTGAACACCACATTCTCTTCGCCGAAGGCGCACCCCCATCTGCCATGGTTGCGGAATGATCAACCACCAAGTAACTTCCTTCTTACTTCTTAGTAGAAGATTGAAAGTTGAGGAGGGAAAGTTGAGGAAATTGTTGAGAATAATGAACAAGGTTAGTGAGTATAAATACAAGAGTTGGAGGGAGACTTTGGGTCCCTATATAGCATAAGTTGAACGGCCCACCATGTGGGGCCTACTATTACGTTACGCTGTTGTAATAAAATTCAGAATTTACAAAAAAAAAAAAAAGTTTCTGTATGTCTCCCACAGTTAACTATTCTCTTACTTGCTCTCCCACAGGCCACAGCAGACAAGACAGTCGTTAATCGTAATGAGAAATAAGGTTCTGTTTGGAGGCATGCGATTAATCATGGGTAAATAGGAGTAATAGTAGTAATATTAGTAGGGAAAAGGTGAGTTTGTAATGGTGTATGATAAGAGGTCGCCATTGATAGATAGCACGCACGAGGGGTGGTGGGTTACTCCATGCGTGTCTTCATCCCTAATACCCTACCACCACCACACCCCTCCCACCCCTCCTTCTGTCCTTCTCTCTCTCACACACTTGCATGGCTTTTTGCTCTTGTAGCTTTCTCTATTATTTCTTTTATCCACCTAAATGTAATAAATTTTGAGAAGCTTGTTTTAAATTTATTAAACATTTCCCTCCTCCTTACATTGTGAAGTAGTAGTTAGTCGGTACCATTCATGAAACATTTTTATTATGGGGTCATCCGTAAGCAGCCTCTCTATGTTTTCAACATAGTTTTTGAGGCACTGGTATAATGTTGAGGTTGTTGTGTTTCTCTCCTTCATACCTCAATCTTTACCTTGTATGCATGAAGCACATTGTACCTCAACTTCAAGTGTTTCCAAGGTAAAATCAATGGCATAGCTACTTCTTCCTCTACTAAGTGGTGTCAAAATTAAAATTGAATCATGACCATCTCTATAAAAATTAATGCGTTTACCACTAAGGTAATGTGTTTGTATATGTAGAAATCACAATTTTGAAGCACTACTTTGCCAATTAGGGCCTTTTGTCCTAAATGGGGCTCTACCCCTGAGAGTTTTAATTATAGTTAAGGGTGTTTTTAGTTATACTAAGTTACGTCTTATGAATATTTAAAAAAACCGTGTTACTGAAATAGGAAAGAGTTTGTTACACTGAATTACAAAACACGAAACTACGCTTACAATAAAAAAACTAATAACTAGCGCATCATCAGAATGCATGTCAAAGAAACATATAGCTAGGATTATATACTATATATGCTACATGTGTTATTTATTTTCCCTTCTCATCCGAATTTTCGTCGATACGTGAGAATACTTGTCCTCAGTAAAATATATAAAAGTGAAATATACATAGATAAATGGAGGCAGCCTAGAGATGGTTGGGGAGGAAGAGGGGACAACTAATTCTGGATATAAGATCATCTTGGAAGTTGGAGTATTTGTTTGGGATACCTGCTTGCTTATGATTGATCGTCATAAATAGATGTTGAATTCATGACTATCAGTTTGATTTGCATATATACATTCTCTTCTTTGCATTATTTTATGATCTCTACCCTTTTGCTGGTGATGTATATTTTAGTTATGCCACATAATAATATAGTATAATTATACTTTATAACCATGATCTCTTTCAGCCGTACATGTACTGATGTACAGATGTTTAAGTCAATAATATATTCTGAACGAAGTTTAATTTAATTTAGCTCTTAACTAAACGTCGGTTGCATCCTTCATTATTGTTAATCCCTGTGACATTATAGCTAAGTTTGAAGATTTATGAATATTCTTATAGGTTCTTGCTTTTGCTCTTATCCTCTTTATATAAACTAGTAGTTTTTTTTGTTGTGGACTCATCCACAATTAAAAGCTGGAGGTTTGATAAATAAGTAAAAGTTTATTTCCAGTTGAGCAAGGAGTATAACATATTAACATATGTGTTTGATGTGATTCAGGTACATATGCAACTATTGAAATATGCGTATAATGATTTTTAGAAGTGGAGTACTCAAAAGAAATTACTTATCAGAATGGCCTAGAGTACAACATTTTCATCTCGACTACAAATTAAGGTAGCTTTCTAACTTTTTTTTTTGGAAAATCTCTTATGTTCAGAAAGTTGATCTTAAAATTGAATTATGCAAATAATCTGTCATGAAAGGCAAAAAGGTAGAATATGTTTAATGTGAGAGTATGTACTTAGTATGTAATAATCAAGATTCAAGACCCATGCCACCTAAAAAAATATCACCCTTTTTATTCATCGTTTTGTTAAATTCCTAACTGTAAATTATGTGAATCCCAACACAAGCTAGTGCTTATGGAGCTGCCTATTAGTGACCATCATGATAGCTTCTTTCAAAGATTATAGGAGTATAGGACATTGAATTAGTCAGACAGTTGGAAACAGTTTATTGATCATATGCTTAAAAGATTAAATAATCAAGCCCTAAATCTGTAGTTAGAACTTTAGAAGGGCAAAAAGACAATGGTTTATACTTTATACTTATATTTTTTCATCTAAAACAAAATGGCTCATAAAATTGTTTGTGCTTCTAATATTGTGAAGTAGCAGTCAGTCGGTGCGATTTTCGAAGCAATTTTCATTTTGGGTCATTCGTGCGCAGCCTCTCTACGTTTCAATAGGGGTAAGACTTGCGTGCATCCGACCCTCCTTACCCCGTTTTATGGCGAGAGCCTTTAAGACACTGGTTTAAAAACGTTGTTGTAACTGAGAAGTATATACTAAACTTAAAAGAACCTGTGATCAGCTTCATCATTTCAGGAATTCAGGGGGGGAAATGGTCCACCATTTGAGCCTAAAATCCCAAAGTAATATTTCATACAGGCCACTTTTTAAGTTTTAACGGGTATAACACCATTAGGATGTAAAAAGAGGTAAAAAGAGAAAAAGTAGCAGCCAACAGGAAGAATCCAACTTTCCCACCAGACATATTCAAAACCATAAATCTAATACAATCTTTTTTGTATAACTAACCACAAATCTTAATCAATTGTATCAAAGGGGTCATTTTCTCTTTTAACCCCTTCTTAAGAATTTTTAATCCTCATCTTAAAAGGAAAGCTTAATACTAATGTTTCCACTAGTATTTTCACACTTAAGAGATAATGTGTTTCCGTAATGTGGGTTATGCTCTGCTATCAACATCTCTGCTTTAAGGGACATAGTGCCCCCTCTCTCCCTTTCTTTTATACCACAATCATCATTATTACAATATACTAAGTATATGTATTTTAGTTATGAATATTTAAGAAAGAAAAGGCTAGGCTGCCCAATTAGAACAATTTGTTTCACAACGAGGCGTAAAAGGAAGCCAATAAGACGGGGGAAAGGGGATTCGAATTTCGGACCTAATATACTAAGTAGGTCTATTTTAGCCGTTAAGCCAAACTTGCTCAACTAGTAGACCTGGTTCATAACGAGGCATAAAGGGGTGAAAGCCAGTGCGGTGAGGAAGGAGGGATCAGAAGTTGGACCTAATGTTTACTTTTATGTTCTATCTAACCGCTAGACCTTGATTTGGTGGTCCGTTAGTATGTATATTATGTTACACAGATTTGGATGCGGGTATTATATTGAATTTAATATATAAGATAGATGACATAGAAGTCAATTTTGTAGTATTTATAATAGTGGGTGAGAGAAAGAACAGAAGGGCGGTCTGTGTAGTTTCTGACCCGGCCTGTATGAACCGGTCGGGCACCATCCTGACCAGTACAGGTTGTGTATTAATTACTCATCTGTATACTTTCCTCCTCTTTTGGGTTACATAAGTACATGGCTGACAGCTATAGCTGATTCAGTTTTGCACGGGAGAATCTTTCGATGGTCAAGGTTATGAATGAGATTCTGGGAGAATAAACTCAATAGGATCCGAGTTGTGGCTTGTCGGATCAAAAATGTACCGCTGTTAATAATTTGAGGTGCAATTAGATCGTGCTAGATTCTTACAGGTCTATAATATGATTGGTCCTAAACTCCATGATCAGATAACATGGTAAAAATCTTTGCAAGATTTTAGCTAAGACACAAGTTTGAATTTCATCATTTTTGGTCTAGGAGTATTTGTGTAACTCATTTAGATGATGATCTATGTTACTTGGACTCTTATTTTCTCCAAGTACACGTGCCGAATGCTGGACAGTGGATACGGATGCACATTAATAGACACTTCATTTTCGGCTAAAAACAAGAAAATTACTCTTGTTTGTAGCAAGCCTGAGAAACAGAGATGATAATCTAATGGGAACATTAAAGACAATTTTGACAAGTTCGTTGTATGGCTGTTTTAAATTGAATCACAAGTCCAAATATTATGCTGTTAGCTTCATACTAGTTAGTGTGTGACTGATTTGAAGGGAGTCAAGTTCATAGTTGTGCATTCATGTTGTCTTTCTTCTGCTCTAGTTCTTTCTCTTTCATCCTCGTCCATTAACTTGTTATTTCCTACCACAAAATGTGTGACACAGTTAAATTTTGAGTACAAGTTTTCTATTCGTCCTTTTTGTCTGTGTTGTCTTAATTCCTATTTGCTCTACAAAATTGGTGTTAGGATTGGATATTCGTCTTTTATGACCTAAACGAGCTTGGGAGTCTTCGAATCAGTTATTTCAACCAAGGTTCGCTCTTCCCCATCATATGCAGAATGTCTATGACCTCTATGTATCTATTGATTACATCAACAACAACAACAAAACCAAGCCTTATTCCCAAAATGATTTGGGGTTGGCTAACATGAATCGTCATCTGTTAATCGTCTTGTGTATGCCATAAAATTTCAAAACCATCTGGTAATCGTCTTGTCTTGTGTAATCTATTGATTACATGACTGGAACTTTTTCCGTTCTATTTTGCGTAGGGTGCTCTTTGTAATCGATACAATATGGTGTCTTTCATAGTAGGACTGCCCGTTCATCAGTGAGGAGTACCTTTTTATGAGGGCCTGTGCACTTTTGGTCATGGTTTCCACTGCTGTTGAGGAGCGTAACTCTTTCCATTATCGAATTTTTTCACTTATTGAGTCATTAACTTTGATGATACAATACGATGAACAACTCAATAAACTCAATCTCATGAAACTTAATTTCAAATGATTCGAGTTATATGATTTTCATAGTTTTTGTCAAGATTGAAATTCATTATTTTGCTAAATAAAAGGGTAAAGTTTCACCTCAATGTTAATAATTTTAACATCCAAATAAAACAATGAAGGGGTGTGCTTTTATATCCTTATATGAACCTTTATAGGCACTGGGGTAAGACTTGTGTGCATTCGACCCCCCTTACTCCGCCTTATAGCGGGAGCCTTTAAAGCACCGGGGTTAAAAGATGTTGTATATGAACCTTTATAGAAATGTTGGTTTGATTGATTCTTTGCTTTTTTATGATTTTCATTCTGGTTATCATTTCAATCTTATTAAGTTTGGAAATGCGAATCAATAAAGACCATTTAGCAAAACAACATAATTTCAGGTGAATTTTCATTACCTTGCACCTTCACACATAAGGCACAATTCATGATACTGCACACATTAGGTTCCACTTCCTCCCCCGTGCACTTAGTTTGGTCCATGGGGTGAACAAAAAAAAAGGCACCAATTGTATGCATTTATGCTAGACTGCTAATGCAGAGAATGACCGTATCACCTTAAGAGCAGAAAAGTGAAATTTCTGATTTCCACTCAACACTCTCCGTCATCTCCTATAACGAGTTAGGTATATTGACCCTATCTTGGAGGATCAACCTAGATTTCTTACCATTAGCGAAACAAGATAGTTGAAGAACGTATAACTTAATGTCCTCTCTTATGTTTTCTTTCTCCTCTTACGATGATGCGTAATTTCTCATAAGTCGCAAGTCCTATTTGGGTCAACTTCTCTGGATCAGCTACTAAAAATAGTTCAATTGGTGGGAGGTGGCTTGTAAGTGTGAGGTTTAGGTAAGTTATTATTGGTGAGTTCAATTGGTCGACATGGAGTTTGTCGCTCTTGTGTGTCTTGAGACTGTAATAGACTAAACAAAGCATAAGGAATGTAGCAAAATGTCTCCAAACTTGTGTTATGTGGGTGTTGGCACTTTGTGCAAGTCTTACTACTAGTATATTATGGTGAGGAAAAATTTCTTAGCAAAACTACAAGGGCTTGAACCACTACATCAACCATCCTAGACATGCTATCCTTTCATTTGTGGTCTAAATGGCTGAAGTGTGTTGTCCTTGCTTAGGGTTACAGGTATACAGTCAAATCAAGGAGCTAGAACAATTCTAAAACAGCTAGACCTACACAAGACAATTAAGCTTCCTCTTATTGAACCGAACGATTTATTCCAAGACAAGGATTGGAACAGTAGTTCCGTCCGTCACCTCCTATAAAGGTCCTAAGTTCGAATCCTTACGTCATGTAATGAGAAAAATATCTCTTACGCCATGTGATCAGTCTGAAATTTTTTACAATGATAACTCCGGTTTATATCACCCTAAATTTTAGGTGTTTTTTGGAATCTACTTCTAGATTACCTCATATTTGGTTTGTTCTTGACTGTAAATAAAAACCGAGGACCAAAATTTTGCATGTCTCCCTACGGCCTACTTGGGTGTTGGGAACATCCCTCTAGCTTTATGTGGTTTGGCACTTATTTAGCTTCTACTTGATTATCACACATAGTTATCCAAATGCCTAGTCCCACTCAGTAATTGGAGGTCATTTAGTTTGTTTGGTCACTTGGTGCCTCATCTTCTATTTTGGTTAATTTCTATTAAGTGACGTATAAAGTTATTTATATATGTGTCAAATAGATGATGACGTGGAACAAGAGATGAGACACCAAATAAAACGGGTGATCTATACTACTGTATTACCCATCAGTTGAATTTAGCCATTCTAATAGGTTGAATGTGAGAGGCTTGGGGCCTTGGTTAACGACGACTTTTTGGTGAAATAAATAAACTTACCTAAATAAATAATTACTGTATAAATTACCAGTGGTGAAATGAATAAAAAAAAATACGGAGTACATAATAGCTCGTAGTCTGTCTTTAACTTTTACTACATTTTTTTTGTGGTGAAATCCGTTGTTTGGGGTGGAATTCTGTAGAAACTAAAATGAGATTAATGTCTCCTGTCTATTAATTAAGAAAGCTACGTACGTCTTTGACTCTAAGTAAAGACTAATCAATGCTAAATTCCATGCTACGACGTCAGAAACTCGTGATTAACATCAAATAGTCTTTCATAATGACAATGATACTAAGCCTTGAAATTCAAGAGTAAAAAAAACATGAATGACAATTTGATTACAATTGTATGGTACGAGAGCAGCAGATTGTGACATGCTCTATATGATCACACTTGATGCTGAAATAACTTTCTCTGGCATGGCATGGTCGTTAAAACCCACTTTTGATTATTGATGTTTCTTAGTTGGTTTTTGTCTTGGTGTCATTTCTATGGGATTGTGAGAGAAGCTAAGGCAAATCTAGTTCTATCAAATTAGCCATCTGGAACAATGCTCTTGGTGCAAACTTTTTTTATATTTTCATTTTTTTTACGTTCAAAATGTCCTCATTTATTTGAGGAAAAAAGATACTCCGTATGATGTGGTAGTCACCTTAGAGAACAGACTTAACCCACATATATAAGCTCTATTTTAAACTTTTTTCTCATGTCAACAGGAACAAAAAAGAGATAATTTTGGGTTAACTAAGTGTAATACTGCTGACTTGATTTGACTTACATGAAACGCTTTTTGCTTATGTATATTAACATGAGCCAACGATTATAATGTGGAAGTAACGGGAAAAATGACTAAATTCCATTCGAAACATAGTCTATAACGAAGTACAAAGGTCACTGTAATAGTAAAAGGATCCGTATGAGTACTCCACATCTTTTCATCCTAAGGGTTTGCTTGGAATGGGAGGAATTATTAGGGGGATAATAGAGGCTTAAACAAGGGAAAAATGAGAGATAATGTGATGATGGAGGGAAGAAATAAAAGGAGGAGGAGGAATCATTACTCCCATATGAGAGTAATGCATTACCCTGGGGGAGGGGAGTAATGCATTTCTCGCATATGGGGGTAATAGTTCCTCCTCTACCCCTTATTTCCTCCCTGTACCACCACCATTTCTACCATTTTTGCCTTATTTTAGCTTTTATTACCCCCCTAATGATTACTCCCAATTCAAGCAAGCCCTAAACGTTAGTTTTCGTTTGCTGGAAAAGACATAGGCACCGCAGGTGAGGGAAATAATAGTGTCTTGCTGAATAAGTCGTTACCCAGATTGTTTTTTCGCCTCACAAAGCCACAATATTGTCTAGATTCATGATCTTAGGAGCAATTACCAAATTCACTGCTTGAAAAATCATCCTAGCTTAATTGGAAAATGCTCGATCTCTTTGATGATGACATTGTTTTTCCTCTTTTTGATTTGGTCTAGTATACCTATAATAACTCTATAAGCATTAGATACCGTAATATTATCATCATTGTATACCTCAGTTGACTGACATCATATCTCTTCTTACTCACCTCAATTTGTGCTTTTCCCCCCACCATCCACCATCACCTGCTAGTCTGTTACTTACCCAATTTCATCACCCACGTATGTATTTGCTACTTAACGATGACGCCTCGTCGGTTTGTTAGCTTCTTCACGATCTATGCTCAATAGTTGTTACTCTCTTCGTTCCATAGAATTCTTTACCTATTTCAAAATTTCCCAATGTCCCAAAATTTTACGGTTATATAGCGGCTTAGACTATCCTAATTCTGAAATGGCTAGACAATAGACCTAAAACGAGCAAGGAGAAATGTTTTTCTTATGTCGGGATGAAGATTCGAACTGGGTTATTTGCTTGTATAAGGTGGGAGATGAAGACACTAGTCCATCATTGATCAATAGTGGGATCGTAAACTTCTCTCATATGTACGATAGTGTGATAATTTAATTTTGAAATAAAGGCCTCTGAAGTTGGTATCTTTCTTTATCAAAATTGTCACTCAAAACTAATTCTAATGTTATGATGAATTGTACAGGAATCTCCAACCGAAATTTGAGACAGTAAATGGGAATATGCTGATAAAGAATTCTGATATTGTACCAAAGGCTTGGCATATAAGATTCCTCAAATTGTACGTTCAAGGTAAGATTGATAGATAGAGCATGCTTTCTTCAGACGTGCCAAATTAGTGGGAGACACACACATCAAAAGTCCCCACTTGTGCTCATCTTCAAGATTTATATTGCTAAAGCGTAAGTCAAGGCAATGTTTTGCATGTATTTTATTCAACATTCGCACTTGATGAGTGACCTTATTTCAGTCAATCTTCTTATTTAGTGATTTCTTTTCACTACTTGTCCACATGATTTGTCCTTGTCAATATTGGTCATGCAACTTAAATCTTGTATGGAGACGTAACTAAGCTTTTTTACGAAGGGATGGCATATCATTGTCAAAAGATCAAGAAAGAATGGCTAATAATACAGTATCTTCTTGCGGAAATGTGCATGATGAAGAATTGAGGCCGATTTTCAAAGGGTTATTACTTATAAGTGAGCAGAAATGTGCATGATGAAGAAGAGATGTTATTCCTACTCGCCTTCACCAAACGGAAAATTGGAGGATATTAAACCATCACGGAATGGTATTGAGTTGATTACCACACCAATTATAGATGTCGGAAACACTATTGTAGACATGTATTGAAATTTTGTATTACTGAATGATTGAATAAGAAATCATTCTCATCAAATGTGCATGATGCTGAGAAGGTTGAACAATCCGACCCCAAAATCATCCTATTGATTCAACAATTTTCAAATTTTCGTACCTCTACATCGGAATTAATAGCACATATCCCCATTGATGCAGAGAATGAGCGCTTGGGCATTGACACACTGTTAACAGTTTAACACCTTAGCAGTGTCCCCGTTTGGGGTTTTTTTTTTTGTTGCAAGTCTCACTTAAGCATCACTTCTGTCTCCTGTATTGTTGGTACACAAATATACTGTATGATTCTACACAGCGCAAAATGATCGGCTAGTGTGTACTTGCGCATTACGTGAGCCGCAAGGGTAGGGTCAGATATACAGGAATTACAATCAAAAGCCGTAGGTGTGCCAAATACACCTTGCATTTAGAGTATAACGAGTTGTCAGATAATCCTCTATCGTGAGCCTGAAATCAGTCTTTGCCGGCTCCACTGGTTGGCGATAGCACCATCGCTCCATGATAGAAGAGAAGATTACTATTCAGCTGGTGTATTGTCAACGGCTTTCTTGTACTCTGGCTTAAGCTCATAGGTACCTTGATTTGTTCCTCTTTTGTTGTAATTGCACAGTTCATTCAGTATTTCTTTCAAGAATTGCTGAAGAAGAAAAGAACCAAAAAAAAGGAACAAGAATTAATTAAGCAAAACAAGATACTGTTACACAAAGTATTGTCCTCATATAAGAACAAGTGCAACTATTGAACTCGTAAGTCATATCTGGTATCACCTGTTAACTACAAAGGCCTCGCTTAAACACACCACAAAATCCAGTTCTAGAAGGCTACTTCTGATTACTCATTTACTCATATACGTCTAGTAATGATAAGAACGCTGCTTAGAAAGCAAGACATAAATATTTACCAGCAGGTATTACTATTCGCTGGAAAAAAAAAAAAAAAAAAAGTGAGAGGCGGGGAGTTGATTAGAGATAAACTTACAGCAGGTTGATCTGTCTCTTGTACCAATTGCTTCAAAGCCCAATTAGGTTTCTTTTCAAAGAGCTTGAACATAATGTCTTCCAGTTCCCCACGATCCCTTCTGGTTCTTTTCATCTCCACAGGCTTGACTGGCACCGTCTTCTTCTTATCCTGGGAAGTAGTTAGTAGAAGCACATAAAGCACTACACGAATTAAACACCACACGATTTGACAGTAACCAACCACAAGGCGAAAGACTCATACTAAACATGAGATGAATCAGAACACGAGAACAAGGTGAAAGACTGGCGTATGCACAGAACCCGAGAAAAATCTTTGCCTAAATTAGCGACTTGGAGAAAGAAACCAGCTCAACATAAATGTAACTGTGGTTGCCCTGAAAAATTATCACCAGCCCTCCTTAATGCCAAAACTTTCCCTTTAACAAGAAGTTGCATATGTAGCTCAAGTCAGTATGAAGAGGGGTCAGGTTCATCCAGTAAAAGCCAATCTATATGCATTGTTCTAACAGAGTAACAGCGTCAAGGAATGTCAGCTTCATCTCAATGCCAGGCAAACATACAAGGTGATCCTAGTTAAACCAGACTCACAAGATGACTCTTATGGCACTCAAAGATGTATGATCAGACTTCTTTTTGGGCTACTTCAGCTATTTACCCTATAAAATCTATGATTCGTGAACACTGCTAAGCCTTTACATCTAGACGAAGCACTACCATAGCAGGTTACAGTGTTCACATTGTTCCAAGGCTGAAAAAGATAGCCCTTTAAACACAGTAAAATGTTACACTTGGTGTGGAATAGCATAGCTAAAAAGAGTCAGAAATGGATCAACCAAGCAATAGCTCATGAGCCCCAAGAAAAAAAAAAAAAAAAAAAAGGAACAATGAAGTTATAGAGGTCAGAACTCAGTAGCCATGCCCATAATATGGGTGGCCGGGAGGGTTATCATACCTTGGAACCACCACCAAGTCCCACCAATCCAGGCATAGGTCGCATGTGCACACCACGATCATTATCAATCACCTGTAACACAATCAAGCATCAATACAGGATCCTCATACCGGAAATAAACCTGGGCACATGACATACGGAAAAAAAAGAGAAAGACAGCAAGGCTTATGTCACCTGAATCTGTCTGTTCTTAACCATTGACTTGTTTGTCCTTTCTCGACACATTCTTCCATACTCCTCAAAGTTTTCATTATGAGGTTTCATGTCAAATTTATGATCAACTTTGCCTTCCACAGCAAGCTTGCCTACAAAGATGAACATGTGTGGCTGTGTGAGTACAAGGCATCGAAAATACTGTCAAGAGGGGGGGGGGAGAGTGTCGCTCAGATAACATGGAATGAAGATCACCATTCAATCCCGGAAATTTAATCTTAATGGGCATTGATAATCGACCAGATTGTCCTCGGTCACAGAAAGTCTTTTGACTCTCATTGTTTCGGTAGACATGGATAGGGTTAAACAAAAAAAAATGACTAGCGTGTTTTCATGGAAGGAACAGGAGTGGTAACTGGTAATACTTGATATGAATTGTGGAATCAACTGTCTGTGACTACAGAAACGGCAATGGGAAACGATTAACAAGATCCAATTGGTAGGAACTAGCATATATATATGGAAACATGGATGTAATGGAACAGCCTTGTTACGGTATGGGTGTAACTTTGTATACGCCCTAGAACACCAATCTAAGTACAATTTCACCCAATTAAGTATCTATTATCATTCTCCTTCCTCTTCAAGAATATCAATTGCATCATGTTCTTCAAAAATCAAGATAGCCAAAACAATGGACAATTGGACATGAATTTACAAAGCATAAAAGTTACAGTTATCCAACATCTATCAATTGAAGAAGCCACAAAAGTTAAAGACGCCTCCCACTTTAAAAGAACAGAACAACAAGCAAGCCATATTCCCAAAATGATTTGCGATCGGCTAAAAGAACAGTTTTCATAACAACATCTTTAACCCCAGTGCCTTAAAAGAACAGTTTTCATAATGATGTCAAAATATAACTTCAACGAATAGGCTAATAGGCACCATAATTCCATTGTCAATATCACATGGAAACAGAAGCCAGCCCGAGGCATTTTTTTGTAAGAAATGTAAATTGTTAACAATGACAAGCACAAATACAAGTTAACATCAGCTGCGTACTAATATCCTTAAGTCTCACCTTGAGTGGACTCTGAGAAAATGGACATGGGAACAACATCTTTAAACATGTTCAGTGAGTAACTCCTTGGACCTACTTCAGCTCCATTCATTTCCATTGAGAACTGCCCAAATATTAGAGAAATAGGAGAGATAAGCATCAGGATTTCACACCAAAAAAAAAAAAAACTCATAAACCGTTTCTGTAAGTGAGGTCAAATTCAACCAAATTCCCACCCAAAAAGTGTGGAAAAGAAGTAAATCCCTCTCAAATCACACTCAAAAATCGTACAATATTAACTCCCCCCACCTAATGAGTAAGCAGGAATCTCCTTCAGCAAAAAAACAACAGCCCCCTAATCCAATACAACAACAACCACAACAACAACCAAGCCTTATTCCCAAAATAGTTCCGAGATAACTTCTCTATTACTTCCTCCTCCAGCAATTCACAATCATTCTCAAACCAAGCTTTATCCTAGCACAAAACCAGTTTACAATCGAACTGATCGGTCAATAGAATCGAGACTCCTCCACGCTTAAAATCAGAACCTCCTCAAACCGCGATAATCTTACTCCAAATGTTAACCCTAGCATCACAAATCTGTTTAACCTAATTACATTTCCTAACAACTCATACCGTAACACCAAATAACATCACAATTCACAATCAAACCTCAATCTACCTGCACAGTCCGTTTCAACTCATAATTTCATCAAAATCACAATATTAAAACTTACACAATCAAATAAATCAACTTAATCACCAGAAAAAATTAACTAAAATCTAAGTGATTATGATTAATGACCAGAAATTAAGTTCCTATTTTTCCAGTACACATAAAAAAAAAAACTAAACCTAATCAACAACATTGAAAATTTTTAAAAAATAATTGCAATAAAATATGGAGAGAAAAAAAAAAACTGCCGGAAATTTATACCTGTACGGCGGAGAGATCGTCCGGGCGGAGAGGATCAACGGAGATGACGACTTTAGCGAGCGGAGGTTGCGAGTCCGACGCGGCGGCGCGTGATTGCCAAGACTTAGAAATAACAAGAGGACACTTCATTAACCACACCGATCTGTCCGCTTTTCCGGTGTCGACCACTCCGCCGCCGCCGCCGGCGCTGCTGCTGCCGCCTTGATCATCCTCCATACTTTATGTGCTTTACTTTCTACTACTTCTCTACTTGCTTGCGTTAGAATCCGGAAGCTTGTGGCGCAAGTTGAAGGCAGCAATGGAGTCTTGCTCGCTCTTTCTCTCTCCTGTTTGTTTTGAGTTTAGAGTTCAGGTGATGACTAGAGTCTGAAGAATTGAGTTGGACTCCTTTTTCTTTCTTTCCAATTTTTTTTTTTTTTTTTTTTTTTGATTAATTTTGGGCCGTTCTAGAAATTTTGTTGGTTAATGGGCTTGGGTTTAAGAATTAAGAGTTGGACTTAAAAAGATTTGTGGATTGATCATCTGCATTTAAGTAGTGAAATTGTGTGCGTTTAATTTGAAAGATTGAGGTATGAATTGAGTTTATATTACGAGGATTTTATTTACACAAAAATGTCAAATATGTTGGTTTGTTACATATGTTGGACTAGCGTGACAGAGGTTGACGGTTGTATACTACTCTAAATGTATCGTACTCCATTCACTTAGAAATTAGAATGTGTCCCAGACTCCCAGGCTCCCAACAGTGTTGAGGAAAAACTGCACCTGTTATTGGGGCATAACTTGTGTTACTATTTGCCTGTATCCTTAAAAATAACCTTATTATAAGGTGTTCTTCATTTGGGGGTGTTTTAAGACGATTTATCCCACTAAATAAAGATATTTATTTGATTTTGTATGGGTTAGATTGTTGTATTATATATGTTCATCTATGTCTTATATGATATGGTTGGTGTAATCTAATAATTATTATGCGTTTTCTAATATAAAGTTTGCCATCAAGGGCTCAACAAACGAAAAGTATGATCTATGAAAAATAAATTGTTTGATGATTCCTTGCTTGTAGTAGTGTAACATTGACTTTGAGACGGTCACATGATGTTGAGCCTTGTATGAGTTGTAATCAAATTGATATGGAGCGGATATGGACATATGGTATATTCTGATTTAATTTTATAACTCCTTATGTATCGAAAGAAAAATAAAAGTCCTTAAAAAAAGTGTCAAAAATAAAAATACAAAATTATGTTTCAAGACTGAGTGAGGGACTAGCCATATGCTGATATGCTCCCTTAAAAGATGGTCGAAAGTAAACATCAAGCAAATATTTATTTGATTTTTTCAGAAATTGACAAAACTTATACGAAGTACAACATTCAAACAAAAAACAATGGAAGGTGGGTTTTGTGCGAAACAAGCGCATGGAAACGGAATATCAACCCATTTTTGATAATCAAGTGTCATTTTCCCCCCATGATGTGGGGCCGCTTTTGAATTTTGATGTGTTATTCAAGTTTTCGGAAATTTAGTTACGAAGAATTAAGGAGCTTATACATGATACATGCTACGGTGATTTATAAATTTATTTTTTTTATTCGGTAATTTACTAGCCTCGCAGGGCTTAGTCCCTGTGGAGTTAGGGGGTTATTTAGGGGATCTAGCTCACAAGAAGACCCTAGCTGAACAGCTGAAAACCAGGCAAGAATCCGGCAGGGGGACCCTACAAGAGGGCCCACATCACAAACAAACCCCCCCAACTTGTAAAGTTGGGGTTGATAAAGATCGAACTCCCAACCTCCATGTTGGGGGAGTGGTAGCTCACTTGGTTGATTTATAATATGAAACACGGTTATTTTTTTTTGCATTTAGTTTAGATTCGTCTCGTCTCTTTATAAGTAAGTTTTACTATAGACAACTTTTGAAACTCTATTTTAACATTTACAGCTAAATTAATCATAACGGATAATCTCTTACCAAATACACCTCAAAAAACAATCATACAAAGATATTTATTCTTTTGATGGGACATTTCTTGAAGTTTTGACTCATAAGTTAACGGTCCTGGTCTTTGTGACGTAGCAAGTTTGCAACCTTAGCTTGTAGCCTGTAGCTTTCCCTTTTCATTTTCTCATTTTTATGCTAACTTTGCAACTGCGCTCAATTGCTCAAAGCTACAAAGAACATTACTTTTTTTTTTTTTCTTCATTAATAGAAGACCGTAGTAGTCTTGGTGGAACATGTGAGATTGGGAGGCAACTCAGGCAAGCTAGGAAATGAGTCCAAACACAACGGGTGTTAATTCTTACGCACTAGGAGCATGATTCTAATATTGACAAATATGACTCACATAGCTACATTAAGACTGCATTCATTTGTGTTACCCGATTTTAGGGATCCCATTGATTCATTCATTTTACACTATTCAAATCATCATACTAGTAGCAATATAGTTTACACAATAGACTATTTTTTACTTTCTCGACATTCATATTTAAAAACATCTCTAAAAAGTTACGGAGTACAAGTGATTCCGACAAGGGTGAAAATCATCAAAACGTGATCCCATAGTCTAAAGTCATGAATAATCCAATATCCAAGCAATTTCGTGACTCAACGAAATAAACAACATTATCCTTCAAACATCATGTTGGTGTACCGGTACCTGAGTAGATTGTAGAGAAAGCCAAAACCAAAAGATTCTTAGATTCTTTCTTCAGTCACTGCCTCCCAATCAAAAGGCCACAATTTATCCTACAACAAACCACGTGTCAAAATCCTAACGGCTAACTCTCTCCACACCCCCACCCAATCTTCTGGGCTTTCTCAACCAATAAATAACAAGCTTCTCACACACACTTCCCCTCTCCTCATAAACTCTCTCCACTCCCACCAAACCTTGCAACCATGGCTTCCCACTTTCCCCTAACTCTCTCTCTCCTCCTTCTCCTTTTCCTCTCCTACGTCATAACCACCGCCATCGCCGCCGATGATGACATCATGATCCGACAAGTCGTCTCCGACGACACCACCGCCGCAGCTGCCACCGACATCGACAGCCTCCTCCACCACGCCGACCACCACTTCTCCCTCTTCAAATCAAAATTCAACAAGAAATACTCTTCTCAGGCGGAACACGATCTCCGCCTCGGTGTCTTCAAGGCGAATCTCCGCCGCGCCAAACGTCACCAGACGCTCGACCCCTCCGCCGTGCACGGTATCACGAAATTCTCCGATCTGACTCCTAGAGAGTTTAGAGCGCAGTTTCTAGGATTGAAAGCTGGTGGTAGGAAGAAGTTGAAGCTTCCTTCTGACGCTAACAAGGCTCCTACTTTGCCTACCAATGATTTACCTGAAGATTTTGACTGGCGTGAAAAGGGCGCTGTTACTCCCGTTAAAAATCAGGTCCTTTATTTTTTCTTTACCCTTTTATTTTAGTTGTTATTATTATTATTCAAAATTTTCCATTTTATTATTGGATTAATTGCTTTAATCATGTCATTAATTCATGATCATACATATATTAGTAGATGATATCTTTGACTTTTTGCATCAAAATCGACCAAGAAATTCTTTTAGGATTATATTTAAGGTTGTAATAATACTGTTAATTTCGAGATTATCTCTGTTTTTTTTTTTTCCTTTTGCTAATTATGGCTTTAATTCATTCACGTAATGAAATGATAATCTAAAACAAGGAATGAATTTAATTGATATTGGGTAAAATTGGCTATGAATTTTGTTGATTATTATAAAAATGATTAAATTTCCATTTTTGCGATTTTTGGATTCCTTGGTTTTACCTGAAAATTTGTTAGATTGTATATTGAAGATTAGAAGCTTGTTGATCAATCTAGTTAGATGCTAAAATTTGATGATGATGGTTGACTTTGATAAAGAGTAAAGTTGTTTGAGATTGTTTGTGTGAACATGATGAAACAGGGGTCATGTGGATCCTGCTGGTCTTTCAGTACCACTGGTGCTTTAGAAGGTGCTCATTTTCTCGCCACGGGCGAACTCGTTAGTCTCAGTGAGCAGCAGCTCGTTGATTGTGACCATGAGGTCCGTTTTTTTTTTTATTTTTTTTTTTTTATCCCCTTTTATGATTCTGTTATATGGATTTTGAAGCTCTCAAATTTGGTGTTGTTGTCAGTGTTGCCTGACTGTGGTTGGATTGGTCTATTTTGTAGTGTGATCCCGAAGAATCCAATTCGTGTGATGCTGGTTGTGGCGGTGGGCTGATGAACAATGCGTTTGAGTATATACTCAAGGCTGGTGGAGTTGAGGGAGAGAAGGACTACCCTTACACTGGCACAGATCGCGGTTCCTGCAAGTTTGACAAAAGCAAGATTGCTGCTAAAGTTTCCAACTTTAGTGTTGTCTCCACTGATGAGGAACAGATTGCTGCCAATTTGGTGAAGAACGGTCCTCTTGCAAGTATGATGATACTGCTTTCTGATATACATATGCCTAGCTTTGCTTACCGTCTATGTGCTGAATTAGTCAGTAGTCGAGATTATAATGCTGCTGCGTTTCTAATCTGATCTCTTTTGCTCGATCCAGTTGCTATTAATGCAGCGTTCATGCAGACTTACATTGGAGGAGTTTCCTGCCCATACATATGCACAAGGCGTTTGGACCACGGTGTGCTGTTGGTTGGATATAATTCTGCTGGTTATGCTCCCATAAGATTCAAGGAAAAGCCGTATTGGATCATCAAGAACTCATGGGGCGCAAACTGGGGAGAGGAAGGCTATTACAAAATCTGCAGAGGCCGTAATATCTGTGGTGTCGACTCCATGGTCTCCACAGTTGCTTCTGTAACCACTCAAGCTTGATCACTATATTTGCATTGTCCACGTTATTATCGGACATGATTCCACTGTAAATACAGATTCCTGCACTTCTTACTGCAGTGAATTCCTGGTTTAAACTTTTCTTAATTATAGTCTTCATAAGATTTTTAGGGGCTTTCAGTAATTGCTGTAATCAGCATTGGAACAGGCTTATATGTATGTATTTAACAGTCTACTCATCTGGATGCGAATCTGTGATGCTTTCTCCTTTTACATAGCTTCAGGCCTGCTGTTGCATTTGGAGTGAATTTATGGAGCAAAGATCTTCAATTCCAAAAGATGTATTCACCGACGAGATGCAATTTTATTGTGTTGATTCTCCTTCTTAGTGTCTCTAGCTCATGCTATTCGGCAAGACACCGGCCAAAGAGGGCTAGGGAAGGTCCGAGTGATCAACTGAAAACTCAGATGAACCCAACTAGTTAAGTGTCTCACTCACAGCCTCAAAGCTCGACCATTGAGTTACTAGCGCTACCCTTTTACTTCATGCTTTCATCGATGTTATATTGTTGTTTAGGTTCTCATCAGTATATGTAATTCATGGCTAGTTTATCATCGGTCTCTCCAAATTCCAACCACTTTTGTCAATAAAAGGGACGAGTAGAATTTATCAACAAACTTAAATGACAGCTTTCGTATACGACACTGGCAAGAAAATTAGGGTTATAACTTGGAAGAAACAGCTTCCTTTTGTCCTTATATAATGTTCCACAAAGAAACGTTCATAAACATTATAGGATTACACGAGTGGACATGTATCACATATCCATGCCTAACTATCTTGTACATTAAGTGGCGAAATACAGTGACCTGAGATGTTACAGTACTTACAGAGATAACCTACCCTCCAAATTGTGTATCAAAATCGGTGTTTCCACAGTATGCTTTGTTCATATTCGATATAATCTCAACCAGTGTTGTCAAGAAATAAATTCGGCAGTCAGCAGCACCAGATGGAAGCCAGTAGCAATCCATGCTAGAAATGTTACCTTAAATATATGCTGCAGACACGAACATAATCAGGTTGCAGATAGTGAAGGTAATCAGACTGCCTGACGGCTCAAAAAATGAATAAAATTTCTTTCAGGTATGTGCTAGCGCAATCACTCATCCTCGTCCCCAGTGCAAGCAAATGAGAATGGTTGAAACTTGTAACCATCTCCCTCGTAGAATTTGTTCTGAAATTCCACCCAGTGAAGCCGAAGGGCATGCAAAAAAGCACTTAGAGTTTCCATAACTAGTAGCACACCAACAGTAGCAGAAACAAAAACAACAATGCCAATGATGAGGATGACGATGTTGTTATACCTACAATAATCATCATATGAACCATTGTTACTGCTTGTTTGTTTCACTCGTGCATCAGTTGTCCAAGTAATAGTGAAAAAAAAAAAAAAAAAAAACTTACCCCCAGGCCAGAAGTAGTACTTTATCGAAAAACACACTGGAAAGCTCCGAGTGTGCAAGACTGCAAAAGAGAGTACCGGACACCAGGAAACGCTTAAACACTATATATAAATAAATGAGTAAAGGACACCAGGAGTTCCAACAAAGTCCATTTTTAATTTTTCAAAATGATAACAGATGGGAAGGCCTTCAAACTTTTAACAAGCTACCTGAGGGCCCATAGACGTAAATATGAAGCAGTATTGGAAACCGCTCCAAGCACAAATTCAATGGTGTGTATAAGTTGATGCACAAATACTTCACTGAACTCAAAATCACCATGTCCATGTGAATCACGTTCCACCTCAAGATTCAGGTCATCTTCGTCATCGTCAAGAATTGCATATGATCTACCTTGGTGCCTCTGAGAAGAAATAACACTAATCAGAGAGCTCAAGAAGTAATTGGTTGACATCAGGAAGAGAAATAATTAAATGAGGATATCAAAGTGTTGTCATACTTCTTCGTGTTGCTTCTTCAGAAGAAATGGCTTGGGAAACAGCATCCATGGAACAGAGATAAGAGCCAAAAAGAGCAAAAGAAGCTGTGAAGAAGAGCAAACATGTGTCAGAACTCAGAAGTGATTCATCAACATCTTAAGTGAATTTCATAAAAGGAAGGATGTGAGAGAACCTGGAGGTATTTCTGACCAAAAAACAGTTGATTTTCCCCAAGGTCATCAGTAGGGCTGAGGAACATGTATATCATTACATGATATAGGTCAGCTTTAGAGCCGGTGCACCATTTCACAAGTATAAGAAGCGAGAGGTAGCCGAATAAACTGTTCAAGAAAATTATCTGTGGGACAAACTGATACCTGAGAATTATGAAATATAACAAAAAAAATTAGATACACACAGCAAAAGCATAATTGAGGTGTTACCCTTGAGAAATATCAGAACACAAGATGAGGAACTGAAAAAACTACAAGTAAAACTCATAATATAATTACCAAATATTCAAGTCGTTCTTGAAGAACTTTCCATTATAATAACTTAGTACAATTCCCAGATTCATCTGTGCCACCCCTATGAGAATTGACATCTTCATCTTCAAAGAGTTTAGAAATGGTAGCTCACTACGGCTACCATGCCATACAGGATCCACTCCAAACGGATACGTCTCGCGTACTTTGATCATGCCCGAAGTAGTAGCATCCCTGAGAGTGCCACAACATTAGTAAAAGATTTATTACAGAAATAAATATTCACATAACAAAGATGTTCTAACCTGCACGAACTGTCTCGGCATGCATAAGCAGAGGATCCGAACAGCTCAAATGGGACTGAAAAGAATTCATTGTACACCAATCCTGTGTATATGGAGAACAATGCCATCATCATAATAACATAGCGACCCCCAAATGCCATCTCCATAATATCTCCAAGTTTCTGCTCATGACGAGAAAAAAGTCCCAGAAATAAGCACCCTATAAAGCAACTTAAACTGGTTTGAAGACAGCTGAACCACACATTCCTTTTGGCAAGTATTGAGAATTTAGGAGATGAAATCACATTAGCATCCTCACACGACACAGAACCCTTGATAAACAAAGCCAAAACCATATGAATGGGACCTGACATCTAATCTTCATCAAACTCAAGTACAAGAACAGCTAAAGTTAATATTAGTACCATATTGTCATAATACAAAAAAGTGTAGATTATCATATTGTCTGGCTGATATATATGATTAGGACCCAGTTTGCAAAATGTTTCAGTCGAAATGAATGCAAAACAATTAATCAAAGAACGGGGTAGAAAGTCAACACCAGTCATTGAATCTAGGTGGGCAGAATATGGGGCAACCAAAATAACTGGTTGATGGCAGAATTTTCTTGTAGAAACCTATCTGAAAAACTGAACATACGCATAACCTATCTGAAATTCCGAAGATACCCACATCTTGAGGACCATAATTTTTTTTCTTAATAAAAGAAAAAAGAAAAAAAAAATAGTACATAACTTATCAGAAAAAGCTGATACGCGCCTAAGCCACACTGATACTTACAAGAAAATCATCTTACCTGACTGGAAAGTTTCTTTTCCCTCACGATGAAGTACAATGTGGCTAGAAACAAACATATTCCATGTCCCCAATCACCAAACATTACAGCAAATAGGAACGGGAATGTCACGATTGTGTATACAGCGGGATTAGCTTCTTGGTATTTGGCAACCCTGCACGATTAGAGATCAAAGGCTTGTTTATTAGAATATTTCATAGCCATCAAGATCTTAAAGTCGAGCAAGGATAGACTGAAAATACAAGTGAAACTTAAAGGTCTAATCTAGATAAACAATTGCATAATGAAAAGACGCAGTACATCAATGTGTTAAATACCTTTTCTCCTTCATGAAAAGTGAATGACTGACTGAATGAATGACAGTAGGACAGCACAGTTTACGAAATATTGTAAAATTGTATGTATAAAGGGATTCAATATTGCAGAGAGTTCGTACTTTTGAGTACTTAGCATGGATCCTAAGGTATCATAGGTGACTGAGATCAGTTTATCACAGTTTTGACATACTTTTTACATTCTCAAATCCATAAGAAAACTCTACCCTACAGAGCCACTCCTGAAATTTGACAGGATAGACAAGAAAAGGAGAACTAAAATAGGGGCAGGCCGCAGGGGGATAGGGAAGGCCGAAAGTAAAACCACAAACTAGACTCCATAATAGATTTCAAATCATGACTTACCCATATGCATCCACAATTTCCTGGAAAGCACTTGTGACTTTATTTGTGCGGAAATAAGTGGGTGGCATATCCTTTGTTGGCAAAACATGAAATATTGACCCAACTTGTGAAGAGCTATCAAAAGTCGCGCGTTGAAGTGTGTCTTGAATCTGTCAGGTTATTTTGAGGACAATCAGAATGAATACAGTTTTATCTGAACTGCGGTGAATTAGCTGCTCATTTCAATTGTTTCAAATGAAATCAGCTTTAGCCTGAACAAGGACATGGCAAACAAATCTGACCTGTCTGGCTGAAAAAGATGGACACCAACCTTCTGCAACAAGACACTTCTTTGTCACATCAATACTGAGCATATTCAATGTGTGATATATGGATTTCTCCTTCCTCACCTAGATATGGGATTTTCATTCAGAAAAAAATAAAAGAATAGAGAAAAGGGAAGAATCACTAATTCAACAAGGTCAATCATATCTCAGAGAAGGTTAGGTCGATCTCAACAATGATAGAACCTTACTTGCCCTAATCAAGACAAAAAAAGAATGTAAAAGACCCACACAAGAGAAACAATCTGGTGTAGGAGCCATGAGAGCTGTAAAAGCACTAACCAAATGATGCCACTGCTCTATTTGGGAACCAATTGCACTTAAGACGTTGTCCCGATGCACTTGACCAACATCTACAGTAGTCTTCAGCTCAGACAGTCTTGCAGAGACCTTCCAAATAGAAATGTAGTGTCATTTTAACAGCCACAATCGTATCAAAAAAATTAAAAGCAGAAAAGATTCTTTCTTTTATCTCCTGAAAATGGGAGGGATTTGCAAGCTTTACATTGTATTTTGAGAATGGAATAAATTCAGAATTCAGAGAGAACAGTTTCTTAAAGACTTAATAGGCGTCTCTGGGAATCCTGTATGATTAGGGTTAGGTCCAGTACTTCACTTTGAACATCACAAATAGTGGGCTGTATTATGGGTTCAATGGTTCATAATTGTTGTCGTACCACATTACACCCAAATACCAAATACACTGAAATCTGAAGGTACAGTAGAATGCAATATTAGAAGAAAACAGGACAGTAGCTGAAAGATTACTATCCTAGAATGGTATGAGCATCAGTATATTAGACGCCAAACACCATGCAACTACAGGATGTCCAAGATCCCTACATATACTTTTCAGACTGTCGGACATGATTCTGTCTAGGGAACCCAGAACTCTCCTTTATAGTTCATAGAAAAATTCGCAGTTTGCATACTCAATTTAATCCTGGCATATAGTTCCATTCACTTCTCAAAAAGGGAGAAAAAAACAAGGTATATGGATATAATTTAGCATACGGGAAAATATTGGGACGTCAACAGAAATTAATTCGACCATGCATATAGTATACAAGACCTTACACTACTTGAAAGAAGTCTGCACAAAAACACATGGTTATACCTCTGTCATCATGTGTCGTTGTCTTTCTGGGTCATCAGAAAAGTGGTAACGATTTGCTCCAAACGCTTCACAGATTTTTACAATTTTGTTCTTTGCCCTTTCTCCAGAGTAAAAGATAACAAAAACATTTTTTTCAACCTGTAAAGTGTCAGAATTCAGTTACAGTCAGAATCTCTGCAAATGCAGAATTGAGAATAAATTTTGAAGTATATATAACGATCATGATACCCCTGGAGAACCCCCTCCTCACCAAAAAAAAAACAATCAGACTTCAGACGCAGAGATTAAACTAGGAATAAATGGAAACATGGAACCAATTTTCATACTCACCTTCTCAGCAGATGCGGGGTCAATGACAGGAAAATCAAGAACAGCTTGCCTTAAGAAAACATTTCCCCTGGTTGCCCGAAAAAGAATCCTCTCAAATGCCATTGATTTTTCACGAGGAACAAGACCACTCATGAATCCAAGCCTCACTTGCTTTGAAGGATCAACCATCATTTCCTGAAGAAAAGCAGTAAGCACATCTCAGATGTCATCCACGAGGGTAAAAGAGTGAAAAATTCATCTTGGACCATATTGTGACGGTAGTGGAAGTACATACTTGCTCCCGTAATAAAGGACTGTCAATTGATCTTTCAGCCAATTGGCGTGCCTCATTCTCTGTCTGCTGAGCCGCTGCCTTAAACGCTGATTGAAAGAACTCCCCAGCCTGAAATAGATCAATTCACTACATTAATATCATAGGCATATTACTTAGCAAAAAAAGCAGCCGGGGGGGGGGGGGGAGGGATATATCAATCTATTATTATAGCAGAGAGAAGAAAAAGGCAATCAGCTGCAGATGGCACTCAAACGTGCGGTTGGCCAAGGCACTCACCTTTAGCAATACCAACTTATATTCCACAAGCTCATGGTATGACTGTTGTAGCTTTTCACTATTTTCATTCATCTCTACTAACTCGGTCTCAAGTTCTCCAAGTCTCACCTGATAGTGAAACAGACAGTTAATGCCAAATGCGTCAAAATGAGAGAAGGAAACAATTTCACAAGGTTACTGTTACCTCTAACTCATCCATGTTTAAATCGTTTCCAACCGGAAACCTAGCTGAGGGCAGTATTCCAGCTCTAGACATTTGCTCCTTAAAAAATCTTATCTTACGAGCCATTTCCCCACATCTCTTGATCTAGTAAATTAACAGGGTAACCAATAGAGGTTAGATTAACGTGATGTGAGTTATCATAACAAAAAGAACCATATCAAGTCATACACAAATGCAAACAGCAACAGATAGTGGGCTAATTTTAAGTTGATCAGCACTTTTTAGTTCAGAGGGGGTGTCATTCATAGCTACTGTAACGAACAAACTATTTTGTTGTAATAGTTTAAGGAGTACGAGGTAAAATAGCATCTAACTATTACTTTGCTAACTCACATTATTAACAAAGCCATAAAAAAGGTGTGACAACGATATTCAAATCCACAAAGGTCCTTGGACAACTCTGCTATCTTCGAAATGAAGGCAGAACATTCCTCACTCTCAGATCTCAGGCAAGGCATCATCTTTTTTTTCTTGCCTGAGTACTGACCTACCCCTCCCATACACCTTGTCTTAGCTCTTTTCTTTTTTCTTCGTTCATGTACCCAAAAGCTAGACCAACAAAAACCTTTCCTGACCCAGTGACACTCTTACTATGAGTGAGTAATGAATGCATTTGAACATAGCAAATGCTTAAAGGGAGGAGCTATGACAGCCTTTCAATATCCGCAAACGTTACAAATACTTCAAAAGATAACAGTTCATAAACTCTTCACGAACAAATAATTCAATGTACATGGAAAAAAGTAGAGAGTGAAAGTAGAACGCACCTGAGCAGCATAAGTCCGCTGGAACGGACTCTTCTCAGGATTGAGCTGAAACAAAATAATAGATAGTCATAATAAGTAACGCAACAGACTGTAACGCCAAACCAAGCTTTGCCAATCAGAACAAGCTCTCTAAGGATGACCAGTGTACCAAAAGGATAGTAACAAAATTACCTCGTGATGTCACCTAAACACAACAGCTTCAAAACGAAGAAATTACAACTTCTCAATAAATTCGTAATCCCTAGAATGTCTAACAAGGCACAACCACTTACCTTGACTATCATAAATCTTTCCCATTATCAAGCTCAAACCATCTTCCAAACATATTACAACAAAAAAAAAAAAAAACCATCTTACTAAGTTACTAATCTTACCGTCAAAAATCATCACACACTACTTATGTTACCATTGCCGATGGAACCAAACATTCACCATTCCATAGCTTTAAACTACAATGAAATAAACAAAATGGTACACTAAACTATATGTGCTCTTTAGAGTTTGGAATAGTACGGAGTAATTTGTCGTTGCAATTCTTGACGCAATTTTCATAATGGTTCATCCCAAAACAACATCTACATAAGATTGCGTGTATTTGACACCTCTACATCGCCATAGTCAAAAGAATTCGACGCACACAGGGGCTTACTGTTGTTCTTCCCGTAATCATTAATAAATTGCACATTAATCTTCGACAATAAACTCGTTTCATCAACAATTCCATATTAATCTTCTAGCTTACGCTCACTAAATCAATAGTCTAACATCTTCAATAATTCTATATTTATCATCAACAATGAATCCGTTTCTCCGACAATTCTATAATAATCTTCCAACAATTTTTTTGGTTTCGCAAATTATTCAAATCAGAAACAACATTTAATCGACAATGCAGCTCATGATCCGCCAACATTCTATCACCAAAAATGCAAAAATTCAAAGAAAAACACAAAATTGAAGCAGGTCGGTGTATATAAAATGAATTGACAAGAGGAGTAAAGAAGAAGCAACAATTACATCTTTGAATTGGAAAAGCGAGAGATCGCCGAGGTAAGAAATAGAGCGATGAGCAGATTCAATTGGAATAATCAATTGCACCAATTGCATTTCTTCTGATCTCATCAGATCCATTGTCGGCCAGCAATTTCTCTCCTCCATAATTTTGATTTTTTTTTCGAAACCCTAATTTTACCCCCAAATTGAATAAAATTGAATTTCAATACGCATGACCGACGATTATTCTGGAATTGATCGCCGGAAAAATGAATTTCTGATTATGCGAATTTTGAATATGCGCGTACAAAAATTGGAATTTTTTTTTTTTTTTTAAATTTAATTTGGGAGAATGTTGAATGTTTATTCGTTGAGAATAAAAAAGACGTTGAAAGTTTGGTGGAGGGAAAGAGAGCGAAGCAACAACGTACTTTCCCACCTTTGAGTCTCATTTGCGCGCCGACACTCCTTTTTTTTTTTTTTTTTTTTTTTTTTTTTTGTGTTAAATACTAGTAACTGTTTAATTTTGACCTTAGAAAACGTGGTAAAGAAGTTGTATACTTGTAGTTGTAGCTGTACGCTTGTACGTAGCCGAGGCCGAAAAATAGTTATACGTTACTTATTATTAGCGCGGTGTAAAATTTAAAATCATGTTCTTAATTTCTTATATGTATGACTTCATATTATTTGTATGAGTAATTGATGATTGTCTTAAAGAAGAGGTCCAGCGAAATCTCGCATAGGGCAACTTCGTGATGGTTTTACAAGTTACAACAACCTAAACCCAACAAGTTTACTTATGTAACATTGAAAATTACGCCTTAAATAGTAGGACGAAAAAAAAAAATCTACTCTAAAACTTGTCCGGACAGCAACATTTAGTGCCAATTAATCCAAGTTATTGTGATGATCAATTTTATTCTTTTTGATACATAGGTGAGCTAGTAAAAAGCTTCAAAATAAGGGATATGAAAACTCGAACTTGAATCTCAAACTCATTATATCAATGAAAGCGAAAGCGCATGATGTTCGATCGAGAGACCGAGATTTATACAAATTGATTGATGCATGTATATGATATATGCCAATAATGATTTGACAAGAGAGTAACAGTAGTAATAGTAGCTTAGTATGATCATGGTAATAAAGCAAACAGGAAATAGTCGAGCAATCAAACAATGGCGCTAGTCCTTTGCAATTCCCATCCCCCGCGCCGGGTGGGGGAAAAATATGTGAAGAGGGCTACCACACCTTGACTTGCGGACACACGCATATATAGCAAACATTCACTACTGTACATATACGAAAACACTACATATTCACTATTCAGCAATTAACTCCGAAAACCAACCCCCCTGCCCTCCAACTCCCCAAATTCGTAATCGTAACGACTAACGAGAGGTGCTAGGTAGTGTACCATGTATCACCGCTGCGTATATAAAACCATCTTGGCCTCTTGGGGCAAATTAAATAATACCATCGCAGTGCTTTGGTACGAATCTTTTAATCGTGTAGTCGTTTTGACTCGATACAAATCTAGTAACAAGCTAAGCACATAAAATTGCTCGAACTGATCGAAGCGTTATATCTAGTGAAGGAGGTAACCATTGGCACATAAATGAATAATATAGCTCTAAAAAGCGTGGTGAGATAAGCTTAAACCTTAGTAGCTTAGGTTACTAGGTCGTGCAAGCTCAAAAACAACAACAAAAAGACACAAATGTTGACAGAAATTGAACTTATTAATTAAGCTACCGTTTCTGACCTTAGAAAGAAGCAAGGGGAAGTATATGATCAAATCATAAGGAGAATTATAGTATCTCTACTATTAAATTCACGTAACTCAAGTCCTTTTAACCTTAATACTCTGTGGAACAATAGTTACATCAATATCATTATATGCAATTTTGTTCGATTTACAAGTTATAGTAAGCATCAAACACCGGCCAATTATGAACATACGTACTACATATGAAATTGGTGAACATCGATCGATATCCCTTGGGAAAGCCATGTATTAGTATTAGTGTATTACTTCACTATTATGACCACTACTCCATTATATAACAAACAGCCTGATAAGACGTCACCCAATGGTATTGACTTGGAGTAGCTAGCATCACCTTCTCGCATCCCTCTTGTATATGTAACCCTCGACACTTAAATGAGCAAATATATCTATCGACATTTCAAAATAAGTTTACAAGCCCACACTAATAACATCATAGAGCTCACGTAAAACTTTACAGATAAGAGTGTTGGAGGCCGATTTTGGAGTGCCGATAACGACTATCTACAACGACATACACGACATCTTTACAATGCTCCCCACACAACTATTTCAATGTACTGCAGTCTTTATCTTTCGTACTAATGCAAGTTGTAGTTGAAAAACATCAAGACAAGAGGAAAGACTAGCAGTGAACTGGTTGTGGGTTTATTATTAGAGAGCAATCAAGAGCATGTCAGAAGAGAAAAGGGCACAACCAAAGGCTACCAGAGAAGAGTTGATCAACAAGGAAAGTTGAAGGTGAAATGTGCACAAAATATGCTTGACAATTCAGAGAGAAGAAATAATAATAATATGATCATCAAAACTATATAATAGAGATCACATGGTATAGGTCAGAAGTTTTTACATAAGTTTGGAAATAAAACTATGTCAACTATTATACTCCCATTTCTCTGATTCACTCACATAATGTTCCAAATCTAGTAATCTAACCTACATTTATAAGGGCATCTTTTCTTTTTCTCTTTCCAAATTAAAGACTAGTAGAAGTTTTTTTGTACCTTAACTAGTTTGCTACATGCAGTATGTCACCTAATTATTAGTTGCAAAAACTTCTATATCCATATGATCATATCTTTCTATCTCTTCAATTTTCAACAAAAAAGCATATCACATGCAAATGTTACAGAGAAATTTTAATGCATTAACATTATGTTATATGGCAGCCGTTAATTATTATTTCTCAAGCGGGTCACAATCCTTGCATGTCTATTTCAACAATTTTCAACCACCATTAATTACAAATTAGTACTATATAGTTCCTTCTCATTTGTTCTTCCATATATACATATTTGCCCTAATAGTAGATAACCTAGCTTAGACTCCAATGTAAGCTTCAATGGGTTTGATTAACGTAATAAACCTACGATTGCCAATTGTCCATATATATACTCCGTATGTAATAGCCAAATCGATCTTATAATCTCACAGTAAGTATTCGTCTAGGGTGAGATGATATCTACACAAACAGTTTACTTGCTCTAAGATCATAAGTAATCTTCTGTTTACTTCATTGCTTATCTAATTAGGTTTTGCCCTAAACAAATGTAAGAGTTTAGTTGGATTTTGTAGCACTATACATTACAATATCCGGATTTGTTTTTATTTATTTATTATTATTTAGACGACATGAAGCACTTATAACTTGTTATCCTAATATAACCTTAGCTCCATCGCCCCTGAACTCCAAGGAGCAAGCTAAGAATACATGCAAGACTGGCAAACAAAGCTTTATTTTATTTGAGTTTCGACTAATTAGAATCGTCATCAAGACCCTCAAAACACAATAATGTAAAAGTACAAAGAATACCAAGACAAATAAGGCTGGAGAAGGAGAATGCATGCATGAATCCAACGTATATAATGATGTAGGACGTCTTTTCACATAGAAAATGACCTTAATTAAGAGATGATTTAATTGAAAGTTATGAATAAGTTGGAATTTAAAAGGTCTTATCAACAATGAATATCACAAGAGACAGGAAATCAGAAAATGGAGAGAGTGGCAGGGTACGATTTATATGTCCGGCAAGTAAACGGATATGCTGGGATAAAGTGACTGCCTCGAGTTCTAAACCAGGCAGAAAGCAAACCAGAATTCAATGCTCCCCAAAGACTCACTCCCTCACAAGGAGAGATCAGATGAAGCAATAAAGATGAGATGGGATTTCAATTGATTTTAAACTTGACGTCAAACATAAGCCAACAAAATCATAGATATTGCACGCATCCATATGTAACATACATACGTTAAGAACAAACTAAACCATTGAAAATTCAAGAAACAAACAAATTTACTACTAGTTATAAGCTACAATCTAATAATTAAGCAAATGAAAGTCTTTGTTTCTTGGTTATAATAAGCTAAATTTGAACTGTATTCTGATTTCGAATTGTCTAACGATTAAAGTTGGCGCAATTTAACCAAGTTTTCCTAATATCTTTGATGACATATGGTGCACATATGATGACGTTTGTGTGATCATATACCTAATCACCCGATTTTTTAAAATAACAAGCTATGAAATCCATGATAAAGGAGTCTACCTAGATACCAAAGTAATTAAACAAATGAACAAAAACACTACTACATTATTCTTGAGAACATATACATACATGATCCTAATCATCATTCATAACAATGTCCAATAACGTTGATGATCTCTAGCTAGCTTCCTCCACAAGAAGGAAGCAAGAAACATGACAATACTTTATCCTTTTGAGAATTTCAATAACAAATGAAACCCTCCTCCTCTCCTACAACATTAGCTAGAATAATAATCTCACTAGCTAGATTTCATAACAACAATGATGAACAATGATAATCTAGCTAAACTTTGTTTAAGAAATACCTAGAGAAATTAAAGCAATTCAAGACATAGAGAATGTGGGTAGTAGTAGTGTACTAGCTAGGCTAGGAATAATAACAATAATGAGTGATAATGATCATCATCATGATAATAATGAGATCACATACAGTAACAATAATAATTCACATAGATCATGAATTATAATTGATAATAATGATGTAAAATTAAATATCTCTTCCTTTTAATTCCATTTCTTGCTTGATTGATCAAGATCTTGGAGGTGGGAAAAATTGCGTACCAGCCAAAAACGCATTGATAGGTGTTGGATAAATCGTGGTACTAGCCATTGGATCAAGCAAACTTGCCGTAGTAACATTACCACCACCACCACCACCAACGCCACCCATTAAATCGGTCGTCATTGCGGCAGTTGTCGTGGCGGCAGTCAACATGAGGTTGTGTTGTTGATGATGGGGTCCACCAGCTGATGAGCTCTCACCACCACCACCACCGCTGACGCCTCCGTATCGATTTTCGGGCCCTTGGTCGTAGAGAATTCCTTTGAACACATGGCCACCAATGTTAACAGCGGTTTGGTACGCGTATTGGTCTTCCGGGTCGTCCAAGGCGCTCACCTTCACGCAGCGGAACACCGCCGGAGTGTTGAACTCCGGTGGAAAGTTACTCAGTTCCAACCCTAGGACATCAAAGGGCAACAACAAAGTCTCAGTTCCGATTTAATTTGGTGTCGACTGACATGAATCGTCACATAAGATTGACTAACTAATTAAACCCTAATATCCCTAATCCACACAAGAAGTCGCCAATAATGCATAATCGGTGGCTTAAACATGAATCTTTAGCCTTAATAATGAACTAGTAACAATAAAACAATGTTTATGATGCATGAGAGACTAAAATTTGGTCTCAATTGCATGTAATAATAGTGCCATGAAATGATAAAAAGGGGGAAAAGAAAGAGTAAAGCGATTTTATTTTGAGAAAGAGAGACTACTACTACTATTGAGTTGGACTGATGAACATGCAAATAGAAATGATACAAGCTAAGCAAATTTTGTTGGTTAATAAGTTAGCAAAAAATTACTAGTGTTCGAGACATTTTGGAGTAGTTAGGCATTTTGATTTTTGATGCATGATATTTTCAAGGAATTAATACACACATAAATCCCAATTATATAAAATTAAAAAGAAAAAAAAAACACAATAATTTCAACAATGATCTACACACATTTTCCATGAGTAGATCAAATCCATCAATCTTATCTATCACACCCACAAAAATTTAAAATCTCCCCACCCCATCATCATTCTGTTTGGCACCTTTATTTATTTTTGTTTTTATTTACAAATTCACAAAACAAAAATTCCCACAATTCATTTTTGTGAAAAATTTCCATGATCATAACTCTTCAATTTCCGGGAAAAAAAATTACACTCAGTACGATTCTTTTCATTTATTAACATCTGCTAGAACTCTAGATATCCACGAAAGAAATTCAAACCAAACGTTTATAGCTCGAAAATTAAAATAAAATAGAGGAAGTATCACCTGTAGTGGTGTTGGTGGTGGTGAGAGCACCACCACGGTGCTCCCTCATCCTTTTCTCACCACTACCCCCACCGCCGCCACCGCGGGCACTCATATCTTGCGGTGGTGGTCCTGGTGACTGATACTTGTGATCCTGCGGTGGTTGTTGAAGAGAAGCAAGTTGTTGCTGGTGGCGCTCACGGCGTTTTGCGGCAGGAACCCAAGTGCTCTTAACGTGTGTAGGACAATCAAAGCCACGGCTTTTACAACAAGTCCTACACCTCATATGTGCACAATCTTTCTTAGCTTGATTACCACAATCTTGACAGTTCATTCCCCCTCCTACCCCTACCCCTCCTACTCCTCCCAATTGTTTATAATAAAACTTATTACTATTACTATTATTATTGTTACTGCTACTACTATTGTTACTGTTACTGTTACTGTTACTGGGGTTATTATGGTAAAAATTGTTGGACGAGGGTTCACCTAGTAAAAAATGAGGGGTGTGATGTTGATGTGCGTGTTGGAGGTGGAATTTGGTGGGTGGGGGTGCATGGTGGTGATGGTGCACCTGCACGTACTGTTGCCATATTTCAAATGATCCCACTCCTACACCACCACTACTCTGATGACTACTTTGATTATGGTTATGATTATGATTATGATTATTAATCTCCGGGTTTTGCGAATCGCTACCCGGAGTTCCTAATGAAAAGAAAGTAGCCATTCTATTACGATTATTATTTTCTCTCTCAAATTTAACAACCCCAAATCCATCAGAAAATGTGATCACTCACCCTCAAAAAAAAATATTATTTGGTTTTTTTTTCTGTTGTTTGTTTGTTTTCAGTTTTTGGGTGTTTTGGAGGAAATGTAATGAAGAAGTTGTTTGCTTAATTAGGGCAAAAGATAGGAAAACTAAAAAAAAAGTAGAATTTTTTTTCTTTAGCTGGACAACGCGTTGTTGTTGTAGTTGCTCGATTAAATTCTGTCTCCTCTGAAAAAATGTTGCAGCAATAAAAGCAATAAGCTCTGCAACGCCGCCATGAACTGCAGCTTCTCCAACAAGCTAATAAGAAAGAAAAGGAAAAACAAACACAGAAACACTCACTCTTTCTCTCACTACTGTTTTTGTGTTTTTTGGTTTGTGTATGTTTCTGAGTTTCTATCTTTCTTTCTCGCTGTTTTCTGCGTCTTTAATGATGTTTTTTTTTTTTTTTTTTGCTTTAATTTTTTTACTGCCACTTCACTACAGTTTTTCTACCAGTGCCATGAATTTTCTATGCAGAAAAACAATATAATGTGTGCATTATGAACCGTAGGATTATGTGATCGAGTGGATAGAGGGGTTCCACGTGTCAGGGAATCAGCTTTTGAGCTTATTCGTCGTCCTTACACCGAGAAACCCGCTCTACTTTTTCTGACATTTTTGAGAAAGATATAATTTATTTATTATGGGGCTATTACGTGCATTAATATGGTGATTATCAGAAGTTTAATTGTGATTTAATTTCATCTGCACGACTTGGATTTAATTGTAAAGACTTGAGGCGACGTCTTATTGATTAATTTGCTTGAACTTTGTGTGAGAATTGGGGGAAAAAAAGTCAATGCTTAGATTAGCTAATTTGGGAGTATATTAACTAGGCTATTAGCAAATAGCAATGGAAAAGGTTAAAAGTTGAGAGATGTGTGTACATGTCAATTTGTTACTCACGAAACACAAATGTTGTACATAACGTACAATTGAAATATAGGTTAATAGATTGTTAGCTCTTAGATGAGTTCATAATTTCATATATATACATTATCTAATGACTGATGTTCTTCGTTTTTTACACCAAAAATAAAACAAAATCAAGTTCTTGTTTTAAAACTCGGTACTTTAATAAACTCACACAATCACACTAATGAATCTGGTCATTTTGAATTTCTTTTTGACAACTATCTAGTCGCTTAAAAGTTATCGTGCATGTAAAATTACCCCTCGACGATGTTACAAGCTTACAACCACTAAACTAAACTTTCAATCCTATGTCATACACAATATGTGCATGGAGCTTGTTTATATGAACTTAAAGTCTAAACATGCATTTTATTGCTACTTTGGGATTAAAACATTTGTTAACGCCAATAAGGCAATAATGTAAGTCAATAAATTTGTATACCTTAGCTTGTAGAATGTCGCGCTATTGCCGATCATAATACATGGTCTCTCGATGATATAATTATCATATGAGGAGTACTCATCTGTTTAAAAGCATTTAGGGCGTGAAAATTAAACTATTGTTGGTATGAGTAAATACCTTGTAAAACATGTGTTTGACTCGATTGATGGACGTAATTTGAAACGCAATTGCACTAGTAGCTCGAACTCGTGACAATAGCCAACCCAAACGGATGTAATAAAATGGTGATTATTTACCTAACTACAAACAGTAAATGTGATATGCACATCATGTGACCTCGATCCTAATAATCGTATTGAGTACATCTACATTCCTAACCTAATAACTGTAAGTTTGACCTATTTAACCATTTCGTAACAATATTTGTGGATGCGATTGTATATTCTCCCCTTTGCGTTATCTTCGATCTCAACCATGACAATGTGATTCAAACACTGCTGTTTGAAAGACTCAGATTTTTGGATTCCAAATTATTTTTGTTATTGTTGCCAAGTTAATTAGGGCGATGATCACGTACACTCTAATTATATATAAGGTTTGGTTAGTTTACTCCCTTTTATCTTGTTTAGTCGAATACTCACATTGGTTTTTCTATGGCCATGGGTGTGGAGGTCCGGATTATTTCGCTACTCCCAACCAAATTCTTGTAATTTATTACCCTGTATTTATAATTAATTATATCATCACACTTTTTAAACGAGGATATTTCGAAATTTAATCTGGTGGTAAGCAATTTATGTTAGCAAGTCAGATTTAAACCACAAGCTTTTGACGGTACTGGGTCAAATATTGTCTTTTTTTTTTTTGCTTTTATTCGTATCATTCGGCTTAATTTAAATTTAATGGGTGTTAATTGTTCAATGCTGACTTGCTGAGTATGGCTATAAAATACTACTATAAAAGTTCTTACATTTCAAAAATGAGTGTTTAATCTAATCTTTCTAATATTGAATTATTTTAATTTAGGTCAATGTGAAAAAACGTTAAAATGAACCGTAAAAATATTATGCTTTACAAAAGGTAAACTAGCCGATATCGGATAGTTTTATCCGGCCCATTATCGGTGAGCCGTTTTGCCCCTTAACCTTGTAAACTTGTCAAGACACCCCAAAATATTTGGGCAATGCAATATGTAGCCAAAGAAGCCACCCCATAAGGCCATCATGGTCATCAGTAGTGTAAAAGATAATGCAAGTAAGAGTCCACTTTTCATGGAACAACACGTGAAGGCCTCAACTCTGAAGACAACTGGTGCGCAATTAGTACCAAAAAATGCCAAATCTGTTGATTTTTAGAGCTTTATTATCCAATAATCTAAGTATTACTCGACTTTAAATAAGTAACTTTTTGGTACGGTAAATCAATTTCCCGCCGCCCCCGATTCAATCAAGCCGTACACTAACCGTGACAAAATTGACAGATTCGGCACTCGGATATTGAAACAAAATATAATTATGTATGAGATCCTTTGTTTATTATAATTGCTAGTGAATTTTTCTTAATCACAGAAATTCATGGTTAAGGGCCCGAGGAAGTGTGTTTTTCACTCATCTGTCATCTCCTTGCTATGATTTTGCTAAACAATCGAGATAGAGGATTATTAGTAGTTAACTAGGGTCTTCGTAGGAATATGGTGTGATGATACGATATTAATTATATTATTTATATTTGGGTGGAACATGACTACAGAGTATATGAGGATGAATTAAGTACATATCAGGTGGCGAAACTTAGTTGTTGTAGGCCAAGGTCCGACCCTCCTTAAGTCATAGAATTTGTATGTAGTGTTACTTATCGACACATAATTTTGCACCTCCTATGAATAACTTTAAACTCCACAGCATCTAAACATAAAAATTACATTTCTTACAAAAAATGCTGCCTACGTCACTGTAGCAAACAAACCTTCTTTTTCGTCATAAAATCAATATCAAGGCACACCAAAGCATATTTCATTGTTAAGTTTTGGGATAATTGAGCACAATAGTCCAACCACATTACTTTCTTTTTATTTTCCAGTATCATGAACTAGTATATGACAAAACAGCAAAATAAACGGATTCGGATCCTCTGTAGTTATTTTTCCTGGAGTTATTTGGAGTTTACTTGAAATGGAAACATCACTCTACCAAGTAATGTTTTCTCTAATTTAAAAAAAGACATTCATAAATTTATTTTTCCATTTCAGGTAAACTCCAGGAAACTCTATGATAACTATAGAGGATCTTGATCCAAAATAAACACAGGTTATTTAGCTAGTTTGACATGAAATTAAGGAGTAAAGTTGCAAACTTTTTTTGCTTTTTAGAATTTTAGAAAAGAAGAAGAAATTAAAAAGAGAAAAAAAGCTGCAGAAATTTTTAGCCATATGAAACCCATTTATGATTGTATTTATTCATTTGAGATAAGATTGGTAGAGCGAAATTTCAGGTTTTTTTTTTTTTTTTTAATTTTCATTTTTAAATAAAATATAAAAGGAGAGCATGCAGGAGCAGGCGCAGTAGCAGCAGAATTGCTGAAATATGAAGTGAATGAATTGAGTGAGAAGGTCTCTTTCACCCTCGAGCCCAGCGTCCCCTTCTTCTTTTACCTTTTTTGTTTTTTTAAATTTCATTTTTCACCGTTGACTCTCTACAGTAATTCAGACTGCTCAACCCACTTCTTTTTACCATATTAATCATCTTTTTTATTTTATTTTTTCAATTTTTAATTTTATGAGGTCATACAACATCATCTTTCTTGGTACAAAGTTAATCGCAAGAAAACGAAATGGTAATGATTCAAAATTTAGGCGTTTTCACAATACCAGTAACCAGAAATCACAATTTCGGGGTCAAATTTGCACTCAAATTAACAAAGTTACCATTTTCATTTGTTAATTTGTGACATCTATCGTAATTGAATATGACCAACTTAACCAGACGAGACACTACATATAGGGTTACCGATGCCCCCACAACCGCCAACCACGCACTATCAAACAACCGGTCGATTTATGCTAAGTTACTAACCTATGCGGTAAATCAACTAGTAGGCTAGGGTTGAACAATTTTTGTTAGATTTGAACTCGGAATAACCCCGTATAGGTTAAAGTTAATTAAAACCGTAGAGCCAATCACCAACCTTCCTCATCACAATACTCTTTTGGACACAGTGATTGGGAGTTTGAAGCTCGACCAAAAATTAGGTACTCCCCTACTGGAAATTGACATCCATTCAACACTACGAAGTTGATGAGACTCTTGTTCCTAAGATTTCTTTGACCATAACCTACGAGACCTAGTACTATAAACTACGACAACACCTAAGCTAAGGGCGAGGCCCAATCTAGACAAGTTCGTAGTGAATGTAGTGTACTTTTAACATGTACAAGCATGCTGTCATACGTACTTGTGCATGGGTTTCTAACAATATAGGAGTAAGAGAGCACATTTTATTGTGTTTGACACTAAAGTATGCAATGCTCTATTAACTTCCACTGTTATGCATGCAGCATTGCAGTATGCAATCTAACTAATGCTAGATTTCTGCAACGTATGATATTTACTCACAATCTATACTAGTAACCCGTAGTAAAAAGCATAAGTTAAAAGCCTTCAAAAGTCTCACATACGTGTAAAAATTAGAGGTAAATATATAAAAAAAAGTTTATTTCTAGCTCGATCTGCATCTAATATTTTGTGAACTCGTTAACGTTATTGCGCATGATCTCAAATAAAAGAATATGACAAGATATGCAAGTTATTAAGTCGTAAAATACAAGGGCAATGTTGATGCAAATGGTAATTTCGGTATCGCTTTTGGGGGAGGGTCTCCAGCTGGATGTTACTAAAGCTATACTGCATGGGATTCAACTTTCAGCTGCAGGTTTCTAAGTGTGGGGATTATGTGAACAAGAACAAACGTGAACCCTTTTCCTTTAGTTTTCTCTTCAAACTTTTACCTGGGCTTTTAAGGGAGTATTTTGCTTGTTTCTGGGCGAAACGAGTTCATTGTTGAGTTCGAATTAAAGTCACCTGTAACTCAAAGTATGGACCGACTTTTTTTGTTCCTTTTTTTGGAGCACTCCGGTGGAACATTTGTTGCTTCATAAAGGGGTTTCCAATGAAAGTATATGGTTCAATAACCCACAACATAATTATTACATTTTCCATGCAAGAGACATAGTGGAATATCATTAACATTATTGATATCCCTCTGATTTTACGAAATTTCTTATAACAATCCTTTGTATTGGGTGTGAAGTGAACCACTAGGTTACTTTCATATTTTGACATTGAACAATATCAAACCCAAGCTAAAATTACCACACCTCAGTAACTTTACCAACTATAGGAGCCTACATCTAGACTGAACAAACCATTTGTTTGTTGTTCGGAAATGATCGAGCAATCTTATCCGGAATGCTTATACACCAATTTCCAAACGGCGAATTATATTTTCTTAATTTTGTTTTTTTTAGCAAAGTCCTTCCTCCTCTCTTGTTTTTTTCCCAATATCAATGCTTTTTTATTCCTTTGCTCTTTTCTTACAAGGGCAAAGAGATGAACTACCCATAAAATCTAAAAAAATCTAAAGGGCAAAAGACTGAACTTGTTGGGGAAGAAGTTTTTGTTCCCTCTCGAACTTTAAACCCAAAAATAAATCAAGGAAACAAAGACCATCCTTAAAGGGAAAGAACTGTTCATATGTCACAGTCCCCTTTTAAAGACCTCCAAGAAAAAAAAAAAAAAAAAAAAAAAAAACTTTTAATTATTTTTCATCATTCAATCTCTCTCTGCTACTTGATTGTCTTTAGCAGAGGGGGGAGGATTTCTAGTAGTCGAGAAGTGGATGGGCCCCATTTGTGTATATATGATGGAAATCATAGGAGTTGGGCCCACAATTATCATACAACTAGTCTAGCGTGGGCCCACTTCATGTGCGAAGGTCTCAATCATGAAAGATGGTGAATATGATTGGTTTATTTTATTCTGCTATAAATTTCAATGAAAAATAAATCAATTAAATTAAATTAAAATCACTTATTTCTTTTTTACAAATAGGTTTCCTTTTCGATATATAATTGGTGGATTTGGCCGTTTACCAGACACAGTGTCTCAAATGAGGATTAACAGTGACTTTCAAGGCCACGTGCCTACTCCTCGCCTTTCGACGGCCTAATTCAGGCCCCACCACCAGTCCACCACCATCATCATGACCAGCATCACTTGGTAAAAATGTACAATGTGGAGTAAAGTTTTTTCCTTTTACCGTCCAGTTTAATTCCTAGTGGGATCACAACAGCACCTAAGTAGGACTCACACGTTACAGTTTTAACATTGTTACACCCACGACATTCTCTAACTCACTTTTACTCCATGACATCCAAGGCTTAGGGCTAGATCTGTAAGCGTAATGTTACAACTACATTACGAGATGACAAACGCGAGACCATTGGTTAAGCTTCAAACCTGGTAAAAGTAGTGTTGTGGTTTTGTCATCTAAGGTAATGACCTTCAATCCAAAGGACTCCAATCTTACCAACTCGCTCTTCCTAGTGCCTCCCCTCGCCCTTGGGGTAATCCATAGCCACCAGCCAACGAGATTTAGGTTGTGTTCTGGGTTGAATTGCATTCCTCTTCCTAATCCCAGACTCACCGGTTTTGTGACTTAAACAGCTGTGACAAAATACAGAATGCAGGATACAACTGAAGGTGCTCGGAAAGGCTAAAGATGGTGATGGGCTGATGGCCAACATCCTACAGGGTACAAACACACTGTCCAGAAATTCTGAGGGAACAGAAGTCTCAATGAGAATTCCTGATCCAAAATAGACACCATATTCTACAAAGTTTTCGCACTCTAGTTCAGAACAAAGCAAAGGCGACATGGTCTTAGCATCTAGTTCACAGCCACGTTAATTTCCTTACATTCAGAAACAAACAACATCGACAAGGCCAAGGGAGAAGTTTGAATAGCTTCAGATATCAAATTGAAGCAGAAAAAATGAACATGAAGAATATAACAAATAAAGAATACTAAACGCAAACGCGAGTATGTCACAGCCAAAATATGAAGGGAAGGGGGAAAAACCTATGTGTAACCATGGAACTAGAGACTCAAACCATTCACGTCGTATACGACAAGTATGTAGTACCTATTTCCCGCCCAGCAAGATCTCAATTCTCAAATCCAAAGAAACAGCCTAGGAATTTCTAGTATTTTATTACACAAAAATACAGTCAAAACTTGGAGCAACTAAGATGAGAGACCAAGTTTGAAAAATATATATATAACAGAAAGACCAAATAAGAAAACTTGATCAACATATGAAACGGAAAAGGCCCCATAATTGAGAAGAAAAAACTCGTTTAAATTTCCTACCTCAGTTGCAGAAGGCGCATCTAGCAAATTCGACTCCTATGCTGTAAAGTAATAGAGTTTCCTTTGATAATGCCGATCATCCTACCTTTTCTGTGAAGGGGAGCATAGCAAGCCGGATGCATCTGCACCAATAACTGCAAGATCACAAACAGCACAAATCTGGCCATCTTGAGCTGGAACAAATCGAGAGGTGCAGTAAGGACAGGCAACGTCCTTCTGGCCCCGGTAGATAGGTACATAGGTTGCTCCACAAACCACAAATGGATTCCTAAAGTCGTAATTTAACTGCGTTGAATCAGTCATGTTCCTCTCAGCAGCCTGGAGTACTTGTCGGGCTGTCTTTGCTTGCTTCTCAAAAGTGGGATTGGTTTCAAGAAGACGGCGAGCAAAATTAGCAGCTGTGGCAAGATTCCCAGCTTTATAGCAGTTTGTCATGGCAGTCAACAATGCAAGTCTCACATGAGGCAGCTGAAGGTTACAATGAGTGAAATATGCAGCCAATTCCTGCTGGCGAACTGGATTGTCTTTCAGCTCCCTCCTCTTCAGCTCCATCTTCAAGCCTAGAACGTATTCCTTGACGATAATGATTAATTCCTTGACTTCATCAACCTCTCTCCTCGACTCCACCACTATCAATGGAATGCTGTGGAGTATATTGACAAAGGTCCGAAGTGCCTCGCTCAATTTTCCATCATTTGTTAGTTTGTAGCCAGCTCTAAGCTTCTCCTCCAACTGTGAGAAACCAAATACAAGAGCGGGTGGCCCCCTCACATTAGGGCTGGCTGATTCATTCCAACCTCTCTCAAGCGCCACAGAAATCACAGGCGCAGAAGCAAAGGCAAGAAGGTAAGAGTGGCTCCCAGCAAATAGATCAACAAACAGTTGCTTCAGAGGAGCAAAATTCTTGATGCCCAGTTGCCTGTTAAGCAAACGCATAGCAGCATCAAAGTTTCCAGCAGCGACATGTTCAGCAGCAAGTAATGAGTTCTGGGTCCATATCTGGCTGACAGCCATTCCCTTGGTAGGTGCAACAAAAATAGAAGAGCGCCCATTATTAGCGACCTTCGGAGTATCAACCTCAGGAGGAAGGTCAAGATCCTCAAGATCCCATCCTCCCTCACCGCTTTCAGGTCCCTCCTCTTCTTCCAAGCCGGACGAAGCATATCCATTACCTTCAATATCCAGGGCCTCACCCCACTCCTCTGCAGGATCCTCTTCACCTTCATCTGGTACATCCTGCCTTCCGTATTCAAACCCATCAAAAATTCCCTTTACGACAGTCAGCAGTGGCCAGTTTGCAGCACAGCTAATAGGACTAGGGGGCATCAAGAGGGATGACGGCTTTCCCTTAGGCAACTCAGGAATGTTATCCCCAAGTTCAGCAGCTAGACGTTCAGCAACATCATCAAGCCCATGGACCTTAGCAGTAACATAAGCAAGAGGGAAATGTCCGGCTGCTTCCAAAATCTTAACACGCTCTTGGATGTCACCAAGGTAGAGAGCATTGTGGAACTGACCCATGACATTATTTTTAACCTCTGCAATTTTCAACATTTTGATCAATTTCTCGACATTTCCAGTTATTAGATAAAGGAATGATAACCTCTCAAAGTTCTTTGTCTTTTGATATGCATACTCCACTATGTCTGCATTGCCTTGACGAAGGGCCTCTACCCCCAACCTGTACCAATAATTCTTGTCGTCAATTACATTAGCTGAAGCAACAGCAACCTCAATATTACCACTCTCTAAGGCCAAATTGAAGCGAGTCTTCTCATCCTTGACAAAATGAAGAGCAACCTCTGGAAAACCTTTCTGCTGAAGATAGGCAATCATGGCCTGCCCACAAAGCTCTGAACGCTTAATCATGCCCATGACCTGGTCATATCTCTTTCTCAAGAGGGAAAGCTTGAAAAAATATTCAGTTGCATCTATAGTGATTACACGGTTCTTCCCTTCTCGATCTAAACAATATATGGTGTTTCCTGTCACTTTTGTGATGTACAATGGTACATCAAGAGTCCTAATAATACCATTGTCTCCATTCGGGAGGCAATATTTCATGTGATTCAGAGTTGTATAGATGAAAACACCATTGTCGTCCCAAGCTCCACTCTTCACACGGATAGTTTCATGGAGAGTGCAACGGTGCTCAAGCGTTTTGGTAGCAATGATAATAGAATGCTTGCTCAACAAAGCAACACTATCCATGTCATTGGACCAGACGACGTATCTGACAAAAGTAGTTTGAAGTTCTCCAAGCACAAGCCTCTGTTGAAGGTCAAACACAATCACCCTATCCTCAGCTCTGCATAGAAGGTTACCTGTGACAAAAACAACCCAATAAGAATAGAGCGGAATGCATACTGTGGTGAAATTAAACGCAGCCCGAAACCCCTAACTGTATCTGATTCAGAAAAAAAAAGAAACCATAAAGGGGGGTGTTACAGAAAAAGAAAGAAAGAAAAGACGGATTACAAAGTTACCTGTTCCTGCATAAAACACAGCATCCGTAAGCACAGGAAGGGCAACCTTCTTGACCATCTCATTCTTAAGGTTCTTCACTAAGACTTGGTTGGTGCTCCTCTCCAATACAGCAAATCTATTCCGAGCAATAAAGACAGCTGAACCTCCAAGCCCTCTCTTTGTGTCTTGCACCATATCGCCTCTACCCAACCCGTCTTTAGGCACCACATAAAGTTCATAAGATCCACCATCTATATCTGAAGCAATCAAAATAGCATTTTCTGTAGGACTATAAGAAAGAGTTCTTGGGCTTTGATTGAGTATGCTGGCACCAGGTCTTCGTATGGGGATGACCTGGGCATCCTTTTGTGTAGAGTACTCATACATACGTAAAAAGCGATCCTTCACATAATACACAAGATCGCCACTAACGGAAAACGCAGGACGTTCTCTTTCCAGCTTAAAGACGATCATTCCGCTATCATGACCAGCGGCCAGAAGGTTCATTTCAGGATGAGCTGTAAGAATCCAGAAACGATCATGCTCCCTCCTGAAAGTCTGGAGACCAGTTCGCTTAGTTGCGTCCCACACTCGAATGCTTTTGTCCTCAGAGTTTGATACAATAATATCTTGCCTGGAGTGAAATAGCACACAAGAAACATTGTTCATGTGCCCCCTCAAAGTATCCACTTCCCAAGCTTTTGTATCTGCATGTGATTAGACAATGACATTCCATGTAAAGCTGTAAAAACGGAAAAAAATAACCCTGAAACGTAACAATAGCATCTATATTCAATCAAATTACATCCAACAAATGTAAAAACTCTTACCATATCAAATTTCACAAATTCTTTTTAAAGACTCTAATAAAGATGTAGTCAGGTAGTCACATGGGTAAGAAATTAGTTCATCGAATGACTGTTTTACAAAAGAGGCTCCAATTTTGAAGAATAAAAACAATTAATTATGTGTTATGTCTCAAGTCTCAACCTATATTCACCAAAGCAAGCAGATCTCGAGCTTGATGGGGGTAGGGTGATTGGCCAACCACCCAAACAAGAAGAAAAAAAAAGTGAAAAATTGCTTTTTCTACCATTTCGTTAACATAATTTTTCTGTGTAATTTGATCACTCCAAAGCTCTTAAAACCACCTTATGAATGAGCTATCCTACATACAAATTTATCCATCCATACTAAGCTTTCTAGATCCGCTGCTACACCAAAGTTTTCAGAGTAATGTTCCCTAGTATGTGAAATGTTCACTTGAAAAGCTGCAACAAAACAAAAAAAAGATAAGAAAAAAACACCAATACAGAACATCTTGAATCATACCGTTCATGCGCCAGATTTTCACCTGACGATCATCAGCACCAGACACAATCAAGGGGAGTGTCGGATGGAAAGAAGCCCAGTTGACTCCACGATCATGACCCTCTAAGACATACTTAACAACAGCATCAACACCACCAAACAGATCGGTGTTCATCTGACTCAGTCGCAAAAGGTCATCTGCAGGAGAAACCGATTTCTTCCTCAAAGCACCAATATCCCAAACACGAACTGTCTGATCCAATGAAGCAGAAACCACAAGGTCCTCCTTTGGGTGAAACGAGGCACACATGACATAGTGATTGTGTCCAGTTAATACAGCGATGCAAGTGCGTGATTGCCAGTTCCATATCCTTATGGTCTGGTCATCACTAGCACTAACAATCCATGGATTTTCATGGTGAAATTGGACAGTACGGATATAATCAAGGTGTCCTAGAAGAGTAAATAGGCATCTGTGCAATTTATAATTCCAAACTTTTATCTTGTAATCGTCTCCTGCAAAACAACCAAGTAAGACAATATTTAATAGCTGGAATAATAACAATAGACCATGAGTCAACTCAGATCAGAATAAAAAAATTAAAAAAAAGGGAAAGAAAAGTGGCATAGAAGTGCTTACAGCTAAATGAAACTATAGAAACTAGTACAGTGCAACACGATTTGGTGAACAGATGGTAAAAACAAAAAATTTCACAGTAAAAACCATAAAAGTTGAAACAGAAACCTCATTGATCATTGGCTTGATGTCATGCAATTGAACTTGTACAGTGAACACATAGATTCCGTACCACAAATAACAACTAAACTTATACAGAAACAAGGTTAGTGCAAGCCCAATAAAATGACACTAGAATGTAAAGTATGCAAACAACTTATGATCAGCAATGTAAAACACCCGAATGACACATTATACTGATCATCGTATATAATGATCAAATCAACGCAAACAATCCAATCTTAGCATAATCACTTGAAGTCATCGATTCATCAGCCATTATCACAATATGATGACTAGCGTGAGACCAATCTTATCGACACAATCAATCCAAAGATACTAATGTGCAACAGGCACGAATAGGATTATGCTTCACTCCTTTACTACATGTACACATACCAATCCCAATCATCTCAATTCCTTACAACTAAACTACGTATCAGCGTAAAGAACAAGAGCTTGTGATCTGCAAACCAATAAATCAGATCACAACTACAATCACCGATTCAAATGCAACCACCACGTCGATCAACTACAACCACACATACTTACAAGTTCCAACGAACAAATACCGTCCACATCACCAAACTATGTGTATCCAATCAGCCCCATATGATTCCAAAAGGTGCATATCTAGCAACTCCAATGCTTGATTTATTTACTATGTGTATCCAATCAGCACCATATGATTCCAAAAGGCGATTTAAGTACGACAGTGCGAATCAGATACAATTTCGACGATTTTCCACCAAACTAAGCGTAAACAATAAGCAATTCAGTACCACGCGGTTTCGAACCGTGCACCTCTACACTAACCGATCATTAATACAACAATGGCGGATCGAATACAAGTAACACATATTTCCGGCAAGTACGTTTAAAATCCAAAATACAAATCAGCGTCGGTATGATTCCAAAAAACGACAATGCGGATCAAATACAAAGTAACATGAAACATGAATCAACCAAAACAATCGTAACAAATACGCCAATGCGGATCAAAAGAAGAATTACCTCCGGAGACGAAAAGAGGCTGAGTTTTATGGAAATCGACGCCGCGAACGGGGCCGTCGTGCTCGTCAAAGCGATCAATGAGAGTTCCCATGCGATAATCCCACAATTGGATGACACCGCTGTGTAAACTCGCCAAGATCCATGGTCTTTTCGGATGGAAACTCAGTCCTTTCACTCTATTACTCTTCGTCTCGAATTTCGTCAACATTTTTCTTCTTCTTCACTCAACTTCTTCTTCTTCTTTTCCTGCCTAGAGATCAATTCAATTCCATCAATATCCAAAAATGTAAAAAAAAAAAAAAAAAAAAAAAACTTCAGAAATAAGCGAATTTCAGATTTATTAGATCGAGAGGTGGATCAAAAGGATGAGATTGTGCACTTTGAAACCCTAGATTGAATTATTTCGATTGAAATGTTGAGAGATTGAGATTTGTACCTTGAATCTGATATGCAGAATTGGAGGAGAGAGAATGGGAGGGTATGATCAGAAGAATTGCGGCATTTTTTTTTTTTTTAGTTCGTATTTATTTTTTCCTCCTGTGTGAGTTGTGATGAGGAGGAGTATACGTGAAGATTGAAGCTTTGAAGGTCAATAGATCTGATTCATTTAATTTGTGTGTGTCGTTTTACTCGTTTTGTTACTGAAAGTTGTAACAAAGAGGAAAAGATTCGTCTTTGGCTGTGCTGCGCGGGCTAATATGAGCTTGTTTACTTGTTTCCGGTCCATTGACTCCCGATGCCAGGTTGAATGAGATCGTTTAGCTTATGTGTCAAAAGCATTTTCGACGTTAATTACGATCAATGTTACTTGGTACCACTCCGTCCCAATTTAAACTTCCCATGGAATTTGAAATCCTCTCACATAATACTATTCCATGGGAAGTTTAATTTGGGACGGAGTGGTACATAATAAGGGATTAGGTCATTTGACATTTGTATCTATTGTTAGTCTTTAGGTCTATAAATGAACTTTTTTTTTTTAAGTGGTATAAATGAACTTCTTGGTTTACTTCAACGACTGATTAAATGACGAGTTATAAAACAGATTGATGAGGATTTATATTGAACTAATAATTTAGACATCAACCTTGTCAATGGTTGTCGCAGGTTCAGATTCTCATATACATACCCCTAATAAAACAAATGATTACTTCTTATTTCTCTGGTTATGGAGTACAAAAGTCACATAATGAGGTTCATTCATGCGGCTAACATTTTCATATGGGGCACTTGCAACTGAAGTTATTGATGTTGATGTTCTACCTTAATAACTTAAATTAGTGATAGAAATATTACGGTGGACACAAGCTTCAGTTTGGAACTCGAAATTCTTTGATTCCTTCTATCAATTTAGTTGAACTTTTAACCTCAAATAATATGTCTTTAAAAACATTACTCTATTTTCCACATGGTAGAAAATCAGTCATTATTTTACTCTTACATTTCAGTCCAAATAATACCTTTCGACCGTTTGACGAACACCTCTTTTCCACTTACCTTGTCACCTTGAGTCCTTGAATACAAAATTGAGTTGTCACAATTATTAGATCATGATCATTAATCTATCGTGTTTTTTTTTTTTTTTTTTTTAAAAAAAAAAAGAAAAAAAAAAGGGTGTGAGGCGTGAGGTGATTGGAAGCTGGCAAGTCGAAAAGTGGACACCAAGTTGAGGGCCCATGGGCTTGACATTGTTGCCCGTTCTGAAATCGGTGCGCGCTGGGTCCGATATGCAATACGCTCAACTTGCACCAACCCACCAGCCCTGAGCTGGGCTAAGCTAATGCTCAGGCAACTTCATTGCCTTTTTTTTTTTTTTTTTTTTTTTTTTTTTTTTTTTTTTTCTGGTCCATATCGTTCAGTGATTCATCCAACGTCAAAAGCCGAATGACTACTAAAGCGAGTTTCTCCGTATCATGACCTTTTTCGTAAATACTCACACCAGTAAAACAAGTCTGATATTGAGAGACGTTTGGGAATTAGATTAACCTTCATAAGTCAAAATGAGATCGATGGTGCACACAATCAAAAGGAGACTACCCGGTCAAGACAAGAAAAAGCATCACACAATGTCAATTAATGTATACTGCATTTGTAATTCTGTGCTAAGGTTAAGATTGACAAATACGCAAGGTAATACTATTTAGTCATCTTACTGTTTTACATAAATGTACGTAGCTTATGTTGATTTCTTTTGAATTATAGGAGTATAGGACTAGGTACTCGAAGTGTGATCGGCTGACTTATACATGACCAATTTCAGATGCATTTGCGAATTGCACGAGTGATGTCCATTGCTACTTAGTAACAACACATCAGTGATGTCCTTAACCAATTATTATCATATGATGTTGATTGCACATGAGTTGATACATCATAATTCAGATGTATAGAAGTACACAAAATTCGTCTGGTTCCAAATATTTACATTTGACGGATCATATATGCATGTGTCCACTTTCTTAACCAGGATCACCTAAGTTGATTTCCATCCCACATAATAAATATTCAAAAAATCCCGACCTCTAGTTTTGATTTCCTCAAAAAACGATAGGTGAACTACCATTATTCAATCAATTATGTTAAACATCAATACTCTAACTACAGATGTAATTTGAGTATAAAGCGAGTACTACACATACACCGAATTCACTCTAACTTGCAATCTGATTTAATTTTTCCTTGATAGACTAATTGCATTAAATGAGATATTCCCCCCACCCTTTCTTCAACCTCCCTACCTTCCCCATTCCTTATTTGCCCATTCCATCAAAAAGTACACAAGTTGCTTCCCAACTTTTTTACTCAAAAAAAAAAAAAAGAAATTCCATACTATCTGTACTCTTTTGTCTCATTCATACTCTTCTTATATATTTCTTCACCAATTAGACCTTTCCAAAGCACATGCATTTTATACACAAACATACACTATATCACAATTCACAATATAAGCAGCCTAAAACCCTCATCTACTTTATTTTAATTTCCTCTCATTCTAAAAACTCTCCAACACAAATGGAGCAACCCAATATGATCATCACCACAACCACAACCACAACCACAACCACAACCACCTCCCTTCAGGTCCAACCTACTATAATCTCCGTCGAGCGAGAGCGATCCTCGGGTTTCGATCACGAAACCCGAGGCCTTTCCCTTACTTGCGTACCATCCATCTTGACAAGGATTCATGCAGGCTACTTTAGGATAACTTTATCCCTAGGTGGCCAAGCTTTACTATGGAAGAACCTCATTGAACCAACTTCAACACACAGCAACCCATTAATTTACCACATTTTCCATAGATTTCATCCAATTACATTTTTATCCTTTTGGACTTTCTCTCTTGCCATACTTATCCTACTCTCCATCCTTTATCTCCTACGTTGCATATTCCATCTTGACATGGTCAAAGCCGAGTTTCTACACCATGTTGGCGTAAATTACCTTTTTGCCCCTTGGATTTCTTGGCTCTTGCTCTTACAATGCTCCCCTTGGGTGCAACCGGGGTCCGGCCCTTACCTTGGGGCTTGGTGGGCCCTTGTCGTTCCCGTCATCGGCCTCGATATAAAGATATACGGCCAATGGTTCACCACCAAGGGACCTAAGTACGTCCTATACTATTATGTGTATCACTCTATATATACACCCTCTATTTTAATTATTCATAAGTCAATTTAGATCATATCCAATTTAATTGCTAAAAAAATTATTACATACACAAAAATGTTCGTACATCCTTAGAAACAATTTCGAAAGACACGTGTAATAAATATTAATGTAGACGAGTTATCGACTGAGCATTGACTAATGGACTTTACACTATACATACGTAGGTACAAGCTAACCGCGGTGGCGAACCCGACAAGCCAAATGACGGTGATCGGGAACTTGGTAGGGTCAAGGGCGGCGGCGATAATGGGGTGGAACGAGACGGCGATGGTGTTGTTCTCCCTAGGGATGGTACATTACCTAGTGGTTTTCGTGACACTTTACCAAAGAATATCAGGCAGTGATGCCGTACCAGCAATGCTGAGGCCGGTTTTCTTTTTATTTTTCGCGGCGCCCGGAATGGCGAGCTTGGCGTGGGACTCTATCTCCGGGAGGTTCGATACGGCGGCGAAGATGCTCTTCTTTCTATCAATCTTCCTCTTCACGTCACTGGTAAGACTTTGCGGCTTCTTGTTTTCAAAGTGGGGGTCAAGGAACCTGACTAGTTTGACTTCCCTTTCGTTTTTTTTTTGTTTTCTGTTATTTTATTTGTTTTACGTATTGTTTTCTTTCGATTTGATCTTTGTTGATGGCTTAATTTTAGTACTCGACTGATGTCATCTTTTCGCATGCTCTTAGATTTTTGACAACGAAGTTTTTAGGGTTTGTTTGGTATAATTTTCTGTTTTTTTAAAACCAAAATCCCGTTTGTAAAAACCAGAAAAAGTGGTATTCAGTTGTCAGTTTTCATTTTCTATATGACTATTATAGAACCAAACAATTTAAAATTAATTTTGTAACTTATTTAACTAAATTTTTTACGCAAAAAAAAACCAAAAACTGAAAACGGCAGTGATATCGAACGGGCCCTTAAATTCTTGTTTGGGAGTTTAAACAATTTGGACACCTACTCAAAATGACATATTTTGAATACAAATTATAAAGATTAAAGTCGGCTTTAATATTGTCCAATGGTGCCTTGTTATTATACTATGATCACCTTTCCATAAATCATGGATCAGTATATCAGATTATCAGTAACATAAAAAATACGAATCACAATTTGCAAAGAGAAAAAAAAATGATACATATTAAAAAGTTGGAGCAAAAATTGAAGTTTTATTAAATATTTATTTTGAGTAAGGTTTTGAGATGAACTTTCAACTAACCTTTTGAAGAAGAAAAAGGAGTAATCTATAGCCATGATTGCCAGAAAGGTATGCTGAGTTGGCGAGTAGTTGTCAATGTATTCCCTCCATTTCATTAAATTGTTTACGTTGGATTTGAGTTCGATCCATCTCCTCACAAGATCCGACCAAATGTAAACAATTGAATGAAATTGGGGGAGTATGATATATGGAGAAAGATACAACAAATGTAGGTACAGCAGCGCACGAACTTGACAAACAAGCTAAGGTTGTTGATTAGAGTGAAAAATAGTAAATGTACTTAGAATTGTACTAAGCTAATACTAATGACTTTATAATAACACAAACAGTACACCAAAAGTTTAATTTCTCAAAGATCATTATAAAATGCATAACTGCGTGCATTAAATCAGGACGAAGCTCTTCCTTTTAACTTTTTTTAATAATAACTTGGACAATAATGTTAGATGTCTACAGTGTAGACACCCAAAAGTGTCTACAATCAGCAATAATTTTACTACACCATCAAACTTTTACTACTCACACAATTAATTTTACTACCGAATTTTTCATTATAATTAATTTTACTGCTCTGATCTCAATTTTACTACTACTAACTCAATTTTACATTGTAAACAAATTAATTGTGTCTACACTGTAGACCTCTAGCAATTTACTAATAACTTATTAATCTATACGAGTCTGTGACAGTTGAGATTAGTTCACATTTAAGTTTAAATCGAATATGCGAATTGAAGACACATTGTTTCATATTAATGATTGAGCTCGAGATCAATTTGAGGAGTCGCCTAACAGCTGAACAATATAATCAAGTACTCATGGTGCATTAGTACTTGTTTGATTAGATTTTTGAGAGCCATTGTTGATTATAATTCTAAGACTTTTATTCATTTATTGACGTACATACAGTTATACGGCCTTTAGCCTTATAACAAAGCTAAGTAAGTACGGAGTATACTCCTATACAAGTCTAACATTTGTACGTCGCTATTTAAAAGCGACTTTAGAGTGTACAAGTCTTCTTATACTAATCTTATACCAAGCTAAGATACTTCAAAAAAAAAAAAAAAAAAAAAAAAAAAAAACCAAGCTAAGAGAGTAAGACTACAAGTCTGACATTTATACGTATACGTCGCTATTTTAAGCATGACTTTGGAGTGATACAACTTGTGGACCGTGGACTTACAGCTAGCCTAATTAAAGCAAGCTAGTGATGCAGTATACGTACCCAATCACAGGGGCAAAACTGTCCATTTTCCAGCCAAAGCCAAGCAACCCAGATCCGGCCACCGCGCGTAAGCCTTGATCCACGCCCACACCATCAAAACCCCACACAACCCAGCGCCCAGCTCCGGCGACCCACGTTCCCACCTCCGGCGAACCACCTTTCCACCGGCCAGACCAAAATACATCCTAAAGAGAGTGGGTGTTTGAAGGGGTTTGGTCGATCCTTTCCTTTTAGGGTGTGATGCTCTAAAGTAGGCGAAAAAAGGGTTCCACTTCCCATTGCCGCTAACGCGGCACCGGAAAGTGGGGCCCTAAATCCTTTTTCCGTTGAGTGTGGGACGAAATGGTGGTGATGGCCGGGTGGTATACATGGAGAGGAGAGAGAGAGAGGGGTACATGAGGGCCAAATTTTCTAAGTCACAAATTCAGAAAAGCAAAATGAGTGGCTATGATTTGCCCACCAATTTGTGATTGACTCTTTTTATCAATCACTGTGATTGATTTAGTGAAACTCGTATCATTCAACATTGCTTCTATCAAGTACGGAGTAATAGAGAAAAAAACTTAATTCTGCTGTATTTGGAAAGTTTCAGTATTAAAAAACTTTTTTTTTTTTTGATAGAGGTAAGAAAACCTAGGTTAAGCCACTCGCGAGTGTATGACCAACCTAACTCATCCTTTCAGATAAGAGAAGTATTTTAAAACCTTTGAATTGTTCCACTATTAGTCAATTTCTTTAGCGATCCTAGTACTAGTGTCGTTGTATTGACTTTTACGCAAAAGAAAATTCTAATCAAGATTACACTTTGACACGAAAACAGGTGTGCAGGCCACTGCTATTCAAGAGAGCAATGAAGAGGTTCAATGTGACATGGTGGGCATATCCATTTCCAATAACAGTGCTAGCCATAGCTGCAACAGAATATGCTGAGGAAGTTGATGGGAAATTAGCAGATGTGTTAATGATGATTTTGGCAGCATTGTCTTTTCTAGTCACTTTCATATTGGTTCTATTTTCTCTGTTTAATTCTAGAATGCTCCTCCCTGATAATGACCCTCTTTCTAATACCAGCTCTGTATCTCCTTACCCTGGTCACCTACCTACCACAATACACACACAAAATGTTGGCATCACCAACCTAATTAACTAATCTGGACTTGGTTTGCTTCTTGGCTAAGCTAGTTCCGGGTCAAATCAGTTTTCTATTACATAAATTATACGGGAGATGCGATATTCGACCCTTTTATGTTTTTGGACCGTAGAGATAAGACTACATACATTCGATAGCTCTTTATTACTCAATATTTTGTTATGTCAGTAAACGGATTTAAATTAGTTTTGTAACTTTGTATGATCAGTTGTAGTGGCTAGTACTACTGGTTTTGATGAAGCCTTGTTAATTGATCAAGGCTGAGGGCCTAATGATGTATCTTTTGTATCCAAGTAAAATAAATTTATCTTATGGACCAATGATCTGTTACATATATATTTTGTTTGTTTTCTACTTGATTATTCTCTCTCACACACCGGAACCCTACTAATGACAATTACGATTTTTTGGCCAAAATGGAGTGACTAACTAGTGTTGTACGTGTCGTGTTGGACATGTGACACGCCATGTATATATATATATATAGAGTGTCGAATTAATTAATATAACAATATAAGAACATTGACTTCATTCGTACTCGTGCCAATATGATCTGATACCTCACCACAGTCTCACACTAGCTGCACAATCAAAGACAAATAAAAATAAGTCAGGGAACTTTTTTTAGTGTGTTTGCCTGTCATGTTCAAAGAATAATGAGCAATTTATACAATGTTCATATCGGTTAGCAAGACATTGTGGTAGCTTCTAGCTTAATCTTAGCAAAAAAAAAAAAAAAAAAAATGAAATTATCAATGGAAGATTGGATACCAATAATCATATAACGTGTGTAACACACAATAAGTGATAACCCAAGACAAACAAACACGAGAACTACTACCGACGAAGAGAAAGCATCCAGAGGTAAGATTGTAAGAGGAGACATACAGAGCAAGGGCATGCATGTCATAATCACAGAAGCTGCGCATGTTGCAATGGGTAAAACACTTGGTCGTCCCAACGGGCAGCTCGAGAAGTCGTGCTTGAACAATGCGGCGACGACGGTAGGAGAATTTGCCGGGAGGTTCAGGAAGATCAAGGCCCACATTAACAACGAACATCTGGTTGCGGCGGTCACCACAAACAGGAACCATATAGGGTCGATACTCAAAAATGGTTCCAGAATGAGATGTCTAGTACGTCTAAGCTCGGTGCGGTAAGTTTAACCCAAGTCGAGTGACGGGAGTTTTACCCAAGCAGGATCATCCAAGCTGGTATATATCTAAGCACTCGAAATCGAATTTGTCATCGGTGGACAAAGAATAGATCTTGGAGCCTAAGGAAAATAAGATTGGTGAGGCTGAGCGGTGGAGAAGACTGGGTTCGGATGTGACGGTACGACACTCTGTTCTAGATCAATGCTGTAAACATGACCAAACAATAATCTAGTTCCTTTTTAAAAAAAAACCGCGCGCCAACTCGGTAAATCTTATTAGTGTATATAGATTCATTAAATTGTATTATTCGTTTAATGGGTATCTTGTAATCATGTATAGACAAATAGTATTATCTCATGACTTTTTTTTTTCTTTTTTGGTAAATTCGACGGTTGGATAAATGTAATAACGTTTACACGAATACAAAAAAAGTTTAAAGAAAAACAAAGTATCAATATAACGAAATCCCTACTTATAGGGCATGAAAATAAAATTTTTCATCAAAGAAATACAGAAAATCTTCGTCGGGAGCTGAGTGAATTGAAACTGACTTTGATTTAGGGACAACATACACCTTACTTTCTTTGCAAGAGAATCTGCCACGTGATTCCATTGTTGGGATATGTAATCAATAGAAATATCGATACGACTGGACAACATATCCCTGCAAAGTGCATAAACATTGATTAATTTGTCCCTTGCTTGAGAGACATTAGAGACACCCTTCACCGCAAGCTGACAATTCGATAATAAACTGATATGATGAAATTCTGGATCCATACTCCATGAAAGAGTCAAAGAGCCATCTGAATACCTTGAGTTTCACCCGTGGACCGTGGTAGCATCTGAGCATGTTAATGTTTGGTTAATCCAGCAAACCAGTGCCCTTGTGGATTAAGAAGGCAAGCTGCAGACATGTCGAAGCGGTAGAAAAAGAAAAAGACGCATCAATTAGCATAGTATAAGAAGCAAAGAGAGGCATCAGGTTAGGAGGGGGAATATGACTTTGTAATCACCATTGTTTTCCCCCTTAGTTTTCCTAGGTTAATTGTAATTTTGTATAGGCTTTTCATATTGCCTTGTACACGGTATAAATCAATGATCCCCCTTGATCACGGAGTTTTGTAAACTTACAAATCTTACCACAATGTACGACATATGACGCACAACTACTCGGAAGATCCTTTTCCTCGAGATCCCAATAGGGCTCCTTAATAAGCGGCTCTTCTAATTCGACTGTTGTTTTCGTCGCCACCTCTTCTTCATCAAACCTGAACACAGCACGCTTCTGCCGATTTCGCATCACCAGCACCACCGACGATGACGACGAATGTGAATGTTCCCCTTTTCTTCATGCTCGATTCTGTAATCCTCGAATACGGCAACGAACTAGCGACAACGAATTAGAGTAGTATTCCACACTCATCCTTTCCCTTTTGCACTAGGATTCCAATTTCTGATTTTGGCTGGATTGAGGAAGGTTCATCCAATTTATGGAAATTAAATTAATTTTTTTTAAAGAAAATTACGAAATAATAGTACATTATTAGAGCGTATTGTTGTTGCTTCTGGCCCGGGTTTTGGGGACTGGTAGTGGAGGCTCGCTACTTTGCCTTTTTCATTCGGAGGGCTTAGAGTTTATTCGGCCGGGGATGCTGTCCATTATGCTTTTTTAGCGTCGCGACTTTAGTCTACTGACCTGCAGTCTAAGCTCCTCCGTCAGGCTGGTGTCGCCTCTATGGGGCCGTCAGTCTAATAACCCGTGTATTCGTGAGTGATATATTCGGGGATCATGCTGTATCTTGTACAAGAGTGGTTAGCGTTAAACATCGGTATAATGTTGTTCGTGACACGCTGGTTGACATCTGTTATCGATCAGGGATCTCAGCTGGAAAGGAGGTCGACATTGGTATGCTTGGTGCTGATGGCCGACCTCTTCGCCCAGCAGACATGCTGCTTTACTCTTAAGATAGAGGGCGCGACGTCTCCGTCGATTTGACTGGGTCGTCGCCCTTGACTCAGACAGGATTGATTGATTTTGAACCAGGTAAGGTGGTGCGGGAAGCGGCTGATCGTAGGCATGCTAAGTATGAGGCTATGTGCGCTGATTTAGGTTATACCTTCCTTCTCTTCTCTTTCTCCTCTTTGGGGGGGAGTTGAAGCCCACAATTGTTGATCTGCTTAAGTGGATCCAACGGTTCTCCAAGACGCATGATATTGGTGTGCATGCTGCAGCTTTTATCTTTATTAGGATTGGTTTTTCCAGAGGAAAGGGTGTGGGGGCTCAGATTGTATCTCGGCTCCCCACCAACTGCTTGTAATTTATTTTTGATTTTTCGTGATATCAACATATAATACTTATTATAGTAGTGCTATCTAATATTATATATATATATATATATATATATATATATATATATAATCATGAACCCGCTCAATTCTCACGCTGACACGTGGCATATAATAATAATATTATATTGTAAATAAAATTTATCCAAAATAGGATATGGTAAGTATATAATATATGAGAATATTATTGTAATAAAATAACATTATTAATCACTTGATTTATGGGTATAGTTATTTAATATAGTAATTACTTGATTTATGACAATTTGATCAAATATCCCACGGGTGTTTCAAAATGGGACTTTGTTTTTCAAAAGGCGACTTTTCCTCTAATTACATTATAAATATCCCACGAGTATTTGAAATGAGATTTTAGGTTTTGAAATGTGATTTTTCGTGTAATTACATTACAAATATCCTACGGGTGTTCAAAATGAGATTTTAGATTTTGAAAGGTAACTTTCCATCTAATTATATATATTTATATTACAAATATCCCACGGTTGTTCGAAACGGAATTTTAGGTTTTGAAAGGTGAATATCCATCTATCGAATTACATTACAAATATCTCACAAGTGTTTGAAATAATGAGATTTTAGGTTTTAGATAAAAATTTCATTTACATAATTTTAACATTTAATATAAGTAGTCCGGGCGTTGCACGGGCCATCAAACTTGCATATATTAGAAACGACGACCACATTCACCCACTTACCTTGACGCTTTAACTTATGCAACTTTTTAATTTGTATTTTCTTCCAAAAAAAATTAACATATGATATTTTTTCTAATAAGATAAACGTTGTACCCCGGACGGTAAACTAGTAATATTATATAATAATCATTAATTAATTTACCTTAACAGACGTCTACGATTTACCACTACATCAGAAACTGAAACCCTAGCACTTCTCCCCAAATCAAAAATATAAAAAACAATGATGAGATCGGACAGAGGGATCGTAGAATCGAAAAACATGAGACATTCAAGCCGTTCTTGGTCGCGGACATCCTCATCGTCGCCGGAACAGAAAAAGAGGAGGGTGGAACATTCAAAAGAAGAAAAGCAGTCGTTGGTGGTGGTGGTGACACGAAATTTGGTGCTGAATAAATATGTTGTGTACTCGTTGGATGAATCGACGGTGGCGAATGAGAGGACGGTAGAATTGGATCTGATCGGTAAATCAGTGTGGAAAATCGGCGGAAAGCATCTCCCGGGTACTCATGCTTCATTTGTTATGCACCCATCATCATCAACATCACCATCATCGGGCGATGGTAATGGTAAAAGTAAAATTTACCGAGTCGGCGGTGTCAAGGAGGATGCCTACCATGAAAAAATCCCTTTGTCCGATCAAGTTTACAGCATGGATCTAGTGTCACGCCAAGTCAAAGCTGAACCGAGTCTTATCTCACCCAAATGCGACCCCATCTTGCTTTCCATAGGTACCAAGTTATATGCTTTGTCCACCATTATGGCACCTAAAGGCCTCACATGCCGCACCTTCAACGATACTCCACCGCATTTCGAGTGCTTGGATACTAGCTTGGATGATCCCGCTTGGGTACACCTCCCTTCACCCGACCTTCCTCCGTCTCTAAAACCTCATCTCATCCAGTCTTGGGCTGTCATTCATGACTCAATCATTCTAATCTCTGTGGAAGACGGTGCTACTTACGGTTTTGATGTTACGTGCGGCCGTGGCGGCGGGTGGGAGCTACTCAACGATAACCCTCTTCCCTTTATAGGTTTTGCCTTTTGTGCCCCATCCTCCACTGGTGATGCTGATATTCATTACGGGTACAGCGACAAAACCGGTGAACTCTCTGCATACAGGTTTGATCTTCTTGGTTCCGGCTCTTTTGAAGTCCCGGTTGTTTTTCCTTCGCAAAACCGGCATTGTCTATACGACTTTCAATCTTATCTGGCTCCTCTTTTGGGTGACCCCAACAAGATGTACGTTGTTGACGTTGGTTTTGAACGTCCTCAACCTACTTGCGACTGTGTCCGTATTCGCGAAAATCGTCGCATTGTTCACGCGCGGCTAGTGGAGTTACCTACAACCCTGTGTGATGATGCCGTGTACCTCAAACCAATTGGCAAGACCACGCGATTTCGCCATAGGGACATAGACGCCATCTCTACCGACATTTTCGTCATGTATGTCCTCTAATTGCTCCTCCTATTCTTTTGTCTTTTGTCACTTGTGTGTCTGTCATTAAGTTATTAGTTTTGCTCTTATTTGATAGAGAACCCCATTCAACTTTACCATTTTATTATTTGATAGAGAACCCCATGTTCACTTAATTAGCTTATTAGACGAATCCATATACAGTGATGTTACCCTTAGTTGCTCTGTCTACTTTGTTTTTGATAAATCTAATTGATGAGAATGCTAGCACAAATCCTGCATTTTACCTAGACTGTGGGGAATTGCCGAATTACTTAGATTATGGGGATGATTACGAGTAAAATCGCACATTGTGCAAGACCGAATGCCCACTCCATAGCTCAAGGATTTTTGGAGCTGGTTTTTTATGTTGTTGTTGTGTTGCAGATTTGATAATCTGAACAATGGTTGAAATTTGAATTCAGGTTTGAGGAATCTGGACAGCTGATCAGATATCAGCTTAAAATATGCTACTAGTTAGTACTAGTGTACTACTATGAATATTTATTAGTTATAAGTCTCGTGCATGTTGCTTGCCCCTTAGCTAACATATATTCTAAGAGATAAGGTCAGCTGCTTGTAGCAGAACGAGGCAACGACTGGTGAATTTTGAACTCGAGTTATGAATGCCACTCAGACGTGAAAAATAAGGGGTTCAAATTTGTACATAAGACATTTTAGTATACATGATGGTCAATTTTATCTTTGTCAACATGATAAATGATCTTCTTTCATAATAGTCATACGACATGTACAATGGATGGCTTAGCTAGTTGACATCCGCAATTCGGCAATTCCCCCCAGTCTAGGAAAATGAGCACAAATCCTGCATTTTGATCTCCACAGGCTTGAAAGTGTTTGGTACAATCTAATTAGCTTATTAGACATCGGTGTCACCCTTAGTTGCCCTGTGTCTACTTTGTTTCCTTGATCTTACAAGCGTCTAAGTACAAGCTTGTAAATGTGTTGGCCGGTATTCTCGGCGATCCATCTATCCCCTTCCTTTCACCGTCCTTGTTCTTGTTTGTTCTCTTGCCATTTGTATCGTCGGTTTACATTATTTCTTGGTTTCCTTGATCTCGCTTGAGTGCTTCCTAGTGACTTTGTTTTTGGTTTCGATGGTCGAGATGGCAGATGCATTCTGATGTATTCATTGAACATGACAAGCAAACACCACTAAAAGAAGCTCCCTGACTTAATTTAATTTGTCTATGATTGCGCAGGTCGAGTTAGATTATGGTGGCAGAGTAGGCAGAGTGGCAGGAGTACCAAGTCAATGTTGTAATACTGGTTTCTTTCTTCTCCTTTTGTATCTATTTATCGTTAATCAAATACTATTTATGCTACTATCCCAAGAGGAGGAGGATCCAGTAATGGTGGTGTGACGCCCCTGCTCTTTTTATAAATGTTTTGGATGGCAGTTGAATCACTTGAATGTGTATTATATGAAAACATTAGCGGGTGACGCGTCTTGTTCTAAACAATACTTGGACATGTTATCCTCTGTGTTGTGTTTTGCCCCTGGTTCAGTTGTAGTAAAGTGTTTAACGATAGAGTAATGGGCTGTGAGATAGGGTACTCTGTGTATCCATATTGGCGTTGTTGAGGTAGGCTTGGGACATTCTTATGGGTTGTGCACTTATGCGCTGCTATATATTTATGTTACTTTGACACTCCATATACATGCCCAAGACACTCCATTTAGGCAAAAAAAAAAAAAAATCGTAGGTTTTCCTCCTTAAAACAGCCGCGTGTCCGACACTTTCAAACGTGTCTGAGGTAATATAGGCTGCTACACATTGATCTTGATGATACGGGTATTGTATTGTTGAGATTGGTGTTTGATATGGCCAAATGGGCCCAGGATCCAGTTATAAGCACCTTCCCTCTCGCACTTGGTCTTACCAATGTGGGCTTGGGGTAAGGTAGAGTGCATGTGTCGTGATCGGTGTTTTATATCCATATCTCAATCAGATTCTGTTACCTAATTATTCACAGCAAGTCTTTTTTTTTTTTTGACGGGAAATAAAATCTCATTGATAAATCGTCAAACGGCATCACAGCGAGTCTTCTATTGCGAGAGATGTGGTAATAGACTGATGGCTTTGATAAGAGAGCATCTTTATCACAAGTCACAACAAGACATTATGGGTGTGTTCGGCGGAACTTTTTTCCGTAGTTGTAGACTTATAGTGGTTTGATTTGCTCAATACATAATCTGTCAAAATAAGACCCCTTCTGTGTGTTTTCTCAACTTCGGTCGAGCGTTGGTTGGGGTAACATGTCATGGAAAAACTTCAAGTGAATTTCTCGTGGATTAAATGAGCATTTTGGTTGACTTCACCAGGGAATTAAATGATGAGTTATGCCAATTATTTTAGTTAACTTCTTATTTCTCGGGTCACGAGGTACGAAATCCACAATAATAATGAGCAGTGAGGTTTATTCATCACCTAACAATTTTGTTACCCTTTTTTCTTTTCGTCGTCCGTATTTTTCAGCGAGTTCTACAATTAACTTATCCAAAGTCATAGCCGGCTGAGATGAATTATCATAGTTTTTGGTACGAATTCTGTCACATCGGTCAAAAAAAGTCCGATATTGGACTCCGTTTGTGAATTAGATTAACCTTTGTAAGGTAAATGAGATTATCACCCACACGAACAAATGGAAACCACGATCAAAACAAGAAAAAAAACATCACACCCACGCCAATTAATGTAGCTTATGTTAAGGTTAAAATTCACAATGTTGGTTATGCTCCAAAAAGTAGTCAAATGAGTTATTTGTACGTTCCTAACTTTAGTTAGTGAACCTACGCGTTCTATCCCATTCCTAATATTTTGAACTGGGTCCGTATATAAATGGATGGACCTTATTATTCTACGAAAGAGCTCATATTTCCCAGTTTTTAATTGAGGAACTCGAGATAAGAACGACCATTACATTTGCTCTAACTCGTTTTCGATCAAGTAATTCATGAACTTTATTACTTTACCATTTCTACAGTTAAATCATTCAACTAGAGTTTTAAATGACACATTCTGAAGACGATTCATAACAAGTCGATATTCCAACCACCAAAAATTCAAAAAGTGAAGATCATGCAGTTAATTGACGGACACAAGACGGTAATTTATCAAGTACCATATACGGAGTAGTAACCGATACGTAACTGAAGAGTAAATGCAACAATAATAAAAGGGGCCACCCACTATTATCAGTGATCATCAGTTCATCACACACGAATTCACCAAGTTATACACAAACAGCATCATGCAGAGTACCCTTTCCCTGACTTCCCCTTCACACTTTCACCAATTTAGCAAGTCTTTCTATTTTTAGCAACTCTCTCCCCACACTTTCCCACCCATCTTTCTCCCTCTCTCTCTCCTATCTCACACACCCAATAAACAAACAAACTGACATAATTTAATCAAAATTTCCCAGAAGTAGAGAATTGAGGAGAGAGAAAAATCAAAAAAAAAAAAAAAATGGCGAGGGGAAAAATACAGATAAAAAAGATAGAGAATTTGACAAACAGGCAGGTGACATATTCAAAGAGGAGAAATGGGTTGTTTAAGAAGGCTAATGAGCTTACTGTTCTTTGTGATGCTACTGTTTCTATTATTATGTTGTCTAGCAATCTTAAGCTTCACGAATTCCTCAGCCCCGGCAGTAATCTCACGTATGTTTATGTTTTTATTTTGTTGTAACGTATGTTTGACGGTTTTATATATGAAGATTTATGTTAACCGACCCGAACTCGACTTAATTTTGAGTTGTTGGTTGTTTGGTTACAGGACTAAAGAGGTGTATGATAGATATCAGAAGGCTATGGGAGTTGATATATGGGTCACTCATGAGAAGGTTTTTTCTTTTGGCCTTGATTTTATAATTTTTTTAGTAATTTCATGTTCTTTTTATGTTTTTTGTGCTGATTAAGATGCGATGTTTTTTAATGGAAGATAATATTATTGTTCTCTGCTGAATTTGTAGTTCAAAATGTTTATTAATTGAAGAACTAGGTTAAGTAAAGTTTATATAGGGTTTGGGATTTTGGGTCAAAATTAGTTGTAGCCGAAGAGTAGGGTGTTAATTAATCTCAATTCTTGGGTATATGGTGTTTGATTTGATGAGACTAATCAATTTTTCGGTTCTTAATCTGAAATTAGGGCTAGTAGAATGATGCCTCTTTGTTTGGGAATGACTTGTTGTGAATGTTATGATCATTAGAAAGATGCCTCATTGTTTGGGGGTAATGTGAAACCCAATATTATGAGGAGAGGCGTAGCAATTTGTGATATTATTCGCGTTTTGGTGGTCGTTATCTGCTATTTATAGGTGTTGATCATATGATGCATAGCAAGACATTTGGTAATCACGAGGGTTTGTCGTCCTTTGTGTTCTCTGGCTTTTGAAATTTGCCAGTGTAGTATGGTACAAGTTAGTCTAATTCGCGTTGTAACTCAGAAGTCTTGGGAACGGGGTTTGAGGATATATATATATATATGATGCCTTGAGTTCTTACTCTGATGTTAGAGCTATTATTGGCAAGGTGCCTCATGGCCCGGGGAAATCTGACTCCTAACATTATGAAGAGAGGCATGGATTACAGAAGATTTCTGTCTTATTCGTGTTTTGGTGGTTTTTGATTGCGATTTTAGTTGGTGTTAATTATAAGGTGCTTAGCAAGAATGCTGAAACCATGGTTGATTGGTATGTCTTGAATAAGTGATGATTCAATGACCCGGAAATATATGTGTTGTATTAAGGTCTATGAGAGATGCAATTTTCACTTCAGGTTGTGGTATGTGCAGAAAATGCAAGAGGACTTGCAGAAATTGAATGAGATAAACAGGGCGCTACAAACAGAAATCAGGTGAGAAACATTCTTGGTAATTGGTAGCGTGACGCTTATGCTTGATTCTTTAGAGCATTGACGTTTACTTTGGTTGCGTTGATTTGGATGGAATGGACAATTGCTGCTAGGAGAAGGATGGGTGATTGTTTGGAGGATCTGAAGTATGGTGATTTGGTCTGTCTTGAGCAAGAAATGCAGAATGCTGTAACAGTCATTCGTGAACGCAAGGTTCTAATCTTCCTTCAGTTAGCATATATTGTGTGCATCTTTTCGACCATGTTTCCGTTTTTCATTCACAATGTGGTAATCAATCTCTATAGTCTGTTCTATTTTACCCGAATCACTTTTTTTTTTTTTTTTTTTTTTTTGGGACAAGAAGATCCCTTGACATCTAAAAGACTAAACCTGATGATTTATAGAGATAATTGATTGTGGGCTTGAAGTCTGTCATACTCCCTTAGGAACTGGAAATGGAAATGTCAGAATAGGCGCAAATTTCTGCATTAGAAAGGATGAGTGGCTATCAAATCCTTACACTTTGCAATGATCTAGTCAGTGACGGTGTAAAATCTCGTGTAGCTGTCAGATACATGTCAAATTTCCACATTGGAGAAAGAGGAGAGTGAGAGCTGATCACTTAATAAACCCCAAGGACTCCCTCCTCCCATTGGGAATTGTCTAATTGACTATGAGATGAACCTCAATTTGGGTTTATGGAGTGGAGTCTCTCCCGGCCTAGTAGGTATGGGTCGGGCTCTTTTGTGGAATTTCACAATCTAAAGTGTGTTGAGGATTGCTGGGGGTGTGTGTGAAAATGTGCATAACATAAAAAAAAAAAAAAAAAAAACTTAGCTGCACCAATACGAGAAGATGTGAAAACATGCTTGTAACACCAGGCAAAAGCATACTATGATTCCCTGCTTTCACTGGTTCCTTTGATTATGAAGTGACGTGACTACCATGATAGCTCATCATGTAAACATTGCTGTTATGGTACGTATGGTCCTTCATCTTAGGTCTGTTTGTCGGTACAATTTCACTAGGATAGGAAGTAGGGATGACTGATCACTGATGAATGACTGACAGGAAGCCTGTCACTAGTAACAATTTTAGTTGATATATTGGGGCTACATTTTTGTTGGAATTGATATGAAACTTGATTGTTATTTTTTTCCTTGAAATCTTGCTTCTTCAATTGTTCATTGAATTGTTGTGCTTGATTACATTTGCATAATGCTCTATTTATAGAGCTTCTTAAGTCGGCTAACTTGGCATAACCGATATTCTACACATTTGTGGAATTTTCTAGATTATACAATTATTTTCTAATTGCTAGCTTAATCTTGAACTTTGTGGACTAATCTAGATTTTTCTAGATTACTTCCAACAATTTTCGTTGACTCAAGTTTGGGCAGCTTGCCCTAAATTATAATATCTCCAGATCCAAACTGAGAGTTCTTGTCACTGTCAGTGAGTAGCTAGGCTGCTAGGATCTCTCCCCCTTTCCTCTTTTTTTTTTTTTGGGTGTGTGTGTGTGAGTCGCAGAGGTATCAATGTCTAAAGATACTGTGTATGATCGGTGTGAAGTCAGTGTGCTGGATAACATATGCTGTGATTTTCTGTAAACGTGATTGCTAGACTAGTTTCCAAATCCAAACTGAGAGTTTTTGTTAGTCATTGTGGTATTGGTATGCTTTCAGTTTGGTGCAGAGAGTAGCTAAGATCTCTCCACTTTTTTTTTTTTTTTTTTATTTTTTTTTGTTTTGGGGGGGGGGGGGGGGGGTAGGTATCAACATCGAAAGGTACTTGTATATGATCAGTGTGTGAACTTAGAGTGCTGGATAAGATATACTCTGTAAACATGATTGCTAAACTAGTTTTGCAATCCTGATATTGTTGGACAGTTTAAGAGGATGGAAAATCAGATTGACACTACCAAGAAGAAGGTTAGCTTTGTGATTTACCTTTCATGTTGAAGTTACTTGGTTCATGCTATAGTTACTGTATGCCTATGTCCGTGGCTGTGTATAAGCATAACCCGGGGCATCTTGTTTTGCTTTCATTCTGTCTTAGGTGCGAAATGGTCATGAAGTTCACAAGAGTCTTCTTCAAGAATTTGTAAGCAACTTTACACTCCATTTTTCTTAGTCAATTGTAGATAACGGTATAACCTCTTTGTTCTGCCATCACGGATGCAATGCACTGTTCCAGCAATTGCATTCGCGATGGCAATGGTATTTAGTCTATACAGCAAGATTTAACTCAGAAAGTTCCACTCCGATTTTGTCAAACATGAAAACAAGATTACTTGTTTTGTGCATACCAATCTTGTTTTACTAATTCGTGCAGCAATACTTCAATGCTGCTTGGTAGGAAATTCCCAAAGAAGAGCCACACTACGGACTAGTTGATAATGGAGACTACAACAATGTGCTGGGTAACCTGGGTTATAATGATGCCTCTCGAGTGCTCGCTCTGCGACTGCAACCATGTCAACCTAACCTTCATGCTGGTGCTGCAGGATCAGGATCATGCGTCACAACAACTTATGCATTGCTTTGAGTACCCATGAACTTATCTTTCTCTAGGACTTTATCTCGCATAGTTTGCGCGTTTGTAATAGATCACGAAACTAGAGTGTCGCTTAGCTTGTGCTATGAAATTTCTATTGAAAAAAAAAAAGCAACCTATGTAAAATCTGATGAAATTCTCTGCTGAATCTATGCAAGTGACGTTATGTTTGGTTCAGAAATTGTGTACATATATTGGCAATTTGGCATATCCCTAGTTACCGGCAGGATAAAAATGTCAAGGCGACGAATGTTTTTCGCTTGTCCGGTGACACCGGTGTTACTACTAATCAAACAAAATAAAGCAGATCCAACAAAGAAATCTTTTACCAACATTTTTTTTAACCCAAAGTTTGGAATACAGGGCTCATTTGGTTCACTTTTGGAATTATTAGTTGTCAATTTTCATTCTTGGTACGTGTACTATAATTCGGTCTCATGTTTAGCAACTTCTTAGATTAACGTTATTATGATCCAATTCTAACACCGAATCCCAATATCCCATCATGCACATTGCAATCAAAATAAAATTTGGTTAAATTGTCTTTAAAGTAGACAAAACGAGACAAATATGCATGTAACTTCTAAGACAACAACATCTTTACCCCAATGCCCTAAAGGCTCCCGTCATAAGGCGGAATAAGGAGGGGTCGGATGCACGCAAGTCTTACCCCTATGTAACTTCTAAGACATGTACAAAAAATTACTCTGCGTATAAGACTCTCGAGTAATTAGTCATCTATCAAGTGTTTGTTGTAATTTCTTGAGCATCGACACTCCCAAGACTTGATAATACTCGTAGTTTGAATAAATCGCACAAAACCATTTTTACCCAATATTTTTTCTGATATAAAAAAATGAAAATAAAAAATATGGGAATCTTGGAGCAACACCAACACGAGTGGAACACGTGGGCCCCAATTTTTCAGCGTAGAAAATCCCAAGATACGCGAAAAATCGGTTAATTTTCCAAAAGAAAAGGAATCTTATATATTCGCACTTACCAAAAAACTAAAGCCCGCGAAAACCACTCTCGCTAAGAAAAAGCAAGGAGAGGGAGAGAGAGAGGAGAGAGAGGAAAATCAAGGCCGAGCAACCATGGGGGCGCTTGCTACACCCACTCCGTGGCTTCCTCAAGACGACATCTTACTCAAGAACTCCGTCGAGGTGAAATTACTATTCTATCCTTCGCCCCCTCTCTTTTCACTTCTTTAATTTTCTAATTAATCTTTTTTTTTTTTTTTGAATTTGAGTTGTTTGTTGTTTAATTTATTAATTATTGGATTGTTTGTTTAATATTGTTGATTGAAATATATATTTTTTTAATTTGATTATATTGTGTTCTATTTGTTTGATTTAATTCGAATTTTCTTGATTGAATATTTTGATTTGATGTTGTTTTTAGTGTAACAGAGTATTGAGTTGTGGTTTTTACTATATGAATTTGTTGAGGTTTAATTAGGTTTTTAGGGTTAGGGTTTAGTATTTGTGAATTAAGTGCGAATTTATTTCATACTCTCGGTACTGTAGCAATTAGATGAAATTGGTGGTTATTGAAATATCTTAGGTGTAATTATTAGGTTAATTGATGTTAGTAGAATAGTAGCAGTGAAGTGCTAATGATTTGTTGTAGTTACGATTGTCGAAAAGGCGAAAAACCGAGTATATTGGTAGTGTTTGAGTGTTGCGTGATTAGGATTGTTTTAGGTGTTGTCAGTTGGAAACTTGGAATTAGGAGGTACAATGGATAGGGAAATGAGTCAAATGACAATGATTTGTTGCATTTTGTTAGCCGAACTTTGGCCGAGTTTTGACTTACATGGTTACACTCCATGGAATCATGGATGTTTGGTGTTGATAGGGTGGTGCATCTTTAGAATCACTTGCTAGGGGTGCAGTTGAGTTTTCTCGGAAATTTACGTTGAAGGAGTTGCAAGATAGGTGGCAATCTCTGCTCTATGATCCTGCTGTATCTGCACAAGCTTGTGCGAGAATGGCTGAGTATGAACTATCTGCTGTTTCATCAAAGGCCAAAAAGGCTGACATTCCCAAAGGGAGTATGTTAGGTGATGGAAAGCGAAAAACTGAGAGTGTTCGTAGCTGCTACCGTGCCCTGAGAAAAAGAGTTTGCAGTGAGCCACCTTTGCAGGGTGATTACAGTTTTCTAATGGATGATCCTCTTTTAGATGAAGCTGCAGGTATTGGTGTGGATGGTGTGATGATTGAACATTCGTTAGAAAGTAATTTTGGTATGAGAGGTGTTAATTTTGATGGTATGTATAATCCCTTTGGGTCCGAGTTTGTTGGACAGCACAGCACGTTTGAAGTTCCAATTGACCAAAGTATTGTATTTAGTGAGCAAATTTCCCATGGGCTTGAGAACTGCAATGTGATTGCGGAAATGTGTTACGAAGAAGAGATCTGTGATCAGAACATATTTGAACTGAATATTGACACAAAACCAATGTGTAATGGCACAGACACAATCCCTGATTACGGAACTACATATGGCCAGTTGAGGTATTCATCTTCTATGCCTGACATGCCTGCTTGGAAAACAATGGACAGTATGTTTCTTTCAGATACACCAGATGATGTTGCCATGACAGTAAATCATGTGCAGACGGTAGGGCGATTGGGCATTATTGACAATCATGATGCTGGTGAAGGAACATCTGAAAGTGGTGCTATTCACTTACAGTCGGTGCTGGCCAATCCCATGTCATTTGATGACCTGAAAAATCCTACAGGCTGCGCAGCTGGGCCGCTTCCTGACATATCAGATAATCCTATGCTGTTTGATGATAGCGACGACATATTTCTAGATGACTTGAATGATTACCTATTGGCAACACTTGACTATGCTGCTGATGATGAAATGGTAGTTTTGCCTGGAATGGAAGAACCGGCAGCCACTGGCAATTTTGCAAATCCAACATTATTGTGCTCAGTAACTTACGATTCTCGGTTTCCAGAATATTGCAATGGTGTTATTTGTTGCGTTTTGAACACTGAGGATCCAGAAATCCCATCCAATGATGATATTATCTTTCCAAGTAAACAGCCAGCATCTGGTAATAGAAAAAGTCAGAATAAGGCAACTGTTCCATCATCATGTGGCATGGGCAACACAGTCGCTCAAGTGATGGAAAAGGGCTGTACCACAACGAAGAACGAGACGGAACTATTGAAGAAGTCACAATCAACACCAAATTTGGTTCTGGGAGTAAAGAATGTGGTTAATTCGTGTGGGGTCCAAATTGAGACACCGAGGGGGGAGACCTGTAATGGCTCTAGGATTCTCACTACAGGGTGTGGAGGTCTACATCCAAGTAGTTCAGCAGTTAAAAAAGAACATCCAGACTTGCCTGCCTATGATATTGCTAAGAAATCAAGTCACGTTGCGCAGTCAGCTGATGTACAGATGAATGGGGGATGGATGAATGAGGAAGCTCAGCAAAGGCAATCTGCACTGAACTTTGTAGATCCTGTGCTAGAAGAGGGGGAACTTGTATCATCTGAATGCGAAGAGCAGTATTCTGATAGTGATGCTGACATTCCTTCTTTCTCTGATGTTGAATCAATGGTACTAAAGTTTCTGGTACTTCTAAGTGCTACTGCTACAAAACCCTTCAGCAATTTCTTTCCTGATCACTTAATATTCTGTGTCAGGTACTTGGGATGGACTTGTGTCCGGTAGATCAGGATGCCTTCTATGCCACAAAAGGTACTTATCTATTTGCTTTAGTCTCTTGCTTCTCCTGTTGGTCTCCTTTCCTTTAGTTTGCTTTTACTCTTGTCCTTTCCAAATAACCAGCAGTCTGTAATGTATTTTCTAGTAGTAAATTGGTATTTGACATCTGATTCACCCGATATATCGTACATGGTTGGTTAAAATTGCTGGTTGATTATTTGCAGTTGCAAAACACCAGGAAGAAGGTGCTATGAAGAAAATCATAAGGTTGGAGCAGAATGCTCATGCACATATGCAAAGAGACATGGCATCTCATGGTGCTTTTGCGGTTCTATCTGGGATGCGTTCAAGACACTATATCAAGAAACCAGAGGTACTCTTAATGTGCAGTTTCTGGTAGTCGTTCTTCTTGCTGCCTCCGTATCTGTTTGACTTTTGTGATCGGCCTCTCAACCTTTTTGAACTGCTCAGGTTTTGCTTGGGCGAGCAACAGATGGTGTCAATGTTGACATTGACCTAACAGGAGAAGGACACGCGAAAAAGATATCTAGGCGGCAGGTGAGATTATTGACTTTCATTTCTTTGATTCATTACTCATGGTTTGCTACCAAAGCTGCAGTGAGTCATTCTCCTCACCCTTGGATCTTTTGTTCCATGTCCAGGCATCTATAACGATGAACAGAAACGGAAGTTTTAGCTTAAAGAACATGGGAAGATGGCCTATCCATGTAAATAGTGAGGAACTATTACCTGGGAAAAGCCTTGATCTGTACCCGGATTGCTTGATTGACGTAAGTGACTGCACTCCACATAATGCATTCATTTTAGAGCTTCCAAATGCTTTACAATCATGCACTCATGAAATGTATCCTCTCATCGAGACTTTAGTTAGATTACTTCTTAGACCTGGTTTTCACGACCCTAGACTCATGCAAGTTAATATGCCGAGGAATGTTGTATGTTCTCAGTTGGAATCTTGCTGCCTCTTTCCTTCTCCGATTTCATGAAGTTGTGTGTGTCTGTGTGTGCTTTTGCACTTCTCATTTATGCTTTCAGCAGTTCAGTAGTAGCAGGCTCAGGTTGCAAAAACTTAAACTTGGCTTTTAAAGCAGCTCTTTTTTCGGTTTTGCAGATCAGAGGGATGCACTTTATATTCAATGTAAATCAGCCACGAGTGAAGCTATATCTGGATAACAATGTTTTCCGATGATAGCTGAACTTGAACGAATTGGAGAAATTCCAAAGAAGTGCTCGTTTCAGTTGCGCTCTGTTGATATCTTTGCTTTGGTCCTAGGTAATTGTATTTAACTGCGACTTACTGGAAATAGGTTATGTTTTGTTAATTGCTGTATGCTTGTAAATAGAATGGTATAGATCTTAGAAGGTCGTCACTAACTCATTATTTCATTCATTCTATAACCTACTTTCTTGAGATTCATATATCTTACTCCATCCATCAATTGGGTGCGTTGTGTGATCTATTGAATCTTATCCAAAAAAAAAGTTATGTTTGTCCTTCGTAATCAGTAGCAAGGCAAGGTGCAGAGGTTTGGTTATATGAGGTTAACTTCCTTCAAGATTTTGTGGTAGAGCCATGGGTAATATGATTTTCTGTCTGGAAGAGGGAAACCATAGGGGAGATCGACTTTGTGACCGATACAGCCACACAACTTGCTGAAATATTTTCTTAGTTGGATGTTCATGAGGTCTTATTATGGGATGCCTTCCTTGTCATGTTCCCGTTTTTCGGTTTGAGGTTTATTGAAAACACATCTATATATTATTGCAAGGAAAAGTTTGTGTACGTCCGATATCTCTCACCCCACTCAGATGGGGGCATCGAGTTAATGATAATGAGTATCCTATTTACCCAATCTACAACTTCAAATTTACCCAATTAAGAATAAAAAACCCTCAATGTTACCCTTACATTAACTAAGCTGTAAAAGCACTTAATAGATTGTTCTTGGGCATGTAAATCCTTATAAATGTCAATGTATCACATCTATAAGCCATATTCAGATTTCTCAATCCCAATGACATAGCGTCATTAAAAATTCGTAGCAAAAGTCATGGTTCACTCACTACTGCCTGCATTACCGACCAGTGCAGGTTCAGCTTTTACTATATATTTCTGAAGCTGTAAAGCAAGGTCCTAGAACACTTAAATAAAGTTTAGTTATATATTATTTACTTAATAATCTTCTGTCAGATTAATTTGTACGGCTCAACTACCTGATCTTCCTCTCCCTTGCACTGCATTTCTCAAGTAGCTAGCATAACTAACTGTGAAACTGTCCACTTTATATTTTGGATCCCAAAACGAACGAAAACCCGAAAATGGGCCGATTTTTTTCATTGAGTACTGCCTTCTTTTATTTCTTCTACCTGATATGTCTGATTGTTGTAGATGCAGCAACGCATCCTGGAGACATTGAAGCGTTGAAGAGTCTGAAACAAGGACTCGAACCGACGTCTGTTACTTTTGGGTCATGTCTCAGTTCCTGGGATTTCTCAGTGGATCCTTGTGCTAACCTCTTTGGTGAACACTTCACCTGTGGATTGAGGTGTGACTTCAGTCTTTCCGGACTCAGACGAGTCACTGAGATCACCCTTGACTCAGCTGGCTACTCAGGTTCGCTCACATCCACCACCTTCAACCTCCCTTACCTCCACACCCTCGACCTCTCCGGGAATGTGATCTCTGGAGCACTCCCTGAGTCGCTTTCCCGATTGACCCGCCTTCGCCACCTCAGTCTTTCGAAGAACTCGTTTTCGTCACCTATACCTTACTCCCTTGGTTCTCTGCCTTACCTAGAAGAGCTTTACTTAGATTTCAACCATTTTTGTGGGTCTATTCCTCCAAGTTTGAACAAGTTGAGTCATTTAAAAAGACTAGAAATTCAGCAAAATTATCTGTCTGGTGAATTTCCTTATCTGGGTTCTCTGAAAAACCTGTATTCTTTAGATGTTAGTGATAATAACATCACTTCTCTCGGTTCGAACCCGCTTTCTCTTCCTGTTTCCCTCATTTCTTTCTCTATGAGGAACAACAATTTGGAAGGGCAAATGCCCAGAAAGTTTCTCCACATGCAATCTTTGGAAGTGTTGGATCTTAGTTACAACCAACTGTCAGGTTCTATCACAGGTGAGATTTTTCAGCATCCATCACTCCAGCAGCTCAGTCTCTGTCATAACCGTTTCTTGGCCATCGAAAGGCCGAGCTCTGGTGGCGTGAATAGTGGGGAAAGGATGGTGGCAATTGATCTCAGCTACAATGAGATTGATGGCTTGTTACCGAAGTTTCTGGCTGATTTCCCAAATCTCTCTGCACTGTCATTAGAACATAACAGGTTCACTGGTATGATACCATCTGGTTATGCAATCAAGGTAGCAACGGCGTCGTTTCAGAGGTTGTTGCTTGGCGGGAACTACTTGTTTGGGCCGATACCGGGTCCTCTGAAAAGGGTCAAGCCCGGTTCTGTGAATGTGAGCTTGGTGGATAATTGCTTGCTTGCATGTCCTACTTTATACTTCTTCTGTCAGGGTGGGGAACAGAAGTCGCTCCCTCAATGCAAAAGCTTAAGGCATACGATTCCTTAGGTACTAAGACGGAGTACTATCTAGCCACATTCTGATTGAGGTGCTTAGGTTTTTTTTTTTTTTTTTTTTTTTTCTTTTTTTCTGTTTTTTTTTTTGTTTAACGGGGGATGTCTATTAAATCGATAGCCGCCAAAACCAAAATGGACTTGGTTTCCTTAGAACGAACCATGCATCATATTATATGATCGAAGATCATAGTCATGGAAATAGTGGTTAAATTCCCGCTTCTCTATAGTAAGGTAGAGGTTTGGGAATGAAGGTTGCTAGCTAGAAGAATAGAAGTGTACCATGTTACGATGTTACTATAAATTTGTAGTTGGCTCCCAACTAAGAAATTGAGGAGTTTTATATCTTTGTTGGTTACTATTAGTGGTGAATGATTTCAAAGTCGAGGAAAAATTGTGGAGTTACATTTACAATTTACGTTTTAAGCATTTTCACTTATTGCTCGTTTAAATACTCACTAAAGAGCATATGAAGTTGCGATTCCTATGGAAATACAAACCTTATGGTGTGTACTAGTTGCGAAAGAGTGGGACACTATGGACTTATGGAGTGGACCGTTATTGTTTTCCAAGGCAAAGATCTTACTTCATTGCGTACTGCAGCAATTTGATTGCTTGCATGTGCAAACTTTTGACAAGTGCTTTGCCTGAACATTCAATGTGATTTTCTTAATGGGAACTTTAATCCTCCAATAAATTGTTGTCCGACTTAATAAGGGGCCGATCAAAGCTCCGATAGTCTTATGTTTCTTGTTACATTTACAACTCTTGATCAAGTTCAAATTTAGATCCAAACTCAAGCTTAATACCGCGAATACTCCAACTTATACGACATCAGATGAATTACTCCTAACGGAATCTAACTTCCTTCCCTGACCCAAGTTTCAGATTCTTACGATCAACTCGTTCTTTTATCAGCTCGGCTCAATTTCACACACTCAGGCATCCAAGTCAGGCACATTCTTCAACAGAGCTAAAACTTGGTTCAGCTACACGGTTTAATACTAGTCGAGACTGGTGTGTCCACGGTTTGATGATAATGTTCTATACTAGTACTCTACCCCGAATCCCCGATATCAAACCGTGGACACACCACTCTCTAACCTGGGCTCTATTTGGTCAACCCATCGGCCCATTAATTAAACACGACATAATCAACACCTTCACTTTCCCTCTGTTCTCTATTAAACTGGTTTTGCTTCGTTTCTGCTCGCACTACCGCCACCGTACCGTCACCGCCGTTTCGCCTCCGCCGCCGCCACCGCCACCGCCTAGTAAGGTATTTCCCCCCTGTTAATTTTATTTCCGTACTTATTTGAAACCCTAAATCGATTTGGGGAAAATTGGATTTTTTGACCTAAAATTGATTTCGGAAGAATGTGCTATTTACAGTGTTTTTAGTAATCAACTTGTTAATAAAGTTGTGTGGAAACTAAAAATGACTTAATTTTTCTGCAGAAACAAGCAGCGGTAGCACTTGTTGCTGTGTTTCGCAATGGCGGTAAGTATCGAGTTAATTTTAGTAGCGTAAATTTGACTCATTCATTATTCTCATATTCCTTGTTGTTGGCAAGCAATGTAAGAATTTGATTGTCTTGTGGTATTGAGTTGGCAAATTGTTGGGTTAGTTGTGAAATTTTGTCCCGTTCCACTGCTATTGTAATTGTAATGTGTATCTTGTGTTTTAATTCATTGTAAATAGTGTTATTTGAGGACCAAATTGTTCTGTAACTGCGTGCATCAGCTTGCAATATATATCGATGAACGGAGTAATAGTTAGTGGAGTATTATTGTATTAACGCTGTCCATCAGCTTCTTTGTGGGAAGCGAGTAGTGTATTGTATAGTGTATAATGTATAATGTGTAGTGGGAGTTCTTTACGTTGTGAGACAGTTTGGTCCATATCCGTTGTTCCTTGTTCTACACTCTTTACTTGGTGTAGCTTGTTATATGGGTCGTGAGTTGGAACTTAGTTTCCGCCTGGGTATGTGTCCATCTGTTCTTGAATAGCTTCTTTTAAAAGGGCTTCTGCTTCGTTCTTATTAAGAGGGGGAAGGGTTAAGGATTTACCTGGTGTGAGATATCACATTGGTCAAGGAACCCTAGATGCTTCGTATCAGTTTTGAGTGAATGGAGATTCGAAAATAGTCTCTCAGTGCAATACATCTTGTGTGTTGTAATTGTATCATTTACATTCGTATGATCATAACTCGTGATAACCCTCACTAGGTTGTAAACTTGTAGATCTGCCATTGACTAGTTGTGGAGACGAGGGATCTATAGAGAGTTTCTTTCAGTGTTTAATGCTTGAATTCCTCTCCCTTGTGCAGACTGTACCAGTTAACCCAAAGCCTTTCTTGAACAACTTGACTGGAAAGCAAGTTATTGTTAAGCTGAAGTGGGGAATGGAGTACAAAGGTAAATCTCCTAATTTCGTCATTTAAAATCTCAGATGCTGTTTCCACTTGTTCATTTTATTATGTTTTCACAAGTCTTGATAATCCACTCTTTGTCTATGAATGTGTGCAGGTTACCTTGTCTCTGTGGATGGGTACATGAACCTACAGGTGTGTACTGATGTCATCGAGCTTGTGTGAATGTTTTTCATTCAAACCAACCTCTCTGAAAGCAGGCGTTGTCGGTATTTCTGTTCCATTTACACTCACATTTTTCTAACTAACCCATGCATGCAGCTGGCAGACACTGAGGAGTACATTGAAGGCGAAATGACTGGAAATCTCGGAGAGATACTTATCAGGTTAGTAAAACTTCGTGTTGCCTCTGTCTCTTATTCTTTGTCATCTGTGTTCCTGACTCTTATTTATAAAAACTAGATCGTTCTCATGCAACAAATTGAATTATTTGTTTCCTCTGCTTCCTCTTGCCAATATATCTGTACTTCTGTAGGTGCAACAACGTTCTGTATCTTCGTGGAGTTCCTGAGGATGAGGAGATAGAGGATGCTGAACGCGACTGACACAAGAAAACATACTCTCAACTGTATGGAGTACGTCGGATTGTAAGAACTCTTGGGTAGGACCGTAGGGAAGGATACAGTTATCAGCCATATTCATTTTAGGATTTATGTTGCCCTATGTGCTCCCCTTAATAATCTAGGAGTGCCCGTTTTACTCGACGGGATATATACATGAGTTTCTTTTTTTGCCCCGGATTGACCAAGGATTTTACTCGACGATATATATATATATATATATCTTTTTTTTTTAGATATTATTATTGTGCTACTTTATTATCCTGGCTACATAGAATTATGTTTTATTTGTTATTTTTTTTTTTTTTGGAAAGAGAGTACAAAATTGGTATAGGTGATATAGTAAAGGTAAGTTCAAGTTAAAATGGCAATAATGAAATTTGGAAATAATATAATCTTTTATTTTTTCAATTGCGTTTCTTACTGAAGATGTCACGTGACATGGGGGAGATGGTGTAACTGAAGCCGTTGAACGTGTTCGTTGCTTAAAACACAACTTTTAATACTCCCTACGTCCTCTAATGATTGTTAAAAAATGAAAACGGAAATTTTTAAACAACTTTACATATTTACTTGTGTAATACCTAAGTTATTAATTTTTACCAAAATAAGATAAAAGTGAATGAAATAAGCTAAAAATATGAAAGTGATACAAGTAGTTATGTTAGAAGAAGATATACGTCAAATCATCATGTTGGAGCTAATGCTTAGTGGTTGGTTTTATTATTATACAACAATTAGTACATTGTATTCTTAGTATGGTCCCGATATATGAGAAGTCGAAATGTTTGGAGTAAAAAGAAAATAATATTTTTTTCAAGTTTTAAATTGCTTACCATTTCAGCTACTTTTATCAAAGTGTTGGGATCTTCTAGAGTTGAAAATCAACTCTACCTGGTAGAGTTTGCCTAAAAAAGTAAGAATAGATTTTTTAACAATTTATTTGTGACTTTCAAAATTCTTTTTATTTTATCTTATTAATTGTTTTGGTAAACTCTACCAACTCTACCAAAAATCAATTCTAGAGGATCCTTACCCTTTATCAAACATACCTAAATATGCGCAAGCCCGATGAACTTAATTTGAGCCACGAAGAAATCCACACAAAGGCCCAACACATATCTAAAATCCCCTCTTCCTATAAGCCCGACACAAAAGAAAAGCTTCATCGTCAAGCTTCCAGGTTAGTCGTCTTCTGCGAGTCTGCGACAAGAAGTATCCTTCTATCAGAAAAACACTGTGTCCCCTTCCCTCTCTCCTCTTTCCTCTCTTCTGTCGTCTGGTAACTTCTCGCAGAAGCCATGACCAGTTCCTCTGCTCATTCACGCAAGGTTCCCTTCTCCTCGAAATTCCAATTTCATATCAAATTCAAATTCAAATTCAATTCACAATTTTTTGCTGATAATTATTTAATCTTATTCTTCTTTTTAAATTTCAGGCGTTAAGTAAGATCGCGCAAAATCGTCTTCAAAAAGAATTAGTTGAGTGGCAGCTTAATCCTCCTCCTGGGTTCAAACACAAAGTTACCGATAATCTTCAACGGTTAATTCCAATTTTTCCATTTTCAATTCACTTTTTTTTTTTTGGTTTAATTGTAATAGGGTTTAATTATGATAATAATTACGAAATCCTGCATAAAACACAGATGGGTGATTGAAGTTACGGGTGCACCAGGGACGTTATACACTAACGAAATTTATCAGCTTCAGGTTGATTTTCCTGAGCATTATCCCATGGAAGCGCCTCAGGTATATCATTCCGTGACCAGGGTTCGAAACTCGTCTATATTTTTGTTTATATTGTGTAATTTGATTATATTTGGTCAAAGTTTATTACTTGATTGAATTTTTCGGGGGTGTGAATTGTGATCATAGGTTATATTTGTACCTCCGGCGCCTCCACATCCTCACATTTACAGCAATGGCCATATTTGTTTAGGTATACTCCTTGTTTTCGCGGTTTTTGTTGTTACAATCTTAGAGAACGTTTTATGTTAGCTGACACTAAATCATTTCGGGACTAGGTCTTGGTTGTTGTTTTTGATTTTTCGGGGTTTTTTTTTTTTTTTTATAATCATGTGATCGGTTCCTTGCGCTATTCATTCTCAGTGTGTTTTCTTTGGATTAGATTGGATTGTATTTGAGGGATGACTGACTCTTTTTGTTTTTTGGTGTGTGTGTGAGACCTAGTGTACATGTACTGAGTTTAATTGAGTTTTAGAAGTGCAAATGGAACTTAAAGATTCACCTTTCACAGTCTAATAGCTGATACAGGTTCTCTAAGCAAAGAAGTTTCACGAGCAAGAGATGGTAACTAGCCAAAATGTATCTGAAAACAGTGAAAAATATCGATGACTTTGATCATGAAACGATTTGTTTATCTGTATCCCTTCTTGCCATGCTTCTCAGTTCATTTGGTTACTAGTGATTTAGGTCTGTCAAGTTTGTTTATTGTTGCTTAGCTTTTACTTGGTCGCACTGTGGATCGTAAACTATTGTATTAAATCTTCATTCTCTCGATACACAAGTCTATCTTATTGAGGGCTGATATTGACTGCATCCCACATCCTTAAGTCAAATCAGTGAGTTTCGGTCTTCTATTCACACGGACGGTTTCTATTACAGTCTAGCAACATTTATGTGGCTATATCCACCAGTCCACCACATTTTTTTTTTTTTTGCCCTGTCATGTTTGAACTTCTGATGTATGTAAAGATTGGAGATTAAAACCGTTTTGTAGTTCTTTAAGTGTGTTTCGGTCTGCTGTTCACATAGGAAGTTCCTAATACAGTCTATCAACATCTCTATGGCTATATCTACCAGATCACCACAAAATCTAATATGCTCTTTTTTTTTTTTTACCTTCTCCTGTCCTGTTGTATGTAAAGATGGCGAGTTGGCGACCAAAACTGTTTTGTAGTTCTTTGATTTTGAGAGATGGTCAATCTTCTATCAGGGAATAGTAGTAATGGTAAACATTCCATTACCTGATAAGTGATGACGCATAATCTGTATTGGTATCTCTTACTGGTTCAATTTGCATTGCAAATAAAGGATGCTATCTGCATTCACTCTCTGTAGTCGATGAGTTTTTTAGTCGTTTGATCTTCCAGTGTTTTGGAATTCTGATTCTTTAATGGTTTGGCATTCTGATTCTGAGGATTTAGTTTCACATGATTGGGTTCTAGTTTTTACTCGGTTTGGCCAGTCGCTGTACTGTAGGTTCACTGGGATAATGTCGTCTCCTTTTCTTGTCCTTGTGCAGATATTCTATATGATTCTTGGTCCCCAGCTATGACAGTTAGTTCTATCTGTATCAGTATCCTCTCAATGTTGTCAAGCTCCACTTCAAAGGTTTGTAGATTTACACCCTGAAAGCCTGAACAACCTAGCCCCCACCCCCCATTTTCAGTAGTATCTCGATCTTGTGCGCATTCCCGTTACTCTGATTACTGAAAGTATGTGTTGGTTCTTTTGCAGGAACGCCCTACAGACAACGATCGTTATGTGAAGCACTGTAAAAAATCTCCCAAGGAGACAAGGTGGTGGTTCCATGACGACAAAGTCTAAGAATGCTGCGTCATGTGACTCATATCTGATCCCCCAAAACACTGTTTAGGGAACGGTTGACATTCGGAGGGTTAAGCTTGCTTGGAGGGAATCCCATACTACTCATCCCAACCCGGCATCATCCCCTATCATCGAAGTAAGAAGATGTAAATTGTATCTAGATGATAACTTCCAGCCTCCTCAATTTGACAATGTCGTTGTAAATTGCATACAATTGAATTTGGTTTCGAAGTACAATGAAATAACATTAATTTCTGGACTCTGGTTAAACGCTATCTAAATGTTGCCATGATTTTTCTCTTTTTTTTTTTAAGGGAAATGTTTACCTTTAGCAGTTTCTGGGTTTTACGAGAGATGGGGAGATATGCTTAATTTATGTTGGTACAAAAGTTTTTTAACATGGATCAAATTGCACCGGTGTACATTTAATCCATAGTTAGATTACCGGATAAATAAATGTCTCAAAGTTATCACCGTTTATTTATTTCAATAGCATCTTGCCTTCTCTTTGGTGGCAGTTCAACTATGGTACTCAGTCGGCTGTTGAAACGGATTTGGGTGGGTTTTGTCCCAAATCCATTCATTTTGTTCGATCAATGACGTAAAATTTGTAATTCATCAATAAGTCTTTTGTGACAGTCTCACAGAAAAATAATTGTGAGACTACAACACACTACTTATACGCATCTCGACGTAGCAATATCGTCTCAAGTAAGTTTCGCGTGACCGAGTATATTATTAGTGCGACCTAGTGACCGAGCCATTGATGATTTGATTCCACACCATAAGCGCGGGGTCGAAGTCTTTAGAAGTTGAGTACAAAAGAAGTTTCAACTAGAGAAAGAGATGTCACGCCGACTACCGTGGATGACCGTCTTTCCAACTTCCGCCACCGCATCCCGGTGGCGCGACCGCCTCTCCCCCACCTCTTTCTCGTCTCCTTCTCTCCTTCGTTACCCCAAATACGCCGTCGTTTCATTCTGCTCTCAATCTCATTCTCCGCCACCTGATACTCCGTACACCTTAACCCTTCCAAAACCTTTTAAACAGGTATTTTCTTCTCTCTCTCTCGCTCTCCGTTGACTTAGGTCAGACATGAAGAACTCGCTCTTCGTATTCAAGAAGTTTTTTTTTTTTTTTTTTTTTTTTTTGAGGGTTATTCAAGATGTTTCTTTGAAATGTATAAAATTCGTATTTTATTCAAGATAATTTCTTTAATATGTCTTAAATTCAGTATTTAATCTTCGATATGTATGGTTTTTAGTGTTTAATTTTGTTTCGTAGTAATTAATTTTGGATATACAAGATTTGTGTAGGTTTAATTTTTAGTTTGGGTGGTGGCAGGGGAGTTTGAAGCCGGGGTTATATCTGGTTGGTACTCCAATTGGTAATCTTGAAGATATTACTCTACGGTAATTGATTTTGTTCGCCCTTGTTTCGTTTCGTTTCGATTTTCGGAACATTATAGTAGTTGTTGCTCCTGTATTTTGTGCAATAGAACGAGTAAAATTGGTGATGAATTTCGTAATGAAGTCTATGATTTCATACTGAAGTATGATTTCGTAATGGTACAGAATTTCGTAATGAAGTCTATGATTAGAATTTAGTAATTGGAAATAACAATGTAATTTAGCCATTGAGGGCATTTGTGTATTGGCTTGTAAGAAATTATGGTGCGGATTAGGATTACTTGTTGTTTGGCCTTAGAATGTTGTGTTGAACGTGTTTGCAAGGATGTGTTTTTCGCTTTTTAAACATTTCGCTTGTCCCATTGACATATCGAAATAGAGAAATGGCTATGCAGATTATGATTGTATATGTTGTTGGTCTTTGATCGTTGTAGTGCTCTGCGGGTACTGAAATCAGCCGATGTGATACTTTCTGAGGATACCAGGCACTCGGGAAAGTTGCTTCAGTTTTATGGCATTAAAACGCCCCTTGTAAGTATATTGCTGTGATGGCAAACTTTGGATTCTGTTTCCACACCTAGTTAGCTGACATTCACTTTAATGAGTGCTCTTTTTTTTTTTTTTTTTTGCATCTAGATGAGCTACCACAAATTTAACGAGTGTCAGAGAGAAATGGCAGTTTTGAAACGGTTGCAACAGGGTGAAATCGTGGCCTTGATCAGTGATGCTGGGATGCCTGGCATTAGTGACCCTGGATCAGAATTGGTTAGTCTTTGAACTTAGGACTGCTCCTATAAAATGCTGTATAAGACTTTAATTTTCGCATCGTTCTGTTTATTGGTGTGTCAATTACTACTCTGTAAGTGGTGCCTTACTTTTTAATATTTACGCACTCAGAATGAAACTCTGTCTGTGTAATTGATTGGAATGTGGTTTTTTTTTACAGGCAAAGTTGTGTGCAGAAGAAAGAATCGATGTAGTTCCTATTCCTGGAGCTTCTGCTGTAGTTGCTGCTCTTTCAGCCTCAGGATTGCCTACTGATGAGTTCACCTTTGGTAGAATTTATTTTCCGGCTGTGTTATCTTACTGCCGTCAAATTCTTTAATGATATAAGTATTTCTAATTTCATTGTTTTGGCTCTTGGTTAGTTGGGTTCCTTCCAAAAAATGCTGGTTCTCGAAGAGAGAGGCTGTTGCTATCTGCAAATCACGCTGCAACACAGATATTTTTTGTCCCTCCACACAAGCTTCATCAGTTTCTTGAAGACACGTCATCTATTTTCGGTGACTCAAGGTACTGGCACTCTAGTAAGACATAATGTAAATGAAAATTTTATAAGCAAATACTAAGCTTCGATCAAAAGAATTCCTTGGTATGGCAACAGTCATTGTGTCAAATGCAGTACCTAATTATTGACATTTACCATTGTGACTCACTGTGATTGTGTGAAATTTGTAATGTTGCAGGAAGTGTGTCATAGCTCGCGAAATGACGAAAATCCATGAAGAGGTACGGTTAGCATTCATTTTCAAATATGTGAAATGTAATATTGTGCAATGAAATATTGGGTAAAATTTAGGCTAGATACTCTAACATGTAAGACGCATTTGCATAATTCAGAAGCTTAGAGAGGCATAATCTCAAGCATGAGATCCCTAGTGGGGTTTGAACTTGAGACCAAGTGGATAGAATTCCACTCTTTAACCACTGAGCCACACCCTTGTGGGCAATGCTATCCATCTTGTTCTACTAGAATATGTCTGGTTTTAACAATATCCTGATTTTAAAAATGGGTCATTATTTCAATTACCACTCTGACACAGCTGCCTACCTTTACAGTTTTGGCGTGGTACCTTGGGGGCAGCAAAGGAAGAATTTACCACTCGCCAAATCAAGGGAGAAATTACTCTTCTATTGGAGGGCAAGGCTAAGTGCATTGATGAACCTCCACCTGATTCTCAGATTGAGGATGAGCTAAAAGAGCTTATTACAAGTGGCCATAGTCTATCCATGGTAGGTGTATTCTGTTTCATCTTTTGTCATGTTGATTGTATTAGAACCGCATGTTGGCCAGCAGGGTGAGGTGAATGGTGGTCTGTAGCTTAACCTTGTGGCTAAAAGTCATTGTTGAAAGTGTAGAGGTCTAAATACAAGCCTGGGAAGGACTTTGTCAATGCATGATTGTGGATCTCACTTATCCCATTTGTTTCCAGTGGCTGCTGTGGAAACTTAGATGACTCTTGTTTGAGTCTATTTTTAGATGGATCGTCTCACAAAGGGTGGTTTGAGTCTAATGCCATATATAGTTCACACAGAGATGAGTTGGTGATTAAAGGACTTCTTATTGAAATATTCACAATTTTTTTCAAGTTGTCCACTATTTCATTGTTTTCTGAAGCTATTCGGGTGCACAAACTTGCTCTTGTAGACACTGAAAAACTAAGATCTTCAGTTCCGACATGCTCAGGCTTATGAATTTTATTTAAATTATTGTTCAACTCTCTTTGTTGTTTGTCAGGCTCCTAATTAAGACCTGTGTTATTGCTGGCTAATAGACATGAAACTGATGCAGGCTGTCAAATTGGTTGCGGAGGGGACTTCTAGGAAAAGGAAAGAGGTTTATTCAATTGCTTTACAGAAATTTGGGAAGCCGCTAGTGGGAGAGGAATGAAATGGGTACAAGTCATGGTATCTCTTGTCTTCAGCTTTCACAGTTGCTGCCATTTCTTGTAGTTGTCTGCTGGTACCTTGACTTCTTGAGGTACTGGCAAGGTTAGGGAAAATGACATTAAGTTTATTTCAGGCAGGGTGAAGCCCCCAAATCTTCAGAAATGGTTACTGAGGTGTGATTACTTTTCTTGCATGCCCTAGTTTTTTTTGTTGGTCAGTTAGTGTTTTATTTTATCGTCATTGGTTTTTTCTATTTTCAAGCGTGATATTCTAAGGAGTAGTTTCATAATCTTTGATGCATATTCTTGGATGAAGATTGATATTTCAGTTCTTGCTTTTGTGTTTAGCTAAGCCTTGGCATTATGGCCTGCTGTGTTACAGGGCATGTTCTAATATCTCGCTAACCTGTATTCTTACAAGCTACGTGTTTGGGTATTAAGTTTTGATAACTGGGTTATGGCTTGGTGTCAAGATTGTCTGCAATCATTCCTAGTTAACCTACTTATCCACTGTTCTCCCAACTATGTTTAAGCATTACAGAATTGGCAGGTTGCAGTATCAGTTACTGCTTTCATAATTCAGTAGAATCCATTCGGAGATGAAGTTTATAATACAGGATCTTTTTTTTTTTTTTTCAAAGGTTGCCTTGTAGACTGTAGAATTTCCTTGACCATACTGAGTTAAGCATTGATTCAATTCGACAGCCTTCTCTGGCTATGGGTTTAGGTGCAGATTTCTGTTTCATTATTGAATCAGTTTCTGTGTATTTAGCTTGCTTCTCATACAAAGAAGCCACATGAGTCAATTCGCTTTTATGTAAGAAAGTATTCTAGTAAGTCACTAGCCCAGCAATTCAAAATATTAGAGCAAACTGTCAAAGGTACAAGGTGTAGGCTTTCAGGTTTATTCTGCTTTCCCTTGCATATAGACCATGATTTGAGCTATGGCCTGTTTTACAACTCATTGCTCCTCTCCTAGTCCTACTAGCCTGTTTACTAATGATCAAGCATGCGGTTGTTTCCAATGTAGCACTCTGTTGTGCGACAGCCTACATATCTTGGTTTGTATCTGCTGATGTGACGAAATTGTACAAGGAACCTGATGATATCACTCTAATTTTAGGGAAGAAAGGTGCAGATAATGTAATGACCTTATTTTTGATGACTCAAATATTAAAGAAATTACTGCCCTGTGCTGCTGTACCTTTTTTATTAGACCAATTGTTGAGAGCACCACTGTCATGTTAGTACTACCTTAGTATAGGAGTCGCATCTGACATACTGTTTCTTATCGTTATTAGTACTACATACTGTTCAAAAGGTCAAGTGGACAATTTTTAAGTTGAAATATACGGTCTGGAGTGATTATCACACTCCTTAATGGTTTGGGTTTCCTCCATACTTGGATAAAGGGGGGCTTGAATGGAACCACTAAGTAGGACTGTATGACTGTTGTATCATATTCCCTTTGGGGTGTATCATATTCCCCACATGGATCAGAGTGTAGGGGGACTTTCGAAATGCTTTGGGAGTTTGGGTTTTCTGCTGTGCTGTTAGCTATATTAGATTTTGTTGTATTGCATCTCCTAGTTAGTAGATGTCCTTTGTTGTGTATAGCAGTCACAGGGCCAAGTTTATTTGCACGCTCTTACAAAAAATTTCAGGGTTGGCGTGAAAGTTACTCCTCTGTAACTTCATTCTTTTCTGCCCATGAGCTCAAGTTTTTCAAAGCCTTGCATTACTTCATTGTTTGGAGGGACTAGGGTAATTAGCTTAATAAGCATAGTTTACAACACCCCCCCCCCCAAGTTGCCATGGAAATTAATCAACTGTTTTAATGACTAGTTTGATATCAACCGCTTCTTCATCCAAGCAAGCGATGCCTTTGCCAGAAGTTAGCTATCTCTTATTGAGTTGTTAAAGTTTGAAAAGTTGCTACTTTTAAATGTCACAGTGTCAATAAACTTTTGAAGCCTTTAATTCTTCCTTTTTGGCATAATTGCAGAGGTCCTCAGGAGATTCATTTCGGAGCAGCTAACCGAAAGATTGAAAGAGACTGAATATTGGCGCTGTAAACAACGGAAATTCTGTTTTCAGGAGATAGCATCAGACCATCACCCATGTGCTCTGAAGATTTCACTGATGATGCAAATTCATGTCCTGTTTGGTGCAAAGATACACAGGTAACCCTTACTCGAAATTAACAGTTTTAGAGAAGCCCCATTAGAAAAACATAATCATCCTGGTTCCCTCTTATATACATCAGTACATGGTCCGGTTTCGTATCCATGACATTAATGGACGCAGTAATTCCTGATATTTGTGTCAGATTTAGTACTACTTACATTTAAATGCCCTATTTTGGTAACGACTAAGGAGTACCCTACCGGACCAGACCCATCGCGGTACAACCAGCCGAAACTTTAACGAGCGGCCAGACCCTGGGGTACATTTAAAAGACGTAGGGACCATGAAGTTGGACAGAACTGGACGTAAGAAATGTCACGTTTTCTTGTGTATGGCCTAGTGTTAACGGGTATTCTGATATTTTGAAGGAGAGTCCAGCAATTTGAGCCATTTATTAAACAGATTTCTTGGTTGCACTTGTCTTGTATGGAATACTTAATGAGAAGTTGAAGTTTAGCACTCTATCATAATCTGTATAATAATCTTGACTATCTTACCTGCTAATCCTTGTATTTATTTCCCGACGAGCTTGAAAATGTGGTAATAACCTCGGGTTAATTTCTTTGAAACGGACTCGTTTTGGTTTAATTGCTTTTTTTCTCAAATGATTGGGCCTTGTATCAGCTGTATGAACGCTTGTAATTCATCGATGTGATTTGTGGATACATGTTTGAGTCAAGGATGATATTGTATATGGGGATAGGAGAGACGATGAGGTTGAATTTTTGAGTTACTATATAGACAGCGTGTAAATTTAGACCTGAAGATTTTTGGGTGTGTTTTAACGTTGAAACTTTTTAATGTAATTACATTCCATAGGATGTCGGTTTTACCTTAAATTTAGGTCACTGGCTAAATTCGTTGCTGCCTCAATTTATGGTCAAGAAAATTCAATCAATAAGAATATTGGAGTGTGAAGGCATGTTTATATTAGTCAATTGTTCATTATTTTCTTTTCTCCCATGGTGATGTAATCACGACTATACCGTTAGCCGGTCGTGTTTAAACACTTTGACCTTTTTATTTTTTATTTTTATTTTTTTTATTTATTTTACGCAATAGAACCTGCAGGTTTCATGCTTCCTACTTCCTGGTCCTTAAAAAAGTGATATTTGTGTGTAATTGCAAGTTTGTAACCACCAAAATGACTCCAGAAAACTTAGAAAGTGTTTAGCTACATGCCCGCTTCACGACGTTATTGTACCCGATATGAATCTGGTCCAACAAAGTCTCCCTTGTCATTAAAAAGAATGCGATATTCGATTTATGTTGGATTTCTTTCCTATTTTCTCAGCCTTGTTTTTGTAGCTTTTGTATCTACCCAAAACCCAATAAGTCACTCGAAGAAATTGAAGCTCCTCTAAATTAGGTGCGTTGTTATGTAATGTAGAAAATGAGAATGCTCCATTTCAACAATTTTAAATGGGTAAAACAAATCATATTATGATGAGGAAAGAAGATATCTAAACAATGATGATTACGTGTCATTGTGTGTTTGTTGGTTTCTAACCACCACAATTAAATGTTTTTAATTTTTTGTAAAGACTTTTTCTGTGATTGTCCCAATTACAAGTAATGTGTTACTATGTGTTAATGTCTTATTTTATATCACATGTTTTCTGTTGTAACCTTTTTTCAAGTCGGTCGATTTGGCTTCTTATTAGGCGGCTAATTATCCCTTTGATTCAGCATAATATTAATGTAGTTGCCACATAGTATGATCTTGACAGCTATTTCTGATTTAATTTAATTTGATTTAGGTTTGACAAACAAAATAAAGAAATGGGAAGAATCTCTTATACTATTTTTATATTTTTGTTTGCTTTGTGTTGGATGAATTGAATGTGTAAACTTTGTGCAAAGTTCTGCGCCAAACATTTGTATGCCAATTTTCATTCAGTTTTCGTTTTTAAGGTCCCATTTTTATTTATTATTTGTAAATATGGTTAGGCGTTCGAGTGGACAGAAATGGGGTATTAATATATTTAAATTCACATTTTTTTCACGAAAGGTGTTGGGAGGAGTCAGTGTTCAACTCCAACTATCATTGCTATTTTGCGGCCTCTTTCTTGAATTTAAGGATGTAGCTTTCATATTGCTTACTCATAATGCAAGTTTAAAGTTTGAATTGTAGTACTACCCTTTAAAACGAAAATCAAAAGTGTAGAAAGTTTTTTCATTCGAGTCTGGAACTACATACGACTCGAAAAGAGGTATCAAAACATTAAATTTGGATGGGATGAGTAAGAAACATGACAATGTACTCCGTCTTTGATTGTTGTTGGGGCTGATTTTATTGCCTTAATAGTTAATATGTTTAAACGAATTATTCCCACAATTAAAAAAAAAAAATGTAAAAGAGAGGGAAAGAGGTGAAAGGGAAGTAGCATGCATTTTGGATTAATTTAATACTGTTAACTTCCCTACACATAGACAAGTCCTCTATCATTGATGATTCTAGTCTTGGACATTCTGCCAGAAATTGAGGACATCTGCTACTGTATTTTTCGTTATTGATTAATAATATTCTTATTTGCGATTGACTCTGTTTTCATGAGTTTGTGACAGTGCCCTGTGTGTCAGAGGCACCTCTCTGTTATACAAATTCTTCTAGGAATATGGTTTTATTTATGGATTTATATAATTTGCAGTAACAGACTACAGCACCTTCTTTCTTTCTCCATATCCATTTTGAAAGCGAAACTTCAAAGCCAGTAAACCAAGAGAAAGCAACTACTGACCTTTACATATTATATTTCTACATTTTGGAGAATATTGATCACTTTCGATTGAGTATGGTGTATCTTCCGATTGAGTATGATTTATTTTATTTAGAAAAAGATTGATCGCTTCTGATTGAAATGTGTTTCTTCTAAATCGATTTAAAGCACAACATCGATACAAGTTTATCCAATGAAAGCAACCGAGGTTACAACATTTTTTTTTAATTACACCAGAGAGCTCATCATTCTCTTCATTATGCTTGAATTGTGACTCCTTTCGTATTATTAGAAGTGGTAAAAAAAATCATTAAAATATGCAGGTGTTTGTACTTCAGGAACATGGGTTTGGTCGTGGTCACTTTAATTGAAAGGTATGCAAATTATCCTCCTAATTAGATTTTCCAATCATATGTTGTTATCGTACTGCAAAAATCATTGTCTCGTGCAAGATAAATGGATCTAATTGCAATGTTCTACTTAAAATATAATAAAGATTGTCAGATGTTGTCACAATTTCACTCAGCTTTATGATTGGAGAGAGCATTTCATGTTATTCATTCATCTGATTTGCAACACAATTTGGCTAATCATTTTCAGGGTTTTATGATTTTATCTATCTAGTAGCAATGACAAATGATAGACATAGCTTGGTACTGATAGTTTGGTCACTTTATGTCCCTGATCATTTGAGATTAGCTTTTCTATTTTTCCACATGCATTTCCCCGAGAGCATCCAGTCTTCGAGGCTAAGTCGAAATAGTATAATATATGACGTCAAATTTTATTTGGAGACATAGTGCCCTACGCTTTAATTTGACGTTCCATCGAACAGTGGAATATTTTTTCCCTTTTAATTAACGTAAAGAAATGGCTTTAGTTTTTGTGTCTTCGTTTATATGTGTCTAAGATTGCATGGTATATTGGTATATTAATTTGATGGTATAAGAAGTGAATTGAACAAAATTGATTTATTTGATACACCCTACAAGAAGTCAGTTACATACTCATATAAACTCCATTCCATTTTTGAGAGGTTATCTAGCAAGCAAACATAGTATCTAGTACCACACTCTTCTCACATGCGAGGTAAAGACAAAAACAAAAGAAGTTACGTAAGAATGAAAGGAAATTCATCAAATATAATATAAGCGACCTTTTGCCTTAATAAGTGTTGCCTTAAAGCTGTTTAAAGGAATAGAAGAAATCAATTGATTAGAAATCAAGTTTCAAAAGCTATACTTCTTTCATTATAGAGGATTTCTCAAAAAACTTTTACATACATCAATATCATTACGAGATCGATTATCTAAACCATTTGTAGTTGAGATATTTAACTGACATAAAAAAAACTAGGTTAAATGGTCACACAAACCAATAAGACGATAAATACACTTTTAAATGTTTAAAGTAGAAATCTTTGATAAAATGTGTAATTGTACCTTGTTTATCTTAAAATCGATTTCTCCTCAATTTTATATTATTGAATTGCAATCTAAGCTAAGTCACCACCTAGTCTTGGTCCAATGAGTGGCATTATTGGTCAAATTCAAATGGTGAGCTCCTCATCAAGTACAACGAACTATCTTCAAGAATGATGGAAAACGCTAGTTTAACAGTCCAAATTTCATGCACAAGCATTAACCAACCTTTTGTTATTGTTACACTTACACACCATTTTTAGCCTCCCACCAACTCATCTAACACCCTTCTACCCTTTTCACACTCCAGTTAGGGCAAATAAAAAAGTATGCTTTCATTATTATCTTCCTTTTTTTCCCCACAATTTACTCATCACTTCAAATTTTTATCTTTTTGCACTTTGGGGTTCCATTATTGGTACCAATCATCATGCATTTCTTTTCAAACACCAACGTACGAAATCTTCAACACCTTTTGTCAATTATTAAAATTTGCATGACATAGAATTTTTCAAACCCCACAAAAATATAAAGCATTTATTTTGATTCAACAAGAGGATTTTCAATAATTAAGAGGTGGCCAATTTTTTGGGTGGATACACAATTACCAACCATACAAGAAAGAAAAAGAAAAAAAAAACGAATTTAATACACACAACCAACAAACGATAACTAACAAATAGTATAAAAAAAGTAGACTCGATATGTGATGGTGTGATATCCAATACAAACATTGTTAAACAATCAATAAGAATAAATTGCATTATGCTAAGTGTAAATAATAAACACAATCAGAGCTTGAAACTTATCTATGGTGTTGTTTGGATACACTCGGGAAGTCGTAATTCCCATGAACTTGTAAGTCCTAGGAATTAAGAAAGTATGGGAATTGGGGAAATTTATTTGGATGAACAAGGGAATTCAATTCCCATTGGAATTTCTACTTACCTAGCCCGCCCAAGGTAATTAAATTCTTACACTTTGGAGGAATTGGAAATGCCTAGGAATTTCCAATTCCTACACTTTATGGCAACCAAACAACTCATAATAATACAATTTCTAGGAAAATAAAATTCCTATGAATTTTAAGGGTAACCAAACGACAGTTATATGTAGTCTTTGCGATTACATTTGGAACCACCAAATTAAACTAACAAACTAGAACCGCACTAAATACATAAAATTACAAAACATTAGCATATAATACTAATCTTCAAATAGTAAAATAAAAATGGAAGGCGTATATACTGAGGAATCGTTGCTATACGTTAAAACGTGTGATGTTGTCACTGTCACCTACTACTACGAATAGTATACAGCTACCCTATAGGCCACCTAAGCCAACCCCCCCAATTATTTTATTCCTTCTTATCACAAATTTGTATATTTGCTTTATTTTTTTTGGTGGGTAGCTTTTAATTTTCAGTTTTTATCGAAAATAAAATTTAACCACATAAAAAAGATTCAATCTTTATTAGTTCTTCTACTCTTATGTGTGTTGTTGTATTTTCTGCAATAATAGAGAAAAATCAGAAAAATATAAAAGTGGGTAAGGAGTTAGAATGAGGTTTAAGACAGTGTTTAGGTCTACCAACTGGTAGTTAGCTTCTCTTAAACCCCTTTGAAGCAAACTAGGAGATATTGTGAGAGGAGAGAGGAGAGAGAAAGAGATAAGAAGAGACACCAGCAACATTCATCAACAACAACCCCCCCTTCTCCTCTCCCTTTCTTTCTTTTGTGGTTAAGAGCTTCTTGGTGAAGCTTCTTGCATTTTGCCCTTACACTCTCACACGTGCCTAATGCTTATGGTGGAACATAATCCATTTTTACATCTATAATAAATCTTCAATCTTCAATAATATTTTAATATTATATAAGTACAATCAAGAAATAATACAAAGGTTTGTGGGTTTTACTGTTCTTTCTCTCTCTTTATCTCTTTCTCCCTCTAGCCTAGACTCTAGGCTATGGTTTTGCATTATTTTAACTATGTGGACATTATTTTATTCATTTGGTGATATAAAGTAAGACCATTATTTTAATTGGGTATGTCATTGTACTGATTGAAAAGGGTTTCTGGGGGAGCATTATATGGTTTTTATGCAAAATCTCTTGGGATCAGTTTGTCTTTAGTGTGTATGTGTTTGTGCTGAGGTTTTTATTGTTATAAGCTCCTTTTGTTCCCCAATTTAGGCACAACATCTTTTGGAAGCTCTTTGAGGTACTTCAATTTTCATCTCATTTATATAATTTTTTTCTGAAAGTTCATATTTTTCTCTTCCCAAAGCTCACTTTTTTTTTATGATTCAATGATGGTTTGTGTACTTCATAGTTCATTCTTATGTGCTTTTTCTGATCTGGGTTGACTTAGTTTAACTTTGTGATGGATGATTGTAATCTAAAGATTGTATCTTACTCTTCATTTTTTGTTAATAATTTTGTGACAATTGGGTATTTCTTACCACGATTTCATGTTAGATAACCCAAAATATTTTCGATGTTGTTTGCACAAGGGTCTTTGAATTCTCATTGTTGGGTGTTTTTGGATGTTGTTTGTGTTCAATATTGATGTTTTCCGGCTAAAGTTTAATTTTTTTAGATTGGTGATGTATGATGACATGGAATAATTCATGATCATGAGAAATCACTTCAGTTTTACCATTTTTTTTAGTATTAGATTATCTAGAATCATTAATTATGCACATATATGGCAATTTCTGACAATTAATGATTCAGAGTAACTTTGTCAGACTGGACTGATGAAATGATTTTTACCTTTTTTTCTCTTAGGGTGTTAATGGTCCATAATCTGATCATATGACATATGAAGTTTACTGCTGATGTGATACTCGTGGATTTGTTCTTCATTATTGGAAATTTTCTGAGACAAAAGTGAAATTCCAATGGCCACTTATTACCCCAGCTCAAGTGCTCAAATTGATGTTTTGTCTACTCCTTACGCCCGGGACCAGAAATTTGCATCATATCCTGAATCAAATCTTCTTCATGGCAACATGATGATGTACATTAACCCGGCCGCTTCTAATGGGAACTTCTCAGAGATTTCCTCTGGTTCTCCAATGAATCCTCACAATGGTGTGGATATGTCAGGAAGAAATGAGATGATGTTTATCCCACCTACAGGTGACCCCATGAGTATGCAAGCAATCAGCGGTCCTTTAAACTCTGGAACTGTGGAAAATGTCGGTAATTCTGTGCCCGAGGAGCTCCAATTGACATCAAGGAATCACATAGGTATGATGGATGGTGAGCAGAATTTGCAAAGCTTATCGCTTAGTCTCAGTACTCAGATGTCGACTGTTGTTTCGACACCATCTTTTCAATACCAGTACTCAAACCCTGGCCTGTCCTCTGTACTAAGTCCTCATCTTCCCTTATCTGCTGAAAATAGTGTTAGACAAATGTCCTGCAAAATTGATGAGACATCCCCAACCAAGGATATGAGAAATTCTGATTATTTTCCTTATGATATTCATGGAGATGGAAACAATACTATTAGATTTGGGATGCCAAATAATTCTCAATTTTCGATGAATTCAAAAGGAGTGAACAATCAATTCCAATATGATCAGGCTGGAATTGCCAGTACACTGTTGAAATCTAAGTACCTCAAGGCAGCACAACAATTACTAGATGAAGTGGTTAATGTTCGTGATGCTATTAAGCGACATGAATCTGGAAAAGATCAAGTCTCAAATAAAGTTGACGAGGGTTTGAAAGAGTCTAGGGGTGGATCACAGCCTCCCTCAGAAGCAAATGACTCGGCCGCCCCCTCTCAAGAGCTTTCCTCTGCAGAGAGACAGGAGTTGCAGAACAAATTGGATAAGCTTCACTCCATGTTGGATGAGGTAAGACATAATTCATTTTCCTTGTGCATATGTTGAATGACTTTTCTTTTTGCAAATAGTTCTTAATGCTTCTTTGTCTTTGATTTAATCCGATATCTTGCCTTCTTTTCTCGATATGCTGTCTTAGTGCGGTTGAATTGTTATAACCAAGCACGAAGAATTGCATAACTTAACATTGACTCTGATAGCATACTTGCATTTTTGAAACTTGTCAAAAATGATGTTCAGAGCTCTATAGCCTTGCTGACATTTTGTTCAGATTTGCATAAACGTTGTCTTTGCTTACTAAGAGGTTGACCGTTTTCTGATTTGTAGGTAGACAGAAGATACAAGCAGTATTGTCATCAGATGCAAGTCCTGGTTTCATCTTTTGATGTGGTAGCAGGGGGTGGGGGAGCCAAGCCTTACACTGCTCTGGCGCTGAAAACGATATCCCGTCATTTCCGGTGCTTGCGTGATGCCATAACTGATCAAATACAAGTAACTCGCAAAAGCCTTGGGGAGCCAGACAATGGTATGGGAGCAGCAATCCCTCGTCTTCGCTATGTGGATCAGCAACTTAGACAGCAGAGAGCACTTCAGCAATTTGGTATGATGCGGCATGCTTGGAGGCCCCAAAGGGGTCTTCCTGAAAGTGCAGTAACAGTTCTTCGTGCTTGGTTGTTTGAGCACTTCCTCCATCCGTAAGTCCTGTATCACTTTGAACTTTGAAGGATTTTGCTTACGAAATGACAACTCGTCTCATGTTGCTCCCTTTTGTGCTGCTCAGGTACCCAAAAGATTCAGAGAAGATTATGCTGGCTAGGCAAACAGGATTGACTAGAAGCCAGGTATATAATCTGATCTATGTTTTTAACATTCGAAGTTTTGCAGCATATGTTTCTCAGATACAGCTTTTAGATTTTCCTACCTGCCTATAGTAAATGGGCCAAAATATGCTCATTGGATGTCAGGTTAATGTATTTCACCTGTGTTTCATACCAATTCGTTTACCCGAGTTACAGATTTACATGGATTGTAATTTTACCTATGATATCGGATGAAGTCTCACTTTAAGATTCGGCTTAATCTTTGCGGACCCTTTTTACATTAAGGTTCATTCCACTATGGCTTTCTAGGTTTCTTCTAACAAGATTTTTGCCTTTTTTTCTTCTAATCAGGTGGCTAATTGGTTTATTAATGCTCGTGTACGTCTTTGGAAACCAATGGTTGAGGAGATGTACAAAGAAGAGTTTGGAGATGCAGAGATCAATTGCAGTGAAGATAATAATAATAATAATAATAATAATAATAATAATAATAATAATAATAATAATAATAATAATACACTGAAGTTAGCTAGGGAGAAGTCTTGGGGGTCTGAGGATAGGAGAGACGAGATTCAGGAAAGCTCGACATCCATGGCACATGAAACCCATGACTCAAAGGCCAATGTCCACCACAACACAGAAATGAAGAGACTATCATCCTCGAATTCAGGTCTACACATTGGTGGTCTTGGAAATAATGATCACCATGGATTTTACACTAATGGAAATATTTCGTCTGATGCAAATGGTGGGGGACATCTTATGGTCTCTTCTGCTGCATATCAGATGTCCGAGTTGGGCAGTTTTGGAGTAGACAACCAAGTTTCCTTGGCTCTAGGGTTGCGACACCGTGAAGGAGATGTTGTAACAACTTTCCGCGGTAACCCGAGCACTGAATCAACAATGGGGGTTGGCACATCAGAGTATCCGTACTTGGAGCAAGTGAACCAGCAGCATAATAGGTTTGGTAATCCACATTTACTTAATGATTTTGTAGCCTGAAAGAAATGAACATTCTTCTATGCATACTCTACATCCTTATATCGGAATAAGTCAGTGTCAAACGGCCTCAAGGTGGAAAAGGAAGAAGTTGAGGTTAGCATGTATACTGAAACTTTAGAATTAGCATGCCTGCATTTTGTCCTCCTGTTGTTCTTACGAAGCTGTCTACAGAAGTGATATACAAGCAGATTGCTTTCTAAGAATCGCGCACGGAGCTGTATAAAATTCGATTGGGTATTCTGTAGATGATTCCCAGCTGTAATATAATATAGAAACTGGGTCGAAGAATAGCATATATTTGTACAAGATAGGATTCATGTAATTTGTGTGACACTTGAAGAAGAAACAGGGAAAAGAAAAGCAATAATAATAAAAAAAAATGTTAGTATATAGTTCTCCTGTGATTCTTTGTAAGTTGTACCACTCCAGTTATTCTTGTACCATCAAATTTGAATAAGTACAGTGTATATTGATAAGTAGTTGAATTGATAGTGAAATAATGAGTTGTGCTCCATGTTTCAGACTGAAAGTCTCAAGTTATGACACTGCATGTTCAAGGTTAGATTAGATGCATTTCATTTTCCCAGTCTTTTTTGGAGGTCCAACCCCTCCCCCCCCCCTACCACCTTCATTTGCCGAAGGCGGGAAGCTCCGAGGCATTGAGGTAAAGTTGTCGTTATTATATCCCATTTTCGGGATTTTGATGTTCTGTTAGTACGAAATTCTAGTTCTAGACCCAAAAAAGATTTCTGCCATATCATTTTCGAAGAAATCCTAAATGTGAAACATGCAATTCATGTCTTGTAGTCTTGTACACCTTTGGCCTTTGGGTACCATCACTAACCATCTACACGATATATTCTCCCGATTTGATTAGAAAAAAGGTTTGTGTTCGGTCACAAACAACCAATGTACTGTGGTGGATTTTTCTGCATACAAACAACATTTTCATGTTGATGATGACAATTTAGAAAGGGATTCATGTGATCTTTAGAGCAATGAAATTAGTTTTGAATTTTTTTGCAGTTTATTTAGTTGAATGGTGTCACTTGTCAGTAAATGCATCAGACTCAGAGGATACAGCAGCAGGAGCAGCAGCATCTGCATGGGGATTAATTTGTGATTGTACCTGATTTTTCTCAGATATGGGCCATTTTAGAAGCTATCATTTCTATTTTTTTATGGGGTAAATTTTGTCAAGGACTTTTTAACCTAGAGAAGCTGATATTTACCATTCCAATGCTAAGATTATGAGCTGATAGAGTTAGAATGTTTCTGATACAGATTTTTGTCATTCTTCTGAAAATTTGCATAGATATTATGCAGAAGACACAATCACCTTTAATCAGAGAGTCGTGGGTCCCTCCCAAAGGAAGCTCACTTTGTAAACAACAACCAAATTTTTTATGTAATTTATAAAACATAATATCTCAAAAATGGGATTTGTGTGTATTAGAGAGTGACAGGTGGATGAGGCCAAAGGAACAAAGATGGTAATCATTACAAAGACAAACCCTCCTCTCAATGAATCAGAGTACCAGAAACCCAACCTCCCCTACAAAACACACCTAGAATCTATCCCATCACCCACATCCTCCCTCTCTTTCAATCTTTCAACCAACCATTTACCCTCTCACCTGCACTTGATTAATGAACCTATAACTTTTCTTTTACTACTTGTAGTTAAACATTTAAAGTAACTTATTATTCAATACTTTAGAACAATCTTCCGAGATACGTTATTCCTAAGTCTTACCAATAATATGACTTTCATTCTTTCAATGCTTTAAAAAAAATGATGATTTTTTAATTTTTTTAATTTTTCATCTTCCTGAATGTGGACAAGTTAAAACTTTCACTCCATAATGTAAATAAGTTGTCATTTTATCAGGATATCATAATTTTGTGCTCTGTTTTTTCCTTCAAATTTTATGTGATTGCATAGCTAATTAAACATCTAGAGACACTAGTAGAGTAGACTCCATGTGTCAATGCATGGCCTAAAAAGAAAAAAAAGTTGGATATTCTTATAGGGGGTTGAAGACTCACATAAACAGACCATATTAAGAAAAAAGAAAAAGAAAAAAATTGCCTACTTTTTCCCTTGCCTTTCTCTTGATGCATAGAGTAAATTCAGGAAATTTTAGTTTGGAGAGAGAAAATGAAAATGAAAATCAGACCTTTTTTTCCTTTTGAGTCTCCCAAAGAAATGAAGTTGCAGGAGCAGGCTGTGCAGTTTGCAGGATAGCTTTGTTGTTTTGTAGTCAGGAAAAATTGGGGACCTTTTCTTTTCTTTTACCTGTCAATGTCATTTCCTGCATTTTATTTATTTTTGATTAATTTTTAGCTTTGCTTTTTTGGGAGCAAATTTCTACAGGTCTATGTTTCCTCATAGCTTCTCTAGCTTAGCTTTTTCTTGCATCAAGTTTTTCTAAATTTTTTACTGAAAATTTCTGGGATAGCAGAGAGAAGAGAAAGCCTGTGACTTTTGCTGCTTGCATGAACAACTGTTTATTATTTATGATGAAGGTATGTTATTTACTAATGCATCATTATTATTTATTAATTAGCTCTTTTTAGGTCTATCTAAATATTTCAGGGTATATAGTTAAATTGGCAGGAAATTTCTGATTGAATGAACACTGAGCAAAATTTATTGAATGCCTTTGTTTCAGAAACTTTTTTCTTGATGTGAAAACTAAATTCTGATATAGTAGTATAGTAAATATTAATTGATGGGTTTCTGTTTGAATGTCCTCTGGATCTCTTTTCTTCACTATTACTTGCACTTTAAGCTGTGTTTCTTTCAGTTTCTATTAATGGGTTTTTAATTTGGTACTTGTACTTTTTTTTTGGTTTAGTTTTTTGAGGCCCCTTAACTTGAAAATTGACTGTTCACTATTCCAACGGTCTGGTGCTTCTATACAGGTTTTGAGGTACATACCCTTACAAAGTTATAATCTTTGGGCTCTTACACATTAGATCATCTCTCTTTTAATGACACCAACTACCCAATTTTCCATGTCCTTGTCATTCTACTAGTTCTTTTAAAGTGAGGGTTTATTCGCACCTTGTCGAACCCTTCACGCACTCCTTCATGTGAGCGAAATATTAGAATCGACACATTCACACAAGAGCGTGGGAAGTCATAATCGTGTGCTAATAGTCGCTCTCTTGTAATAAAACCCAACCAAGATTACCAAAATTATTGTGAAAAAGACCATGCTCAAGTTTGGTTTCTGACCCCACATAAAAAAAGTGAGCAAGGTTAGATTCCCCACTTCTGAGAGCTTCCCTTCCAAATTTGTTCCTTGGATTTGGTTCTTTTCACAAGAATCTTTGATGAAGCTGACAAGTTGGTGTTTATAGCAATTCTCTGATATCAAAGCTTTGCTGTAAAAGACTCATAAAAAAATCTCTCTTTTTCTCTTATTTGGTGAACATGGTTTCACAAGAAACACAAACCAACAACAACATCCCAACTTCCTCAAGCAGTTTACACCACTTTATCATCTCAGACAATCTTTCAACCCAAACACTTTTTGGTAACCCACATTTCGACCCGAACCCGTATGCAGATCAATCCTTTGGCAACACTGATTTCTCTACAGTTCAGTCTCTAGGAGATAGAATGTCCAGGTCTATAAACCTTGTTCATGACCCATCTCTAGCTTCACCTGCTGCTGGTGATGATCATTCCGAAATGGGTCATACAACCCGGCATTTCATGGACCTTCTTGGAGCTCCAAATGAACCTAACAATGGCCCGAATAGGCTCTCGCTTTCGCTTGGCTCACAAGGTCTCCATTCTCCTGGTTCAATGCAGTACAGGCAGAGGAACCTGAGCTCAGAGTTCATACACCAAGCTTATCATAATTTGGTCACTTCTTCTGGTGAGGAAAATTGTAACCCTGGTGACTATTCTTACATGGGAAGCTCCTCATTTCCGGCTTTCGCGGTCAGTAATTCGGTGTATTTAAAGCCTACCCAGTCAATTCTTGAGGAAGTGGTTGATCCTGGTAGCAAGAATGTTGATTTAAGTCAAGTCAAGAGGCTGTTTATGAATGGCAGAGGGGTTTGTCTTGAACTGAGAGCAGAATTACTGAGCAATGGATTCTTATCATCTGATAAAAATGATCTCCAAATCAAAATTTCCAAGCTTATTTCTTTACTAGATCAGGTTGGTTATCACTGTTTCAGTACTTACCATTATACTATGTTTTTAGCACTACTTTGACATGATCATATGAAATAATTAATATTATTTGCCAATAGATTGTAGAACACTAGAACTATAGCATACTCCGTATGTGTTGGGTAGTGATTTCATAGGGGCATTTAACTATTTATCTATGTTAGCACAATTTTTAAATGATCAGGAGATGTCTGTTAAAATTCATAATAATGACGTGTTACATATGACGATTCATGTTTGGCAAACCCATATCATTTTGCGGACAAAGGCTTGGTTGTTGATGTAATCAGTTTTCAGGTGGAAGGCAGATATGATGAGTATAGTCAGAGGATGGAAGTTTTAGTTTCAACATTTGAGATGATAGCAGGGGATGGGGCAGCAAAATGTTATACTGCATTAGCCTTACAAGCAATGTGCAGGCATTTTTGTAGCCTAAGAGATGCTATAGTTGCTCAAATTAAGCTAGCTAGGAAGAAATTGTCACCTGGCCTGCCTAAGTTAGGTACTGGATTATCCCATCTAAGTCTGTTCAGTCAAGAAGGCCGGATCAGCAGTAACAACAGGTTGACTCTCCAACAGATCGGCCTTATCCAAGGTGCACAACGCCAGGCCTGGCGTCCCATTCGTGGACTTCCTGAGACCTCAGTGGCCATTTTGCGCGCCTGGCTTTTCGAGCATTTCCTTAATCCGTAAGTGAATATTGAAGTCTAGTATCATATGATCTCAAATGTAAGTTCAGTAGGAATGTATGTGATCAAAAGTCTGGTATGACAGCTGTTTGTGTATGTCTGTGCACCTCTGCAGATACCCAAATGACTCAGAGAAACTTACTTTGGCATCACAAACAGGGCTCTCAAAGAATCAGGTAATTACAGACTTCAGATTTTCATTCCTTTCCACAAGTTTAGGTTTTAATTGCAAGGCAGATAGTAGAGAAAAGGGGTTTTAAGTTTTCGGGCTAGTTTCGGACACTTGTGCTGATGGTTTGGGTTATGTAATTGATAATGTAGGTTGCAAACTGGTTCATCAATGCAAGAGTAAGACTGTGGAAGCCTATGATTGAAGAAATGTACAAAGAGGAATTTGGGGACTCTTCTGTGGATTCTTCAGGAGACGGTGTGCCGGATCTAACCGAGGAATAATGACATTATTTGTGCTTAGTTGATGGCTAGTGTAGCAGTATGAACTATGAAATTACCCAAGAAAGCAAAGCTTTTGTACATGTAGTAAAAGCAGCTGCATGCCTGCATTAGATTTCCTAACAAGGAACACACTGATCTCCTTCTGGAGATACTAAGATGGCTATATGAGGCCAATTTTTTGTAGTAACTGGTTAGTTTTTGTAATTAAGTCAAAGCTAAGCAAGCATGAATGCAAGAATTATTTCGACTTCAGTTAATTTAGCGGCATTGAGGTAATGATAATGACTTAACGAGTAGATGAAGGATATGTTAAAAAGCCGACTTTTGTTCCGGTTCATTAATTCTAAGTTGAAGTCAACTTAATGAAACATAAATGATGCTCCTATAGTCATGTCCTTTGGTTTAAGGGCTTCTGCTGAAAGTTTCTAGCTGTAACTGACTTAGGCACCCAATCTAGAAAGGACTTAACGAGAGGTAGGAAACCTCTAGGCCAGATAGTGTACAAGGCTACATTAACAAAGGACTAAGGGGAAAACAGAAGACTCATACAATAGGTCAAACCCAAACCACTAGGCCATTCTCAATAACACCTCACTTAAAAGAAACGCTTGATATTTTACCGTTTTTAATAATGACCTGTGTTAATAATGATTCGATAATACTTGAATTGATATGAGATATTCTCACGTAAGACTTATAGGCTTCTCGTTGAATATCGTCAATTCGTCACCACCCCTAATTGGCTAGTCCTCTCGTCACCACCCCTAATCGGCTAGTCCTCTACGATTTGGATATTTACAAGCGGGAGGATGGGCATGTTTGTCTGTGGCTGACAAACAACTTGAGCAAACACCAAAAACACACTCCCAAAACATTGAAATTTCTCGACAAACTCTACAAAATTGCAAACTTTGCTGCATCTTGTTGTCCAACTCAATAAAAAACAAGGTAAAAAAAACCCACAAATTTGATATGAGCGCAAGAAGTTTCTGTTGCATAATACAAACATCTTCATCTTCTTCGTTACAATGCTCTCTATTTCAACCATTTTCGTTACCATTTCCTGTTTCTTCTTCAAAGTTGAGAACTTTGGCAAAATCCCATGACAAAAATGTTGGTAACAATCTTACTCTTGCCAAATCCCTCCAGCTTCACGGTGAAGCTGAGCAGATTCTCTCTCCTCTTCCAGAAACCGAAGAATTTGAGGGTGTAGTTGATGATTTTGATGGGGATTTCGATGACCCACTTCCGCTTTCTTCAAGTGGAGATGAGATAGAAGCGGAAGAAGAAGAAGAGGAAGATGAGGATAATCGGTTTAAGCTCAGAAATGGGAAAGAGGTTGTTCTCTTTGCTTAATTTCTTCCTTAATCTATGTTTTGTTGCTTAATTTCTCCCTTAATCCATGTTTTGTTGCTTAATTTCTCCCTTAATCTATGTTTTGTTACTTAATTCTGATAAGAAATAGGATGGATTTTTCTTGGAGATAAGTTTTGTTGAACTTAGAAATTTGGTATGGCTGCAAGTCAGACTCTTGCAATCATGTCTGTGGTGTTGTTTGTTGAGGAGGAGAGAATGTGATGGTGGAAAAGCTTGATCATTCTCATTAATAAGATGGGTATAAATACATGATACAAGAGTATGGATGCTAATAACAACCTACCTAAGTTAGCTAGGGTAAATCCTATAAACTAGGCAACAAGATAACACAATTATCTAAATTATACAATTATCTGAATTATCTATATTAGAATATAAACAAGATATTATATACTAGGAATTTATCATTTCCTTATATTGTTTTTGTCGCTATTTTGAGTGGATAAGGTATCATCTGCTGAGAGGAGGTGTTTTTCTTCGATTTTCGATTTATCGTCGTATGGTTTCAACTTGGGAGTATGGACTTTTCACTTTTGAGTGTGGAGCAATTCTTGATTGTTATGTGAAATTGTGAAACAATTTGATGTATCAATGTTGGAGAATTATGATGGTTCCCAATACTTTCTTAAGTTGGAGTGTTGGGGCAATGGGGATTCAGGTCATTGCAATTTGCGAAAGCCTTGTATCCACTTGCTAAGAATGAAGCTTTCATCAGTGCATTACGGTGATTGCTCGAAGTTTGAACTTTGGAAGTATTAGAAACAGAGACTCCGTTCAGTCTTATTCTCGTCCATTAGTGTTTCTCTATAGAAGTCTTAGAAGATTATTAGTTTACTTCGATGTGTCCTAAAATTACAATATCAGGTGCTTGCTGAAAAAGCTTATCTTGTTGGTGTGGAGCAAAAAGGTGTAAGGGTGGAGTCCTTTGGAATTGAGGATTCTCTGGACGAGCTAGCTCAACTGGCTGACACAGCCGGGCTTCAGGTTGTTGGCTGTACTTATCAAAAGTGAGTATTATTTCTTTGCTCTCTCTTTCCTGGGTGGGGGCTTGGGAAAAAGATAAGAGATTAGGAACTGATCTTTCATTAATGTTTTAACCTTCTGCCTGTGTGACTGCTTAAGCATTGATGATACCGACACGTCTGAGCCTACAGACTATTTGTATTTTAATTTTAAGCTTTAGTAACGCATTTGCTGATCTAGGAGACCTGGACACAATTTTGAAGAACTGTTGTCTTTTCTTTCACTGAATTAATAGGGCCTAATCTATAACTCTTTGTTTTCCTATTGACAATTTATGCTCATTTTTTACCAAATAGAATTGGGCTTACTTCGGTTGGTGATTTTTTGGGTTAGGCGGTTGGCTAAATGACATTACCTTCTGATTTACCATCCAGGCTTGCTGCGCCAAATCCTAGAACTTATATTGGCTCTGGAAAGGTTGCTGAGATAAAGAGTGCAATTCATGCACTGGATGTTGAAACGGTGCTATTTGATGATGAGCTTTCACCAGGGTAAGATTTAAATAAATTATACTCATCATTCATCTTTCTGGCTATCTTGGATATCATGCATGAACATCCCCTCCCCAAAATTTGTTTATGAGCCAAATAAGTGGTCTCAATTGGACTGCAAGAAGTTACCCTATGACCTATCTTGAAATGACATATCCGTAAGCCATGAGTAGTGATTAGAAATATCTGCTGAAGACTGCTGTTTGCTCAATTTTCCTCGCAATATTTATCTTGTATGTGGTTCAATTGATCAGGTATGATTTTTTTTTTTGTCATTATTGGCGGTGGTGTGAGGGTAGGTGGCGGGTTAATGTATAACGAGAGCAAACAACCGAATTTGATGGCAGCACGTTTTAGAGAACCATATGTAATTGTTTGAAGGTTAAACACTTTGGACAGACTGAACTTTTCATGCATAAAATGAGGGGATTTCTTCGGTTTTAAAAGTCAACATTTTACAGGCAATTGCGTAATCTGGAGAAGGCTTTTGGTGGAGATGTTAGAGTCTGCGACCGGACTGCTTTGATTCTAGACATTTTCAACCAGAGAGCAGCAACACATGAAGCTGGTTTACAGGTAAATATCATTATAACTGAATTCTGAAATGAAAATTGTACTGGTGTCTTTTCTGATGAGGTTTAAATTGACTGGCCACCCTAAGGTTGCACTAGCGCAAATGGAATACCAATTGCCGCGTTTAACAAGAATGTGGTCTCACTTGGAGCGTCAAGCAGGAGGGCAGGTGAAAGGTATGGGTGAGAAGCAAATTGAGGTTGACAAGCGTATTCTACGAGAGCAAGTAAGTTGAATTTTCTGTATGTATATTAAGGGCAAAATGTTTGGACCAACCTTTATAAAACATAGATAATTGTTTTTGTGCTAATGCCCATCTATGGTCCTATTCTGCCTGCATTTTATTCTTGTGCTCCTATATTTCAATCCCAGACTAGCTAAACTGTTCAATCTTTGGCATGCAATGTAAGAGTTGCCAATATAGACTTGCTTCAACGAGGCAAGTGTGCCCAAAGGTCATAAAAGTTTCATTAACCGATTAACCAACTCTCATATCCAATTAGGTTACTCTAGGGCTATTCAAAGTAAAGTTTTGAGAAATTTTGGTTACTTTCAGAAATGTTGTCCAAATTGGCCAAAAATGAAGTACATAATCCACCGTTTTTGACAAAAAATAGTTCTGTAACGAAAACTGCTCAAATTTTTGTGTGAGGTCTTTGGGGCCATAAAATGGGTTTGAGAAAAATATTAGAGGCAAAAACCTATTATAAGATACGAAAGACGTCAAAAATAGCACAATAGCTTCAACGAATCACGTGTGCTACAAGGTCATAAAAATATCATTAATGGATGAATCAACTATCATATCCTCTTAAGATACTCTAAGGCTATCCATAGTATTGTTTTGAGAAAATTTGGCTACTCTTGAAAATGTTGTCCCAATTCGTCAAAATCGAAGTACATAACCCACTGTTTTTGGCCATATATAGTTCCGGAACCAAAAGTACTCAAATTTTTGTGGGAGACCCAGTGGGTCATATTATGGGTTTGAGCAAAACAATGGAGCCAAAAACCTATTGCAAGATATGAAAATCGGCAAAAATAGTTTGCTAGCTCCAACGTGTGGTGTGTGCCGAAAGTCATATAAATATCATTAATGGAGGAATCAACTCTCATATCCAATTACGTTACTCTAGGGCTATTCAGATTAAAGTTTTGAGAAATTTTCGTAACTTTTAAAAATGTTGTCCAAATTGGCCAAAAACGAAGTACATAATCCACCGTTTTTGACCAAAAATAGTTCTGTAACGAAAACTGTTCAAATTTTTGTGGGAGGTCTGTGGGATCATAAAATGGGTTTGAGCAAAATATCAGAGGCAAAAACCTATTGTAAGTTACAAAAATCGGCAAAAATAGCACAATAGCTTCAGCGAATCACGTATGCTAAAACGTCCCAAAAATATCAATAATGGAGGAACCAACTACCATATCCTATTGGGTTACTGTAAGGGTATCCATATTATTGTTTTGAGAAAATTTGGCTACTCTTGAAAATGTTCTCCAAATTCGTCAAAATCGAAGTACAAAACCCACTGTTTTTGGCCATATATAGTTCCGGAACCAAAAGTACTCAAATTTTTGTGGCAGACCCAGTGGGTCATATTATGGGTTTGAGCATAACAATGGAGCCAAAAACCTATTGCAAGATATGAAAATCGGCAAAAATAGTATGCTAGCTCCGACGTGTGGTGTGTCCCGAAAGTCATATAAATATCATTAATGGAGGAATCAACTCTCATATCCAATTACATTCTCTAGGGCTATTCAGATTATAGTTTTGAGAATTTTTGGTAACTTTTAAAAATGTTGTCCAAACTGGCCAAAAACGAAGTACATAATCCACCGTTTTTGACCAAAAATAGTTCTGTATCGAAAATGGCTCAAATTTTTGTGGGAGGTCTTTGGGGCCATAAAATGGGTTTGAGCAAAATATTAGAGGCAAAAACCTATTGAAAGATACGAAAATCGGCAAAAATAGCACAATAGCTTCAACGAATCACGCGTGCTACAAGGTCATAAAAATATCATTAATGGATGAACCAACTATCATATCCTCTTAAGGTACTCTAAGGCTATCCATAGTATTGTTTTGAGAAAGTTTGGCTACTCTTGAAAATGTTCTCACAATTCGTCAAAATCGGAGTACATAAGATATAACCCACTGTTTTTGGCCATATATAGTTCCGGAACCAAAAGTGCTCAAATTTTGTGTGGGAGACCCTATGGGTCATATTATGGGTTTGAGCAAAACAATGAAGCCAAAATCCTATTACAAGATATGAAAATCGGCAAAAAAAGTATGCTAGCTCCGACGTGCGGTGTGTGCCTAAAGTCATATAAATATCATTAATGGAGGAATCAACTCTCATATCCAATTACGTTACTCTAGGGCTATTCAGATTAAAGTTTTGAGAGATGTTGGTAACTTTTAAAAATGTTGTCCAAATTGGCCAAAAACGAAGTACATAATCCACCGTTTTTGACCAAAAATACTTCTGTAACGAAAACTGCTCAAATTTTTGTGGGAGGTCTGTGGGGTCATAAAATGGGTTTGAGCAAAATATTAGAGGCAAAAACCTATTGTAGGTTACGAAAATCGGCAAAAATAGCACAATAGCTTCAACAAATCACGTATGCTAAAAGGTCCAAAAAATATCATTAATGGAGGAACCAACTCCCATATCCTATTGGGTTACTGTAAGGGTATCCGTTGTATAGTTTTAAGAAAATGTGGCTACTCTAGAAAATGGTGTCCAAATTCGTCAAAATCGAAGTACATAACTCACTGTTTTTGGCCATATATATTTCCGGAACCAAAAGTCCTCAATTTTTTTTGGGGGACCCTGTGGGTCATATTATGGCTTTGAGCAAAACAATGGAGCCAAAAACCTATTGTAAGATATGAAATTCGGTAAAAAAAAAAAATAGCATGCTAGCTCCAACGTGTCACTTGTGCCGAAAGTCCTATAAATATTAATAATGTAGGAATCAACTCTCATATCCAATTACGTTACTCTAGGGCTATTCAAATTAAAGTTTTGAGAAATTTTTGTTACTTTCAAAAATGTTGTCAAATTGGCCAAAAACGAAGTACATAATCCACCGTTTTTGACCAAAAATAGTTCTGTAACGAAAACTGCTCAAATTTTTGTGGGAGGTCTGTGGGGTCATAAAATGGGTTTGAGCAAAAAATTAGAGGCAAAAACCTATTGTAAGTTACGAACATCGGCAAAAATAGCACAAAAGCTTCAACGAATCACGTAAGCTAAAAGGTCCAAAAAATATCATTAATGGAGGAAACTACTCCCATATCCTATTGGGTTACTGTAAAGGTATCCGTAGTATTGTTTTGAGAAAATTTGGCTACTCTTGAAAATGTTGTCGAAATTCGTCAAAATCGAAGTACATAACCCACTGTTTTTGGCCATATATAGTTCCGGAACCAAAAGAGCTTAAATTTTTTGTGGGAGACCCTGTGGGTCATATTATGGGTTTGAGCAAAACAATGAAGCCAAAATCCTATTGCAAGATATGAAAATCGGCAAAAATAATATGCTAGCTCCGACGTGTGGTGTGTTCCTAAAGTCATATAAATATCATTAATGGAGGAATCAACTCTCATATCCAATTACGTTACTCTAGGGCTATTCAAATTTAAGTTTTGAAAGATTTTGGTAACTTTTAAAAATGTTGTCCAAATTGGCCAAAAACGTAGTACATAATCCACCGTTTTTGACCAAAAATAGTTCTGTAACGAAAACTGCTCAAAATTTTGTGGGAGGTTTGTGGGGTCATAAAATGGGTTTGAGGAAAAAATTAGAGGCAAAAACCTATTGTAAGTTACGAAAATCGGCAAAAATAGCACAAAAGCTTCCACGAATCACGTAAGCTAAAAGGTCCAAAAAATATCATTAATGGAGGAACCAACTCCCATATCCTATTGGGTTAATGTAAAGGTATCCGTAGCATTGTTTTGAGAAAATTTGGCTGCTCTTCAAAATGTTGTCCAAATTCGTCAAAATCGAAGTACATAACCCACTTTTTTTGGCCATATATAGTTCCGGAACCAAAAGTGTTCCAATTTTTTGTGGGAGACCCTGTGGGTCATATTATGGGTTTGAGCAAAACAATGGAGCCAAAAACCTATTGTAAGATATGAAATTCGGTAAAAAAAAAAAATGAAAAAAACATGCTAGCTCCAACGTGTCACGTGTGCCGAAAGTCACATAAATATCATTAATGGAGGAATCAACTCTCATATCCAATTACCTTACTCTAGGGCTATTCAAATTAAAGTTTTGAGAAATTTTGGTAACTTTCAAAAATGTTGTCAAATTGGCCAAAAACGAAGTACATAATCTACCGTTTTTGACCAAAAATAATTCTGTAACGAAAAGTGCTCAAATTTTTGTGGGAGGTCTGTGGGGTCATAAAATGGGTTTGAGCAAACAATTAAAGGCAAAAACATATTGTAAGGTACGAAAATCGGCAAAAATAGCACAAAAGCTTCAACGAATCACATAAGCTAAAAGGTCCAAAATATATCATTAATTGAGGAACCAACTCCCATATCCTATTGGGTTACTGTAAAGGTATCCGTTGTATTCTTTTGAGAAAATTTGGCTACTCTTGAAAATGTTGTCCAAATTCGTCAAAATCGAAGTACAAAACCCACTGTTTTTGGCCATATATAGTTCCGGAACCAAAAGTGCTCAAGTTTTTGTGGGGGACCCTGTGGGTCATATTATGGCTTTGAGCAAAACAATGGAGCCAAAAACCTATTGTAAGATATGAAATTCGGTGAAAAAAAAGCATGCTAGCTCCGACGTGTGGTGTGTGCCTAAAGTCATATAAATATCATTAATGGAGGAATCAACTCTTTTATCCAATTACGTTACTCTAGGGCTATTCAGATTAAAGTTTTGAGAAATTTTGGTAACTTTTAAAAATGTTGTCCAAATTGGCCAAAAACGAAGTACATAATCCACCGTTTTTGACCAAAAATTGTTCTGTAACGAAACTCAAATTTTTGTGGGAGGTTTGTGGTGTCATAAAATGGTTTGAGCAAAAACTTAAGAGGCAAAAACCTATTGTAAGTTACGAAAATCTGCAAAAATAGCACAATAGCTTCAACGAATCACGTATGCTAAAAGGTCCAAAAAATATCATTAATGGAGGAACCAACTCCCATATGCTATTGGGTTACTGTAAGGGTATCCGGTTTATTGGTTTAAGAAAATGTGGCTACTCGAGAAAATGTTGTCCAAATTCGTCAAAATCGAAGTACATAACTCACTGTTTTTGGCCATATATATTTCCGGAAACAAAAATCCTAAATTTTTTTTTGGGGGACCCTGTGGGTCATATTATGGCTTTGAGCAAAACAATGGAGCCAAAAACCTATTGTAAGATATGAAATTCGGTAAAAAAAAAAATAGCATGCTAGCTCCAACGTGTCACTTGTGCCGAAAGTCCTATAAATATTAATAATGTAGGAATCAACTCTCATATCCAATTACGTTACTCTAGGGCTATTCAAATTAAAGTTTTGAGAAATTTTTGTTACTTTCAAAAATGTTGTCAAATTGGCCAAAAACGAAGTACATAATCCACCGTTTTTGACCAAAAATAGTTCTGTAACGAAAACTGCTCAAATTTTTGTGGGAGGTCTGTGGGGTCATAAAATGGGTTTGAGCAAAAATTTAGAGGCAAAAACCTATTTTAAGTTACGAAAATCGGCAAAAATAGCACAAAAGCTTCAACGAATCACGTAAGCTAAAAGGTCCAAAAAATATCATTAATGGAGGAACCAGCTCCTATATCCTATTGGGTTACTGTAAAGGTATCCGTAATATTGTTTTGAGAAAATTTGGCTACTCTTGAAAATGTTGTCTAAATGCGTCAAAATCGAAGTACATAACCCACTGTTTTTGGCCATATATAGTTCCGGAACCAAACGTGCTCAAATTTTTTGTTGGAGACCCTGTGGGTCATATTATGGGTTTGAGCAAAACAATGAAGCCAAAATCCTATTGCAAGATATGAAAATCGGCAAAAATAGTATGCTAGCTCCGACGTGTGGTTTGTGCCTAAAGTCATAAATATCATTAATGGAGGAATCAACTCTCATTTCCAATTACGTTACTCTAGGGCTATTCAGATTTAAGTTTTGAGAGATTTTGGTAACTTTTAAAAATGTTGTCCAAATTGGCCAAAAACGAAGTACATAATCCACCGTTTTTGACCAAAAATAGTTCTGTAACGAAAACTGCTCAAAATTTTGTGGGAGGTTTGTGGGGTGATAAAATGGGTTTGAGCAAAAAATTAGAGGCAAAAACCTATTGTAAGTTACGAAGATCGGCAAAAATAGCACAAAAGCTTCTACGAATCACGTAAGCTAAAAGGTCCAAAAAATGTCATTAATTGAGGAACCAACTCCCATATCCTATTGGGTTACTGTAAAGGTATCCGTAGAATTGTTTTGAGAAAATTTGGCTACTCTTGAAAATGTTGTCCAAATTCGTCAAAATCGAAGTACATAACCCACTGTTTTTGGCCATATATAGTTCCGGAACCAAAAGTACTCAAATTTTTTGTGGGAGACCCTGTGGGTCATATTATGGGTTTGAGCAAAACTATGAAGCCAAAATCCTATTGCAAGATATGAAAATCGGCAAAAATAGTATGCTAGCTCCAACGTGTGGTGTGTGCCTAAAGTCATATAAATATCATTAATGGAGGAATCAACTCTCATATCCAATTACGTTACTCTAGGGCTATTCAGATTTAAGTTTTGAGAGATTTTGGTAACTTTTAAAAATGTTGTCCAAATTGGCCAAAAACGAAGTACATAATCCACCGTTTTTGACCAAAAATAGTTCTGTTACGAAAACGGCTCAAATTTTTGTGGGAGGTCTGTGGGGTCATAAAATGGGTTTGAGCAAAAAATTAGAGGCAAAAACCTATTGTATGTTGCGAAAATCGGCAAAAATAGCACAAAAGCTTCAACGAATCAAGTATGCGAAAAGGTCCAAAAAATATCATTTGGAGGAACCAACTCCCATATCCTATTGGGTTACTGTAAAGGTATCCATAGTATTTTTTTGAGAAAATTTGGCTACTCTTGAAAATGTTGTCCAAATTCGTCAAAATCGAAGTACATAACCCACTGTTTTTGGCCATATATAGTTCCGGAACCAAAAGTGCTCAAATTTTTTGTGGGAGACCCTGTGGGTCATATTATGGGTTTGAGCAAAACAATGAAGCCAAAATCCTATTGCAAGATATGAAAATCGGCAAAATTAGTATGCTAGCTCCGACGTGTGGTGTGTGCCTAAAGTCATATAAATGTCATTAATGGAGGAATCAACTCTCATATCCAATTACGTTACTCTAGGGCTATTCAGATTAAAGTTTTGAGAGGTTTTGGTAACTTTTAAAAATGTTGTCCAAATTGGCCAAAAACGAAGTACATAATCCACCGTTTTTGACCAAAAATACTTCTGTAACGAAAACTGCTCAAATTTTTGTGGGAGGTCTGTGGGGTCATAAAATTGGTTTGAGCAAAATAATAGAGGCAAAAACCTATTGTAAGTTATGAAAATCAGCAAAAATAGCACAATAGCTTCAACGAATCACGTATGCTAAAAGGTCCAAAAAATATTATTAATGGAGGAATCAACTCCCATATCCTATTGGGTTACTGTAAAGGTATTTGTAGTATTGTTTTGGGAAAATTTGGCTACTCTTGAAATGTTGTCCAAATTCGTCAAAATCGAAGTACATAACCCACTGTTTTTGGCCATATATAGTTCCGGAACCAAAAGTGCTCAAATTTTTTATGGGAGACCCTGTGGGTGATATTATGGGTTTGAGATAAACAATGAAGCCAAAATCCTATTGCAAGATATGAAAATTGGCAAAAATAGTATGCTAGCTCCGACGTGTGGTGTGTGACGAAAGTCATATAAATATCATTAATGGAGGAATCAACTGTCATATCCAATTACGTTACTCTAGGGCTATTCAGATTAAAGTTTTGGGAAATTTTGGGTACTTTCAAAAATGTTGTCCAAATTGGCCAAAAACGAAGTACATATTCCACCGTATTTGACCAAAAATAGTTCCGTAAAAAAACCTTAAATTTTTGTGGGAGGTCTGTGTGGTCATATTATAGGTTTTAGCAATTTATTAGAGGCAAAAACCTATTGTACGATACGAAACGGCAAACATAGCACAATAGGTTCAACGAATTACGTTTGCTAAATGGTCATAAAAATATCATTGATGGACGAACCAACCATTATTTCCTCTTAGGTTACTCTAAGGCTATCTATAGTATTGTTTTGAGAAAATATGGCTACTCTCAGAAATGTTGTCCGAATTCGCCAAATTTTAGAGCCTAAAACCTATTGCAAGATATGAAAATCGGCAAAAATAGCTCGCTAGCTTCAACAAGTCACGTCTGCCTAAAGGTTATGTAAAATATCATTAACAGAGGAATCAACTCTCATGTCCAATTCGGTTTCTCTAGGGCTATCCATAGTAAAGTTTTGAGAAATTTTGGCTACTTCAAATATCGTTGTCCAAATTGGCCTAAAACGATGTACAGAATCCACTATTTTTGGCCAAAATTATTCCCGGAACCAAAACGGCTCAAATTTTTGTGGGAGACATGTGGGGTCATACTATGGTTGATATGAAAATAGCACGCTAGACGATAGAAATGTTTTTTGAAAATTTGGCTACTTTAAAAAATGTTGTCCGAATTTGCTAAAACCGAAGTACATAATCCATTGTTTAATATGTGACATGTGTTGATTGGGATTAAAGAACTTCCCAAACAAACAAACGAGCCCCCATATCCAGTAAGGGTACTCTTATGCTATGAATGTTATCCATGTGGTTGCAAATGAATGACATTTTAACTTTCGTTTTCATTTGAGATGCTAATTGCAACTTCCATGTGACTGTTTTCGTGCTGACCATGAATTTCGAATACTTGTATATTAATCGATCTTTTTTGGCAGATTGGTATACTAAAAAAAGAGCTGGAATCTGTACGACGGCATCGAAAACTGTATAGGACTCGTCGTGTCTCAGTTCCAATTCCTGTTGTATCGCTAGTAAGTTGATTTCTGCCTTTTATAGTTACAAGTTAAAGGCATCGCATAATCAGTGAGCATGACCAAGTCTTTGCAATCATCAAAAACTAAGGTAGGGTACACAAATGCTGGAAAGAGTACTTTGTTAAACCGTTTGACTGGAGCTGATGTTCTTGCTGAGGATCGATTGTTCGCTACACTTGATCCAACAACAAGAAGGGTTCAGGTTAGTTGGACTTTGTTTAGATGTATGTTTTTACTTTAATTTCAACATTCAACTTTATGCCATGCCACAACCTAAAATGAGTCTTCAAATAAATGGATATTTTCGCTCAGAGTTTTCTAATTTTGTCTTTGGTTTCAGATGAAAAATCAGAAGGAGTTTCTGCTGACGGATACTGTTGGATTTATTCAAAAGTTACCCACTATGCTGGTGAGTCTCTTCTCTTTTTTTGATGAATATCACAATGTTACCTGTTATCAGTTTTGTCAATATCAGCCACTTCTTGCAGGTTGCTGCCTTCAGAGCCACTTTGGAGGAAATATCAGAGTCATCCCTTCTGGTGCATGTGGTGGACATAAGGTACTGTCCTCGGTGGTTCATATATGCTTGCCTTCTTAGGTCAGTATCTAATTATGATTGTTTTTCTTTCAGCCATCCCTTGGCAGAGCAACAGATAGATGCTGTTGACAAAGTTCTGTCAGAATTGGATGTTTCATCAGTACCGATATTAATGGTGTGGAATAAGGTATGATACCGATAACTTATTCGGTGTCTCTGCTTTGTTACTTGTCTTCTTGTTTAAAGATTGGAGAGTTGGTCAGTTACCGTGGAACTTATTTTCTTAATTCCTGTGTAAGAACTAAGAAAGATTGGAGAGTTGGTCAGTTACCGTGGAACTTATTTTCTTAATTCCTGTGTAAGAACTAAGAAAATTGCTGTAGTACAAGCCTGCTCGCTGTGGTTCATTGTATTGTTATCTAAGATGTGGTCTCTGATCTGAATAAAACAGTTTCGGATAGTAAAGTAGAAATTAGAAAGTACTGCGAGGATAGCCGAACATACGAAATGAATGAAGAATAGAGTAATATCCATGCCAAAAAGTTCTGCGAAATCACTTTAGAAGATAGAGAGGGAGACCCTCTGGCAATATCTTGCTGAGAACGATTGGTAGATTTGTACAGCATACACTGTAGCTCAAATGTGGTTCCTGCAGCTTCTTTAATAGGACAAAATAGACTAAGGATCATAGACTTTAGAGAGGGCAACGTCCTTTGTTTTCCAAAGCATGAGAAGAAATATTTGTTTTTATGGTTATCTTTTGAATTATGTAGATATCCTGTACTAGTGATGATAACAGAATTCCGAAAGGACTGTAAGAAGCTCTTGATGAGCTTACCCATCATGATTCTGACCAAATGACCCGTCTGCAAAATAAGATAGGTTTTTGTTGAGCTGTGGTTATCATATGTTCCTATTACCAAGATAATCCAACTATTACAATTGTCTATAACTGGTGTTGTATTTTCTCTCTTCTTGGAAAGCATTTCATTCAGTTAAATTTGTCATATTAAGTGGTGAACTGATCCTTGCAGGTTGATAGGGTCAGTGATCCAGAAAAAATCAAGGCAGAAGCAGAAAAACGAGGGGATGTTGTCTGTGTATCTGCTATGAATGGTGATGGACTTGATGACTTCTGTAATGCTATTCAGGAGAAGTTAAAGGTGGTCTTCATATCTTCTCTACATAGACTTTTACAAGCTACTGTTGACATTTATATCATGATGTTACACCATGGCCTTCATTCGTTTGCTGTAACAAAACTGTGGTCTGTATCAGGATTCTATGGTATGGGTTGAGGCGCTGATTCCATTTGACAAAGGAGAACTTCTCAGTAGCATCCATAGAATTGGAATGGTTGAAAAAACTGTGAGTGATTTTATCCCATGCTGTTTGTGTTCACTTTCTAGTTTATACTATGTTCGCTAGTCTCTATAACATTGTGAAAGTTTAGGTTTTTTTACTTCCACGTGAGAGTAAATCAGAGTTCGCGCAGTATTGTTACATACTGTGAGGTCATAAATCCATATGCTCTAGGAACTGATGACTACTTTAAACTCTTCATAAGAATCTGCAGTGGACGAACCATAAACTGTGCTTCTGTGCAACATTCTGTTGATCTCGAGATGTGAGATCTTCTGAAACATATAGTGTTATTACTTAGGAACTTAATAGTGTTCTGTGGTGTGTACCAAGTGAAAACATGTCAACTTTTCAACAGCGTATTGAGATAAATGAGAATACTCCTTATGAGCTCCAGCCTTGTGTCATTCATGAACCCCACTTTCAGGAATATACAGAGAACGGTACACTGGTCAATGCTTATGTACCACTTCGTTTGGCAAGGCAGCTCACCCCGATGAGGCAGTTGTGCGCTTCACCTTAGATTTTAGCTCTCACCTGGAGCTTCCACGGTTTTTCCCACTGCATGTATGACGTATGTACTGTGTAAGCGAATCTCTTCCGGGGGTGTTTGTTTGAGGATGGTGACATGGGAGCTACATAGTTGTTGATACCTGCAGCCCTACAGTTTGAGATAAAAGGTCCCAGAGAAATTTCTGACGTCTTGGAGAGTTGCAACTTTACAAAATTATGCTGTTATACTTATATTCCTCTCTGTACATAATTTAGCGGACTGTAAATAACACATACCTTGAGTAGGTTGTAAAATTTGATCAATGAAAAGCTTATTGTGAACTATCTTTTGTTTCAGTGTCTCCTTGTACTCACTCACTTGTAACATCCTTCCACCCGAAGACTTGTATAGGACACCATTGGTGAGAAGAATCGTTTTTTTAGGGCTGATTAGTTCTATGATCAAGATACAAAAGTACTCGAAACCTTAAATTCCTCGTTCTACCCTATCACAAAACGATCTTATCTCGTCTAATCCGACTTTGGTATAAGTTTTTAACATTTACATTTACCAACTCTACTCCTAAGTTTGACTTTGTTGTTGCTCAATTATTGTGAGAACATCTATGGATTTGTTTAGCATTTGGTGCATCAAATCACTTTAGTTGACACTTTTTTGTAATTATAATTTGTGGATTGCTAGTTTTATGCTATTTCTATTGATCAAGTCAAGGCGTAAACATGGGAATTATGTAAGACGCCAAAAATAGTAGCAATCGAATGTCACATGCGAAGCAAAATTTCAAAGTTTCAGTTACAAAGCTTTTAGAGAGGTCATGCGGGGTGGATGCAAGCCATGTGAATATTTTTGACACCCTTAATTTATGTAGTTAACGTAGTAGTTACGAGTTATCATGCATGGCGGAGTTATTGTAGCATAAATGAAATAGATAGACACGACGTAGGTTGATGCATTTGGCGAAAACTTGGGTAAGATAGTAATATTCTATAATCGAAAATAGAAGACGATGTTTAAAAAGTAGGGTTGAAAACTTATATAATAAAGTATAGGTTTTATGACTAAATGTTTATCCATACTATAGTATAGGATGGTCCTGCCTAGAATTTATTAAACTCTTTCTCGGCCGAAATTCTACCACCTTCTAATTAGCCTAGACTAAAAATCAAAATGGTTCATTTTGAGATTTTAATCCATACGCTCAAAATGACAGTATCCTCTTAATTTGTAGGTATACCATCAAGGCTACATTGGTACCAATATGATTAATATTAGTCATCTTCTTTATTTATATATAGTTTCAGAATTTCGACCTCGCCTAAGTGAGTCAGTGACAATGACAATTATGCACAAAATTGCATTTATATGCCAAGCTTCTGACGTTATAGGTGGATATAACTGGTTATAAATTCTCAGTCATACTAATTCTACTCGAATTCGATATTTCAGTCAGTTTCTTTAATTTACGCGTGATGAAATTGTTCTTAACCGAGACATGCATCGATTGATATTTCTGAGTGTGGATGAATAAACTTAGGTATGTCAAGCGACGACACACGCACAAGACCCTATCTCATAATGGTTTAGATATGAAGAATTATTTGTCGCCCATGTTAATCCCAATAACGTCCACCGAATTTTATAAATACCAAATGGTAAATAGATACTACAATCGAATAGAGCAATTTAATGAACTAAAGTTCGAACATCGAAACCCACCCCACTCAAATCTCACACCCAAGAAAAAAAAGGTACTCTTGTTGGAGCGGCCAACTTGTGTTAAAAGTAGTATAGCAAACATTTAATTAACTTCGTTATATATTTAGTCCTATACAATTAATCATAGTTCCTAACCTTAGCTTAAATGTCTCAATAATTCAGAGTAGTTTCCTTTGGAGCAGGTAAAACTGTAACACTTACTAGTATGAAGTATCCCAAATGGGGTAAGCCAAATCCTATTGAAATAGTCTTTAACATTTCATTTTAGGGAAATGGATTTGGTAAAGAGTTGGTTTATTTCAATTTCTATATATACTTCAATTTCATATGCCTTAACATATCAACAGTTCCACTTCAATATTAAAAACAACAACAACAAAAAAAAAAACTAAATTTTATTGACCGTCACATTATGGCTTTGAACAATCACCTAGTAGTGTTCATGGCAACAATCATGTTAGTGACAATGTCTAGCTTCACCATCACTACTACCTTAGCCAACCCCGGTGCCGACGGTTTTGGTTTCGGCTGGGGCTGGGGAAGTCCTAGCTACAACATATTTTCTCCAAATTTCTATGATTTTTCATGCCCTCAGGCTAATGACATTGTCATGTCAGTCTTGGAAAATGTCATTGCACAAGACCCTCGTATGGCTGCTTCCTTGCTTAGGCTACATTTCCACGACTGCTTTGTCAAGGTTCTTATCCATCATTTTTTGCTTATTTAGGCTCTTTTTAACGCCTTTACAAATGCGTAATTTTTGCGTACACCCGTCTCGTCTAAGACTTTGTTAAACGATCTGTATGACAAAACTTGTTTTATTCAATGTGTGTGACATGCACATTTTTTCACTATTGTGACATATAATTGTTTGTACATGTGATAAATGACAAATTTAGGCTCATTTATTATGTACAACATCGTTACATACAGAAAAATTTTGGGTGGAACTAGTGCATCGAAAATCTCGTTAATTTCTTCAATGTGTGACAACTTTAAACATTTTTTCGCTACATTTATATTACAGGGGTGTGATGCATCAGTGTTACTAGATGATACAGCTGCATTTGTAAGCGAGAAGAGTGCGTTTCCAAATGCTAATTCCTTGAGAGGTTTTGAAGTGATTGATGAGATTAAAGCACAGATTGAGCAAGTCTGCCCTGAGACTGTCTCTTGTGCTGACATTGTGGCCTTTGCTGCTCGCGCTTCTACTGTCCTGGTGAGTACTTAATTCTCGAGTCAATTTTCATTTTGAATTATCCAAAAAGAGGTGTAAATGTTGCGTAACAGACTAACAAGCCTTTAGTACAGCCTATAATTAAGGCACTCGGGATATTGTTGTTATTGTTAAATTACGACTGAACGATTTTTGTCGATAATTGTGATACAGAGTGGAGGACCATACTGGGAGCTTCCACTAGGAAGAAGGGACTCAAAGGCAGCCTATTTCCAGCTTGCTAACACAACTATTCCTGCACCCATTTTCACTGTACAACAGCTTCTCCAAAATTTCATAACTCGCGGCCTTGATGAAGTTAATCTTGTTGCCCTCTCAGGTCAGTATAATGCTTCCACTACCACATTACTCGAGTCGAGACCATTATTAGTCCGTTACCCTTTAATCTAGAAACTAATAAGATTGCGTACATCTGACTCTTCCGTCTTCCCCACATTACTCGAGTCGTGACTATTGCCCTTTAAAAATTTGACAATGTTGTGTATAGGAGGACATACAATTGGAATGTCAAGATGTTCAAGCTTCAAGAAGAGGCTATACAACCAAAATGGGAACAGTCAGCCAGATGTGAGCCTAGAGAGGGCCTTTTTAAATGAGTTAAAGGCAGTGTGTCCTTCAAGTGGAGGGGACAACAATTTATCTCCATTGGATTATGCAACACCAAGGTCCTTTGATAACACCTACTACAAGCTTATTTTGGGAGGCAGAGGACTTCTTTTCTCTGACCAACAACTTTTCTCAGGGAATTTCCCAAATGTTGCTCAATTGGTCAAGGCCTATGCTCAAGATGAGGCCCTTTTCTTTGATCACTTTGCCAAGTCCATGGTTAAGATGGGTAGCCTAACCCCACTCCTAGGGAATGATGGTGAGATCAGGAGGAATTGTCGTCGGGTTAATTATTATGAATGACGCTTTTTTACCAAGCAAAGAGGTGTGCATGGTAAAAAAGTTTCAGTACGACCTCGATTGTTATTGAGTTAATTAAGTCTTGATTAGGGTATTTCGATTTGTGATTGTTATTGAATTATTGGCAATTGTGAATGGCTTGATTAGGTTGTTGTGGTTAGTTATTATTCAATTAATGTGGTTTTATTTACTGGTTTGTGTACTCTCATAAATCCTTTGTAATGAAATATCAATGAAATATGAATATTGTGACTTTCATGATTTATCTCAATACTTGTGTTTCTCGAAATGCATTTTCATTCTTCCCTACACAAGTACTCCTTCAGTTACATTAGATTGTCGATGTTTCGTTTAAATTAAAAAAAAAAAAAAAAAAAAAAAAAAAAAAAAGTTTCGCCTCAATTTGATTTGGTCTGATCCACGACGACTAGGAGCTCATAGACGTCAGCCCATTTCTTGGACAGCCTTACATAATCAAAGCCCAAACTTTGGTCAAACACTCAAGGAGATCAGCCCAATTTTTCGACAGTTTAAGCCCAAATTCAAAACTCCTATGAAACAAGTCGAATCGATTTAAAAACTCTTACCATAATTCCTATCAGGAAGTAACAGCTACCTCGATAATGTTTGACGGACCAATAATCCTGAGGGTTACGTTGTTTGGGTTAAGTATATCTCAAGTATGTATCTTTAAGATTAGTATGATCCATCATATAGTATTTGATAGAGTTTTCTCCACCGATCTATTATGCTTATGGTGTGGGTTAACGGCGCAAATGGCAGCAGTCAAACTACAAACATCCATTGAATGCCTTAATTACATGGCGATAAGACATGACTTTCTACACGTAATTTTGAAGCAACTTAATTTAACCTTAAACCACAAAATATGTAATTCCCCTTTTTGGACGTCCATTTCAATATTTCATAGCACAATTTCGACCAATTTAGGTAAAACAGTAAGAGTCTGACAAAAATCAATTTTAATTTAATCAAACCAAATAAACAATATATCAATTGGTATAATCACGTAATTAGCGAAAATTATTCTCAGAAAATGAAAATTTCCCGCCGAAAACTTCAATTACAAGCAACACTGGAGGGGATGTAGTTGTTGTACGTTTGACACAATGAAGAGTCAGCTTTATAGAATGTCTTAATGTAAATAGCAAGAAATCAGCCGTTACATCCCCCTAATCACCATATTAACACACTTAATTAACTGCTTAACAAAGTAACGATGCAGCTAAACTTGTATATTTATACCAAACACCATATCTTTGTTCGTTCATCATCACTACTTCATTTCACTCCATTTCCTCTTACACTAATAATCATTTGATTAACAAAATCTCGATCACACTTCTCTAATCTTCATTCGATCCTCAATCAATTAGTCAAAAGATATAATGGCATCCCTAAACACATTTTCGACGATCATCTTCTTAGTCATCGCACTATACTGTGAAACGCGTACTACTAATGCCCGAATGCTTAGCGAGAAATTAACGTGGAAACGGCTCATTAGGGTTGATCAATCGGGCAAAGGTGACTTCAAAAGCATTCAACATGCCATTGATTCAGTTCCTTCTAACAATAATGATTCAGTTCTAATTAGGGTTGAGCCAGGAATTTACAAGGAGAAAATTGTCGTTCCATCTGATAAACCCTTCATAATTCTTAGTGGAAGAGTAGCTCATACGACTATAATTACATGGGGTGATAGTGGTGATATATGGACCTCTCCTACTTTCACCGTCTCCGCACCTGATTTCGTTGGTCGTTATCTTACTATTCAGGTATAATAATACACTACACTTAATTGTCGTGTACGTGTCTCTTAAATCAGTCTGATCAATTTTATTGGTATCATTTGATTTTCAGATATCAGCTGCGTCACTACTTTTTCTGATTATATTGATCGTTACCATACTATAAAGTATCGTCACGAGTCACTTGGTGTTTTAATTGTGTTAACTTGTTTAAATTTTGTAACATCAAAATGTTAGAATACATATGGAAAAGGAGCAAAAGCCGTAGCATTGAGGGTCTCGAGCGATAGGGCAGAGTTTCTAGCATGTCGAATTACTTCGTATCAAGATACACTTCTAGATGAGCAGGGCAAGCATTTTTATAGCAATTGTTACATCGAAGGAGGCACTGATTTTATTTTTGGCAACTCAGATTCTGTTTTCCATGTAAGTCCCTTTCTTTTCGTGTAGGGTGACAAAAATCGAACCTCTAATCTCTCGTCTATATAAATTGAACATGTTTTGGGTACGTTGATGCAGAATTGTCACATACATTCAATTTCGGAATATAATGGAGCGATAACAGCACAACAAAGAATGAAATCAGGAGAACATACAGGGTTTTATTTTGTGGGTTGCATTATCACTGGCATTAAAAGTTGCACACTAGGAAGGCCATGGGGTCCTTATTCAAGGGTGGTATATGTAAACTCTTACTTGTCTAACGTGGTAGATCCTCAAGGATGGGATGATTGGGGTAAACCCTCCACTCATAGTACCGTGTATTATGGTGAATATAAATGTTACGGTCCAGGCGCAAACAGGGCTAAAAGAGTTTATTGGTCGCGTAGTCTCACCAATGAAGAAGTTTCCGTCTTTATCGAGAATTTGAGTGCCACGGCTTGGTTTAGGAGGCATCGATAAATATTGTGAAATACTAGATACCACATTTGTTTGGATGTTGTTCCTATTGTAAATTGATTGCATTGATTTATTTTCTCCTCTTGAATGATATTTAATTGACAAAACCTTTTGGTCTCCGTACGGATCTGAAATGACAGATTATATAACGTGAAGCAATATTTACTCCCCCGGTTTTTTCATTTGTTACCTACTTACCTTTATTAATTTGTGAAAGTGTACAAATTTAAACAAGACGTTAACAATAAAAAACGGTAGGAGGCTACGAGGAATGCCAATAGTCATTGGATCGGACTACCGATCCAACCAAAATTGTATTCGGCCCAATAATTACACGGCCCAACACGAGGCAATGCAGGCTAACTGATAAGCAGCCCATGATATCATCAGCTCCAAATTAGTGATCTACCTGACCTGGGCCTCTCGAATGGATCGATGGGTTAGGTTTCGGATTCGGGGCATTTCCGTGTCGGATTCGGTCAAATGGGTGAAAGTTAGGCAAGTCTTTGAAATTTCCGGGTCGAAACATTTTTTGTGAGGTCAAACATTTCATTCACAAAGTAAAGCAGTCAATGCGTTACTGATTTTTGGCAAGAGAACACTGGAGTTTGAAAATTTGAGATTTAGCATAGAACTAATACAAAAAATGGTTGACATTTCAAAAGTCTTCTTAATATTTCAAACTAAAAAATTGCTCAATTGTTTCCAACCCAAAATTCATTTTTCTTTTTTAAATACAGTAGAATATAGGAAATAATGTAATTTCCATAAATTTCTTAACATGAAAGAAAACATTTCATTTCTATATGAAAATGTTTAAAACATACATCATGCATAACATGATAGTGAAAAGCATCTAACGGTTGTCATACAAGTTATACTACGAGTATATGAAAAGAAGCTTATTCGACAATTTTCTTTCGAGTTGTTACTTCGTGATTAGTGTATGATGAGGAAAACATTAGCACACACAAACAAGTTGGTTACTAAATAACGAAACGAAGCTAGGCTCGTTTGCACAAACGTGGGTAACGTGTATGTCAATCACGCTGACCTCCCCATACATCCAAGTTTACGCGCCGAAAACTTGAATTCCAATGCTTTCCCTGCTAACTTTCTTCCCACTTTTCTTGTCAACCGCAACCAAACATCTTATGTAACCTTGTTATTTTGTATCTTCACCATCACATTTTCATGTCTTGTCTTCCTCTATAAATACACCCTAACCCCCGATTTCGATTAATTAGCTAAATCACTTGAATTTTTCATTAACTAGTTAGTCACAAAATCATACATCTAATACCAACATGGCAATAATTCACCAATTTTTTGTTGTAAGTTTCGTGTTCGTGTTTGTGTTAACGTTTTCTTGTACAGTGATTCCTAGTGCTGATGCTAGAGCTACAAAGGCGAAAAAGGCCCAGTGGGAGCGAATTATAACAGTTGATAAATCCGGTAGAGGGGACTTTAAGAAGATACAAGATGCCATCAATGATGTTCCTTCTAATAATGTTGGTCCTATTTTTATAAGGGTTGAGCCTGGAGTTTACAAGGAAAAAATTACTGTTCCTGCTGATAAACCCTTGGTAACACTTAGTGGTAGAAATGCAGATACGACTATAATCACTTGGGATGACAGTGGTGATATTATTAAGTCCCCTACTGTTACTGTCTTGGCCTCAGATTTTATCGGTCGATATCTTACTATTCAGGTACAAATAACTTTTTTGGTGAAACGGGTCTATAAAAAAGTTTGTGAATTTATTAAAGCTACGTAGAGAACACGTTGCGTTTGAGTAAAAACTAAAAAGTTTCACGTTTTTCGGAATATATATTACAACTTGACAGTATGTATATATGAATGTGGTGCAGAATACCTTTGGTTCGAAAGCAAAGGCAGTTGCATTAAGAGTAGCAGCGGACAAAGCAGAATTTTATGCATGCAGAATTCTGTCTTATCAGGACACACTTTTGGATGAAAGTGGCAGACATTTTTACAGCAACTGTTACATTGAGGGGGCAACAGATTTCATTTGTGGCAATGCTAACTCTCTTTTCCAGGTAAATTCTCACTTTCAAATTAAAATTTGGCCATAATTATACAACCCCGGATTTCAAATCCTAACTAGTCGAAACTGTGCAGAAATGCCATATACATTCGATTTCAGGTAACAATGGGGCTATAACAGCACAACAAAGGATGTCAACAGAACAAAATACAGGGTTCTATTTCTTGGGATGTAAGATCACTGGTGTGAAAAGTTGTACACTAGGAAGACCATGGGGGCCTTACTCTAGAGTGGTGTACGCACAATCGTACATGTCTAGCGCGATTTTACCACAAGGATGGGATGATTGGGGTAAAAAGTACACACATAGGTAAATTTAATTTTGCTAGACAAAATCACATTCAGCTGTAAAAATATTCGGCCTTATTTTCTCATGCTCATTTTTAAGGCGAATATGGAAGTGACATTGTAAATTTGTAACTGATTTGGCTTGCTTTTTGTTAATGTAGAACTGCTTTTTATGGAGAGTATATGTGCTTTGGTCCCGGAGCAAACAGGACGAAAAGAGTTCAATGGTCGCGTAGTCTCACAGAACAAGAGGCCTCTTCTTTCCCAAGTATGAGCCAAGAGAATGGGAGAGCTTGGATCATGGCTTAACATTAACAAGCTGTACAACCAACAACTATATCATTGCCCGAGTGCTTCAAAGGGTCCCGAGTCCTGTCTATGGCGAGATATAGGGAGGCGTAAGACAAATGTACGCAACCTTACCTTTAAAACCTAGCTATACCCCAAAATCATCTTTTTTTGTCAATGCAATATGCACTGAACTTAGAAAGATATGTAGCTGAAATTCTTTAGTGTACACTTGTAATAATTATACTCAGTCAGCAAGAGAGTAATTTTTTTATTTTTTGATAAGAGTATGAGGGTAAATTTCTTTTCAACTACTGAAGAAAATGACAGATTAATCATTGCTACATTATTTCTTCTATTTTTTGGTAATCATTGACTACAGAAGTGTATTTGCCCACTAATTCCAAGTAAATTATGTTACATTCATCATTTCACAGTACTAAACAAGTGGAATCACAGGTTCTTTAGCATCATAATGAGCTTTTGTAACAAGATAAATCGCCTAATATCATTGACAATGCTACATTTTCAGCATTTTTAATCAAGAAATTTAGGCATAAGGTGCTGATTAGTAGTTGGGGTTGAGCCGGATACAATCCCACTATGTCATCAGAATGGACCAACTGTGTGACTATAATTGGGTTTGTAGAAATATCATTGAGTTCAATATTTCTCCATAAACTTTGCCAAAGTCTCACCATAGTTCATTATTGCATAGGCGTGAATTACGATCTGAAAAATAAAATTACAGATTTAAATAGCGTGCATAACATTGTTCATCAACAGCTTTATGTAATGTAAGCTATCAATATGACAGCATCCTCCTGTGATTTCAAGAACACAACATACAATATGGAGTAAGGACCATAGTGTTCATCTTCCAGAGGGAAAATCAAGAACTTTTATTACCATTTTTCGGAAAATAATTGTTTGTATCAATTTTAACGAACTATCCACTGTACACTCTCCTTACAACAAAATAGCATTACTGGAGTTGCATAGCAACAACAAGTGCCATCCCTGCTTCGCAAAACTCCGCTGACAACCACTCAAAATTCGAGTTCCAGAAGAGAATTGTTGCATAAGCCATGCAAACAGGGTGATACAGTGATACTCTGATCAGGCTAATTGGGGTTTGCTGGGGTTAGACCATTGCTGTACATGAAGCACTGCTTTCTCTGCCTGTTCAATCCCATATATGAAAATTCATGTTAATATGATACTTAGGCTAATCGAGGAAATGGGTGGATAAATCTACGGGTTTTTACCTCTTTCTCCCAGTCACATCGTATTGTTATGACTGCTAATACTATTGTCTGAAGAGCTGTGCCACCGAAAATCATCCCTGCCCAAATGCCCTGCATTATGCATAAACTCGTGAGATTCTTACGCTACTTTTATTCCTAAGGCTCAGTTGAATCTCAAGAACAAACACTTCTTTCATACCAAACATTACATTTTCAGTTTATCTCTCAAATTCTTTAAAGTTAAATGTGTGATCCGTGATTTAACATACCATTACACCGGTGTCAAAGACCCAACCCATCAGAATTCCGAGGGGAAGTCCAACAATGTAGTAGCAGCCGATATTAATGTATGCTACATATGCCTGCCATCCTGATCCAATGGCCACCCCTGGAACATTAAAAGGTCAAGTGAAATGTCAGTATTGTACATTTGTACCTGATAAAATGAAAGAGTGTTTTATATAGTTTCTGAAGTGCTGAACCTGAGAGAACTGGCTGTACACTGTTGAGGAGAATGGTAACTGCTAAGAGCCACGAAAGCTTGTCCACCTCTTGTAGGACTGGTACACTGTCTGAGAATATAAGTGCAAACCGGTTGTGGAATATCATTATCAGAGCACAAAAGATTAACCCTATAATTGTGGAGGTTGTCACTGCAACTTTGGTCGCGAATTTTGCTCCTTTGCCATTTCCGCCCCCTAGTTCATTCGCCACCCTAACTCTGTTAACATGCAAGAAAATTTAGTTATGCCATCCAAAACTAGTAATGCCCAATTATACAAGACTCTCGGATAATTTGATGATATTGTAAGAACTTACCCTGTGGCAGCTAAAAATGCTAGAGGAATCATCATCTCCCACCCATTTATAGTCATGCTGCCAAATAAAACAAACATGAAAAACTGATGGAACAAGAAGAAATCACATCAGTAAATGATGAAATATACACAGGTAAGATGAACGTACCAAACAGATAACGCATCAACAGCAATCGCAGCATTCTGCAGGCCACCCACCATCAAAACTAGTATTCTGTAGTACCAGTTCTCCAAGCTTTACTCATAACAAACCCCAGAGACAAAAATAAAACAGAATTAATTCGATAAAGATTATTTATCGATGTAGGAACACAAAGAAAAACACCTACATGTTGTCTTAATGTTTCAGTGAACTATCCACTTTTTTTTTCGTATTCAGAAGGCTACACCAATTTGTAGGCCTAGGACCTAGATTTACACCGTCATTGATTACAATTAGACTGCAGTGACTCAGAAATCACAATAAGAAGAAAGAGTCAGAAAGTGTACCAAAGCATGACACCAGATGCAGCAGAGAGCTTAAGAAACTCCCAAAGGCCAGAAAAAGCTTGTATAGAGAAACCGGACCAAGTGTCAGGACAGCCACCCCAAACAACATATGCAAACTGGCCTGCGAACAGTAACCACCAGGAGACATTCAGAGCTATGCAGAGGCCGACGACTCCCATGGGGATGACATAGACGAGCATCCAGCTCAAGAACATATGAATGACAAATGCTATCGTTGAAATCCAGGCTATAATCCCGGTCTTGAGCTGGCTTTGCAGGAACCGTTGCACTGGGAACACAAAAGCAAAACTGAAATGCAGAGGAATTAACCAGACCGCAACTCTTCCCGACTCTTCAGCCACATCGTCTGGCTCACCAACAAGCTTCAGAATTGGGGTCGACCAGACGTATAAAGGGAGGAGGAGGAAGCAGCAGAGGAAAAGAACTATCCATGATCTTTGCATGTACACTCCTAACATGTGTAGTTTCTTTGCTCCAAATGCTTGACCACACAACGTCTCCAATGCACTTGCCATCCCTAACTAACACACATGGTCGTCATAGTTCAAATTATTAGCTTCGATCAGGCTGATCATCGATTTATCAATCAAATATGTTACATTATGTACAAAAACTAGGCCAACACAACCATAACATATTAACATGCAGCAACTGATTTGGGTTAGCATCAACCATCCGTTTAATCCATTGCATATCCGTCAAACATTGCATAGTTGCACAATATCTACTAGAGTACATGCTCGTGGTCTCAACTCTCTTGGAAACCCTTTCAAGAAACCTATTAATTTCACTTATTCATAAATCCTAACTCACAAACGTTACTACTACCCATGGGCCGCCATAGGATACAACTGCAGTTAAGTTGCGATGACTTAGTTAATAATAGAGGATATTAGGGAATATTGTGTATTCGGAATATTATGAATAATAGGATTATTATGGAGTGTTTGGTGTTAGGTAATATTAGAGTTATGGTAAGTATATTGATAGATTTCGTAAGAGTCAAGTCATGTAATAGTATAAATAAGGGTTTACCCCAAGGTCATTGTAAGCAAGTTATTACGATTATACTAATTTATGAGATTCCCCAAATAGTGTACGTTATAATTCTTATATGGTATCAGAGCCTCTTTCCTAGAGGACTCTAGACGTGGCTTCCGCTGCCTGCCGGTGGGCATGGAATCTATAATGCCTGCCGGCGGGATTTCGTTGTTCGTCAGGAATTTGGTGTTTGTCGGAGATTTATTGTTCGCAATATAATGTTTTAGGGTTTTGTTGTTCGATTTTATTTTAAGAGTCTTATTTTATTTTTAGTTTAATTTATGTTTGAATAAAGCCTCCTTATTTTGTTGTTCGGGTTGTTATGACGTCGAGATGTGGTGATCGATCGAAAGTTTTAAGCATGGATCGATTAGTTAAATTGTTCGCCGCTAATTTGCTGACTTATTGGTGCGTTTCCTTGGCTTTATTGGCCAAAGTGTTTGGTGCGGGCTGCTGGGAGTTACACGTTTGCATGCTCATGAAATTTTTGGTGAGTATGATTAACTTGTCAGCAAATTAGGGGTAAATTGATTTGAGGTTGGAGTTGTCATTGGTGGTTTGCTAGTTTTGTGATTGTATTGCTCACGGTTTGCTCAAGTATCATTGTGGTGCGTGGGTGTACGTCCTCGTTCGTTATTGTTTGATGTTGGATGAGAACACTCTTGTGAGATTTTGAGTATTGTGTGATGATTTTGGCCGATCAAGGAATGGGGGTGTGTCCCTACCTCTCATGTCTGGTAGTTTTAAGGTGAAGTCGGTAATGACCGTTTCACGTTTTGAGACCATGTTTATCGATTCATGGTATTTAGTTTTTGTGTTTTATTGAGGAAGTTTTGGTGTTTTTATTGAGGAGTGCCCCTACCAGTCATGTTTGGTTTTTTTTAGATGAAGCTGATAATGGTCGCTTCATGATGTGTGAGACCATGTTGATTCATGGTTCCCTTGTATCTGGCGTTTAGTGGTGAAGTTGATTATTGGCGATTCGTGGTGATTTATTAGCGATTCGTGGTGATTTACGGGACTTTTTGAGTGTTCTTTGGATGACGTTCGAGTGGGTACGAGAAGAATGGTGTTTTGCGACGACGACCAATGTGCCGGATTTGAAGATTTGAAGATCTCGACAGAGTTATTTTGTTTCCTTATCGTTTTGGCAAACTCATTGTAATTTTAGTCAAATTACCATGAGTTTGAGGGGGGGTAATAGAGGATATTAGGGAATATTGTGTATTCGGAATATTATGAATAATAGGATTATTATGGAGTGTTTGGTGTTAGGTAATATTAGAGTTATGGTAAGTATATTGATAGATTTCGTAAGAGTCAAGTCATGTAATAGTATAAATAAGGGTTTACCCCAAGGTCATTGTAAGCAAGTTATTACGATTATACTAATTTATGAGATTCCCCAAATAGTGTACGTTATAATTCTTATAGTTAAGTTTGTAAGAGACTCTGAGCCAGCTTAATCAATCAGACGACTTCAAACACTACGATATGAGAATATAGTGACCGTTGGCTGGGCCTTAACCATATTCCTATACAGCTATATTAACGTCACAGTCCTACATTATTGGAAACAATTGCAATCAACGTAAGCAAAAGTAATGCAGAAATTGACGCATAAATCACAAATTATTCTAAGCCTACAAGAGTCCACCCGAATCTGCTAAGAACGCGGATGGAGACACCAAATTTGTCCAAAGAAAGAGAACCACCCAGGATCTAAAATAAAGAACCACAAACAATCGTTCAACAATTAAATAAATAAAAATGGACAATGCTAGAGTTCTACAGTATAGACACTTGAAAGTGTCTACTATCAGCAATAAGTTACTACACTATCAAAATTTTACTACTCACACAATTAATTTTACTACCTGATGTTTTCATTACCAATTAATTTTGCTATACTACTACTAACTCAATTTCATATTGTAGACAAATTAATCGTGTCTACACTGTAGACCTCTAGCAATTCGCATAAAGGGTATGCCCGAAATATTGCCATATTGGACTGTTCGTCAACATATCAAAGTTTTACTCCAGTATATTCATCAGCTTCTGTTTTACCACTATCCGGCTCTAGACGACTCGAGAAGGGTACAACTTAAAACATAATAACTCGGCTCTAGACGACTCGAATATTGTACTACATCTTAACATCACATCCTTATTTGTAAGAATGAAACTTGAAGAAACATCTACTAACTTGTTTTGACGTCAAAGACACACCACGTAAGACGGACATACTATTGAATTGGTTGGGAAAAGGACCACGGATTAAATGGGAAAACATAATCAGTCCACAATAATAAGTGACAACAATACAGAGTACTATACCTCTCAATTTCAATCATAAATTACATTAAATAGCCGTCAATTCTTGGGCAATGACTGTATAGATCAAACCACTTTTGGTTTTGGAAATAATAGAACGATATCAGCCCTAAAATGTTAGTAACTTCAATTTAACTCCAACGTGTCAAAACTTATTGTCCTCGATCAATTAAAAAGACGTGACGTATTAAAGAATTTGAGCACTACATACGTCAAAACTTGGGAGTAAAAAATGAAACTCTGTCCTAAGATGAATGATTGAGTATTTGAATCCGTATACTTAGAATGCGGAACGAATAACCCTTTTATTTATGAAAAGTTAACATTTGTTATTTTATCTCAAAGTGTTACTGCATTTCTTTAATCGAATTATTTACATTTTATTTGAACATTTGCTATTTTATAGACTAGGACTTCACTTCAAAATGACCAAAATTATACTCGAAACAATATCACAACTGTTGGTAGACACTATTGTGTTTTTAATTTGACATATTTTAAACGTCGGTCAAGGAGTGATATTACATTTCGTCTACTAAATACCAAACAAAATCAAAGAGGAAAACAAATCCTCCATATATGGAATATGATTAAAAAAAAAAAAAGAGAGAGAATCAAACTAAATAAGAACCATAGGATTAAAAAAAACATACCAAGAGGCCGAAATTGAAGCCGACGATGACGGTGTTAGCAATGGAGAGGGCGGCAAGTTCGATATCGCCGAGGTGGCCGGCGAAGGCGGTGGTGACGACGTTCATTGAGAAAGAAGCTACCCTGCTCAATATCGACGGCCCTGCTACGTGCCATAGTTTCTTCGACTCTTCCCATATCTTTTTCCCTAACTTTTCTTCATCGTCGTCATTTTCTTCTTCGTGACGATTTATGATTGCATGGCTATCATTTATTAGCCGTTGTTCCAGCTCTTCCTTGTTATTGTCACCGCTATTATTATTCTCCATTTTATTTTCTAGGATTACTACGAATTAATGCTGACGAAACCGCAAAGATAGACTCGATGGTAACTCCGATGATGTCTTGATGAGAGTTGTATATATACTACTTGTATGTGCGGAGGATGAGGACGTAATGGGTGTAATCGTTACATATATTTATTAATGTGAACCACGATTTGTATCTATTTAATATTTATTGATGTGAAATGTAATACATTTTTTTTTTTATCCAGTGATGTTACATCTATTTCATTTTGTAAAGGAAAAACATTAGTTTCTTGTGAGAAGCTACATCTTTTTCTCTATTATTCAAAGTACTTTTCTTTTTTCTATGGGCTCAATTATTTAAAGTACTTCTTCTATTTTTTTATTCTTTACGTTTTATTTGAATTTGTCTTACATATTCAAATAAAATGTAAAGGAATCAAGAAAAACGGAGGAAGTAAATATACAACTAACATACGAAATATTTTATTTGGTTATTTATCCCACTTGCATATGACCCTTCGAGATGTTAGTCAAACTTTTTAACTTAGATTAGTATGTAAAGGGTGAAAAATGACGTTACATGAGAAAATAATCATCACCAATAAGCGTAGGCCGTAGGCCGACTACACAGCAAACCGGTGTCCTACTATCGATAGACCAATAGACATCATCACAAGTTTTGACTTAATATCGATGTATTGTATATTTGTATGTAGTTTTTGAAAAAAGCAAAGCACCGCAATTAAGCTTAGATGCATGGAATTAGTTTTACCAAAAACCAGGGAGTAGGACTAGTACCATATATAGTAGTATAAGCGAGAGAATTCGAATACGAAAAAAAGTAAAAGATGAGGCGGAAAAATAGAACAGTTTCAGACCACGAAAAAGGAAACATATGAGAAGGTGTATATATGTGTACGGAGTATGTAGTTATGTACAATCGAGAATTCGAGATAGAAAAATAAATGAGTATCACGGCTAATATGTGTGTGGTTGGAGAAGGTGGCATTACTTAAGAAACTCTTCTTACTGTTTCTTGTGTTTATCTTCCAAAACGTATGTAAATGCTTATGTCACACAAAATCAATCAAAATGTTCATAAATCAAGATAACGCGGACCCATAGGAAATTGTTCATTTTAGCAAATGATATTTTCATGATTGTTCCAGTATAGTGTTTGACCCTTCTTAACCCTTTACAAAAAAACCGACGATTAATATTGGTATTCGAGAGACCAAGACACCTCTCGAGTTTCAAAATCGTAACTAAGAAAATTCAAGACAACAGTACATACTGTACACGATAGATGTAATAAGAGTAGTAGGTCACAAGCTAAACAAGTAAATCAAATTCTCGAAACAGCAAGGAGATAAAAACGTCGTTATTTAGGGTTGACTAATACCAGTTCAGTTAAACAATGCCCGGGCAGGTGTCATGCCATTTCACGTTAGTTTAAGAATATAATATTATTACTGTGGTAATTAATTTCTTGCGGATGGCCCCGACTGATCTGCCGTATGGTTCTTCACTAGTTCCAATCAATGCGTAAATGGCCCATATGGTCATTATCTTCACCAACCTGATTGGTTTTGTTTTCCATCATTTTTGTGTGTTTAAAATATGCGAGAAATAATCAAATCGTGTATTAGATGAAACTATCTGATTGTCCAAGCATATAAGCAAGTGGGTTATTCTATTCTTGTTAATTTGAGGAAAAATATGTTTAAGTTAACGTGTTGGGATCTTAGATCTAGATTCCCCGACCTTTGTCTCTTCGCTGCAACAATGTACAGGGTATCAACTAACAGTGATCCGAAACTGACATTAAACATCTGCTAGAAAACAAGTACTGAATTTGGTGGTCTGAAATAGAGTGAAAAGAAATATGGGAGTAGAAATGTTGGGACTTCCATTCACATGGCCGGTCCATAATACACTGTCGTGTGCTGAAACCGAGTTCCTATGCAGCAGACACGCCCATAATCTGATATTTGTATGTGGTCAGAACTAAGAATCGAAACGAGACGATCTGATTTGTTGGCTTCGGACTTAAGACCAGATTTGCTAGCTGCGACATCAGTAATGCTACATGAACCTGCTGCAATATGCTGTCAGAAAGGCCTTCGCTTTCTAATTGTCCCTGAGCACTCCTCAAATCTTCTGTAGAATACATCCATTGATATGATCAGGCCTTCAATTTATTGCTTTCATTCATGAGCATGTGTTTACCGTGAGCTTTCAGAACCTGTAGCAATCCCAGTCCAGAAAACGACGAGATCAACATCTAATAATTTGGAATCAGTTGCAGGTTTTTTACAGCAGGTTGGTACAAACTTAGCGTTTTGTTCATACCTCATTTTTCCATCCACGCCTCAGTGTGATTACGGACAGAAGCAGTATCTGAGTCACACTACCACCAAGCATCCCGACCCAGATTCCCTGATCAATAACCCTCTTTGTCAGACGTTCAGCAGTAAAAATCCAAACAAATTCGTATATCAAGCTAACCATGTATCTCTAATTTTAGCAAACTGTATGCAGCATTAACAAGTTGCTCTACCGACTTACCTTGTATCCAAAGTTAAGCACCCGTCCAATGAAAATCCCAAGAGGGAAGCCCACCAGGTAATAGCTTCCAATGTTTACATATGCCGCTAATGCCTGCCAACCAGATCCAACTGCTATGCCTGATAAAGATCATATGAGTAAGGCAATCAAACACCGCGTTTGGCATGATGTTTTGGATTATCTAGTAGATGTTTGGAGGAAGAGAAAAAGGCTAGGATGGTTGATATTACAGTAGATTTTATTACCTAGGAACACTGGTGGAATGCTATTCAGAAGAATGGTCGTTCCTAAAAGAAGAGCTAGCTCGTGGACAACTGAGATCACGGATGAGTTTGGAGTGAATATCATCGCTAGCCTTCCTGGGATGACCATGACCACCACAAAGAAGCTCAGTCCGATCACTAGAGATGAAAGCAGGCAAACCTTAGCTGCAAACTTAGCGCCATTGGCGTTTCCTGCTCCCAGCTCAATTGCTACTCGTGCACTGTCATAAGAATGAAGCACAGGTTACTAAAGATGAAAATTGTACTGTATTATAGCATTATATACTCAATACTCTGGTACAAGATACCTTGACAATAACATACCCTGTGGCAGCTAATATTCCGAGTGGAACCATGGATTCCCAGCCAAAGAGTGTGACACTGTTGATGGACAAACCGTATATCCTCAGTATTCAGTACAGAAAGGCATAGAAAACCACTAGGCACAATTCAAAAAGTGATGAGTAGCAATGAGATGGATCCAACCATATTGAGAGAGCATCAACTGCGACTTGCGAGTTACCAGCATCCCCAGACGCCACTATCAGCACCCTATAATAGAGGTTCTCCAACCTAGAAGACAAATGAACAGTCCACAATCAGATATACTAACACCAAGTACAAACCACAAAGCAATAACTTCACCAAAGTCGCTTTATTTCATAAAAGCTTAACCAATTCACATTAGTAACAGAATAATCAATCAAACTAATCAGTTAGCTCAGCATGTTTGTACTTTGTACTGGTAGTTCCATGTAGTTATTTTGGGTTCTAAACGAGAATCGGACATAATACAAAGAAACATATTCTGTTGCACCAATAGAAGGTTACTCATAGGTGCTAACTGAAAGAGCAAAGAGATGAATACAGAAATCGCTGCCAATTTGCACAAAAGCTATAGTGGGGCTGAAATACCTACAAGACCATGATACCAGAAGCAAGAGCTAGCTTGAAGAAGGCCCACAATTCATCAAAGGCTTGCCAGGAGAAGCCTGTCCATGTTACAGGACACCCTCCACAAACAATATAAGCATACAGTATCGCCACAGAGAGCCACCAGGAGAAATCCAGAATAATAGCAGCCCCAATTACACCAACACCGAGTCTATAAACAAAAAACCAGCTAAAAATGGCGTGGACTCCCAAAGCCACTGCAGCAGACCAAGCAATCACAGCTGTTTTCAGTTGGCTCTGTAAGAACCTTTGCATCGAGAACTGAAACACAAAGCTCAAGTGCATAGGGATCAACCACCTAGCCACAAACCCGGTTCTCTCAGCCACTTCAGCTGATTGGCCAAGGAGCTTCAGCAGAGGTGACGCGAATATGAACATGGGCAGCAAGAGAACAGCACAACCAAAGAGAACCACACACGAACGCTGCATGTAAATGCCTAACATATGGTGTTGCCTTGCACCATACGCTTGCCCACATAATGTCTCCAAAGCAGTTGCCATTCCTATCTATACATATCAACCAAACACAATAGCATAATTATCAGACCAAGAGAAAAAAAAGGCGTAAAGCATGCTCCTTCCTTGTCAATACAATTGATTGCAAAAGCTTGCATTCAAACAAATTGTAAGCATCATTGACAATGTACACTACAAACAAGCCCTCCTCTCATACAAGAATATTCATAGCAAAAAAAAAAAACAGGCATGCTCCCTCACAGGCACAGGCACAATGATGAGATTCCATCTCAAAACCAATTGGTGAAACTCATCAAAGGGACTAAATCAGGGGGCCGCAAGTGTACCGACTAGAGCAATTGAGCAACCAGGGATATACAAACATTTGCAGACACATTAGTCGTATTACTTGACCGAAAATTATATCCTATGCTATCATTTCAACCAAAAAGACACAAACTTTGCAAAAAAAAAGAGCCTAACAAACGTAACCCACAATTGTTACAACATAAATAGATTAACAAAAACACGAACTTTTGGATGAACCCGTTTCACGAAAATGGGAACATACCAAGAACCCAAAACTGATGGAGATGAGAAGGGTAGTAACAATAGAGAAAGCAGCAAGATCAAGGTCACTAAAACGTCCTGCTAAAGATTGAGTGATTATTGTGAGTGAGAACATTGCAACCCTGCAAAATATTGAGGGTCCTGCAATCTTCCATACTTTCTTCATCTCCTCATATGTCTCTCTCATTCTCAAATTTGACGAGACTTCAATCTTAATAATCACGCTCGTGTTTTCATCTTCTTCTGCTGGATTGTATTGTTGGACCAACAGTGGATGCTGTTGCTCCTCTCTCATTTCATCAGCCTTTATTTTTGGATCTGTCACAATTTAAATCCAATTATTTTCATATGGGCAATTGGAATTGGTGGATTCTTTTATCAAACTGTAATTTGACTATTTGAGTAACACAAGTCACCCAAAAGGCCAACACTAGTTTGTAACCTAAAGACGTTTGTATCTGTTTATTCGTTTATCTATCTATGTCACCTATTAAAAAAAAAAATATATATGAAACTCGGGTTTGGCTAGATAGTGGTCCGCGTGGTACTTGACTACTTGATGTTGCAGCTACGAATTTCTACATGGCAAAGTCATAATGAAATTTGGTATTTACTCTTAAAAATTTAACCCAACAATTTTATCTCACAAAAAAAAAATAAAAAAAAATCCTTCCACTAGGTCCGAAGTTCGAACCACCGGACAGGTTTCCGGGGCCTTCCAGAGTTCCAGGTGATCAAATACCGAAACAAGTGGTAGACCTTTCGTGTTAAAAACACCTGTTGTCAATTTGTCATATCCAAATTACCTATTTCTGTTACCCTTTGTTCCAGAAAGTGTCCGAAACTCAGAAGAATTGCAAATTGGTGAAAAGTGAATGACACTGCCCAAACCCAAAGCACTTAAGATTGAAAAGGTCCGAAACGGAACAGAAATCACTGACATATATATGAATCATACAAATACAATGATGCAAATTCGGCTAACAACAGTAATAAGTAAAAGATGCAGATAAGAGTTCATCGGAGAATTTACACCAGCATTGAGACTCGCACTGCTACAAAACTCACTACAGACATTCCAGGGGAGAGGGGGAGATATTAGAATGAATTCATCTAAGTCATCCCTGAGTTTATCTAACCTAACTAAGCTACACTCTTCATTCGAATTTTGTTCTCGCTGCTGCACTTTACACCTCCACTGAAGAAACTATTGGACCGGAGGTGCAAAAGGGACACGAACAAATAGCCTACCATGCAAGCTGACAACAGCAGATGTATGTAGTGTGTCGATTCTTGATGGCAAGCTTACAATCTGCACGTCAACAACCAAATCAAAAATTTCTCATCAGTATCAGTAGTTCAGTACTGGTCAGCTAGGCCTCTAAGATGAAGGGAAATAGGAAAAATCTTTCTACAACTCGATTCTTATATTGGGCACGCCGATCACAATTTTTCAGATAATTATGAATTCCATGGCTGAGTGACCCCATTCTCAAAGATCAGAAATTACACAAAGGGTGCTGAAATCAATAGGAAAGGGCAGAGTGTGAATTTAAAACAAGGTTTTTTTTTTAGAGGTTAAAAGCAAAGTTAAGGTTCCCTAGCAAAAATGGAAAAAAATAAAAAAATAATAATAAAAAAAATAAATAAACAGAATGCAATTTGTCGTAGAGCAGGCCACAAGTTCTGATGGGTTGCTTCAATGAGCAGAGCATTATAATAAAACTAATGAGTTCTTGTAGTCACCTTCTTGAAAGGGGTAATGCCCCAAGGATTGTCTACTTGCTCAGGGGTACCAGTAATAACAACGCGTCCAGAAGCATCTGACTGAACTCGAACCTGGATCATTAAAAAATTATATATTAGTACTATCATAGTATACTCCTACCAATGTCACTCAAACCAATGACATCTCGTGTGGCAGTATACTCAACGTGAGACAAGATTTACAAGAAAGAAGATGTCCATATTGAGCACAATACATTTTAGGGTCAACTGGAATTCGAATGCTTGAGATTGTGTACAAAACTACAAATGACAAGCCCATCTGGGCAGAGCCGCCAAGGTTATATCAAACCTTTACCATAAAAGCTGATACTAGTTTCTATACCACAGCTATGACAACAATTCATCTTAAAATCTCATCGCCAAAACCAATTCGGCCAATACTTTCCTTCCACTCCACACTCCATGCTACCAAATTGACTGCAGGATACACCAGAACCCGACCATATATCTCGCCATATTAAGAGTCTGGACGAGTAAAAGAACCTAAGGAGGTTTCTTAAGGGGAGATGACGAGACAATGAAAGTCACACTGCACGGCAACTTAAAATATCAAATCAGAAGAATGTGAGCACATGAATTCTAAAAGGTAAAATACCTCCTCACGGAGCAGCCCAGGAACTAAAGCGTACACTTCAAAACAATCCTTCTGCGTAACAAAACAGAAAAAGAATAAAGAGTCATCATGATTTAATGACAAATAGCTGGGAGAATAAGATAGGGAAAAATTTGGCGATCTAGTCATCAATCTAGAAACTCACACTTTCTCGGACATTGATTTTCACCCAATCAGCCGGTGCTCCAACGTCAATAACTGTTGCCACCAATCTATACACAAAGGGCAATAAGTCGTTCATACTAGGAACAAGAGTAAGAAGGGGGGGGGGCACTAGTACTTACAAGACCTAGAATAGATGCAATTGAAGATAAAGATGGATTTAACCTTTGGAAGATTAAAATAATAGGGGGTAACTTAAAGAAGGGAATCTGGGATCTTAACTGTTTATGTGCTTCAGCTTGCATATCATGTTCGACAAGGTCCATATTGCTTGATTTCTTTTGCTTTACACCTGAATTATCAGAACACACAAACAAATCAGCATCGGACTCCACAAAAAAAAAAAATATAAAACATGATAGCAAGCTAAATGTACAGCAAAATACCAATGTTTTTAAGATGTTTTTCACGCTTTTGTGAAGACCCAATATTCTTGTCCTGACAAAATGGAACAAGATTTTAAGAACCACAAAGGTCCGTAATGAATTAATATTAACTAAACTTGAAATGGGTCAGACCAGCCGATAAAAAAGAAAAAGAAAAGGATAATCAGACCTTAGGCACTGGCTCCCCAACATCTCCATAACCAGATTGCCGATGAGCGTGCCAACCCTGCATTGCACGAGTAGCTGCATCCCTCCTCACCCTACCAGAACTGGTAATCACACCTCCCTACAGAGAGATAGTCAAAATCAGAAAGTTGTACGTAACACATAAAAAAGGAAAAGGCAATTTACAGTCAAAAGAATGATTCTTGCCCTCTTCCTGCACATTTCTCAATGTACACTCTCAAAATAGGGGTGATAGATACCCTTTTATGGAGTGCTAATGGCACCTCTCAAGATGAATACCACTCGGTGAAAGAATACAACTGAACCCAAATTATGTATGGGCTCAGACATCTGTGAAGGGAAAGGAGACTGAAAATGTTCTAGTAATAAAAATACTAATGACCTACAAAAACTGCTTGAGAACATAATTACTCCTAATTTGAGTTTGTTTACAACCGCATGAACCCCTATTAAACTCGGTAATTCATATGGGAGTGTCATGCTCTATGACATGATAAATGACAATTCACACAGAAAATTACAGGTAAAATAAGATTCCCCGAAGAAAAAAAAATGTTACATCGCCC